>NJDD01001700.1:179771-218773 GCA_002245505.1 Calephelis nemesis | reverse complement strand
CGCTGTGTCGTTTAGCCGCAGCCGAGTTGATTTACTGGAGCTCCTGATACTGTTTGTTACATTAAGTTGACGCCCGGTTCCCTCGACTCGTTCCTTGGTGGTTGACGATCTCTTTCCGAGTTGATATGTGTGCGAAAACCTTAAGGCAGAGGCACAACACACGACTAGGTAAAGACACCAAGTGCCACAATGTGATAGGTGGCAAGCCTACCGCCAACCGGCCGCTTATCCAATCCCGGGCAACGATATATTACTACATCCACCTGACACAAGTATTTATTAAATACGTAGTAGGTTGGAATCAAATAATGTAACTATTGACTGCCTCGTTGGTCGAGTGGCTAGCGTACACGCCTAACTACATCGTTCGATTCCCGACGGGAGCAGGCATTTGTGTGATGAACATTTACATATCTGCATTTCCGGGTTTGGGTGCTTATTAAACTTATTCTGGTATATATTTAAGTATTTCTATGTATGTATTAGTATAGTTGACTAACACCCATAACAAAAGCATATAAGTGTTTAACTTCGCGGTTACATTCAATTTGTGTGGTTTGTCCAGGGATATTTATTTATTTATTATTTTTAAAGAAACAACATGCTATAAAACAAAGTCGCTTTCTTTTTTAGATCAATTGCTTGGTTGGCTAGCTATTATTTAACAATCTTCACTACATAGTATAAAACAAAGTCGCTTTCTCTGTCCCTTTGTATGCTTAATTCTTTAAAACTACGCAACGGATTTTGATGCGGTTTTTAATAGATAAAGTGATTGAAGTGGAAGGTTCATATGTATATTTTATACCCGTGCGATGCAGGGGCGGGCCGCTAGTTTTAATTTAAAAAAGAAGAACACATTTCCTTTTGTTGTCCGAGCCGGGGATCGAACCTAGGACTTTAAAAGGTAGAGGAATACATAGAAAGATTTAATTTTTTTATCTTGTTTCAGTACCTACGTGGAGGACCTATAATTAACTCGAAATGTAGAAGCGCACTAGAGTTTTACCACAAAACAATAAAAGAAGGCTATTGGGGTGATGCCTTCCATGACTACGAGTTAACTTGGACGCCGGGTAAGAAATCTCATCATATTTAGGGTCCAAAAGAAAAGAGTAGGTACTTCTTAACTATTTCTGTTAGTGTACTAAGCTAAGATTTATTTTCAACGCTTTTAAACTCTTTCAGTTGTTGGACTTGACTGCTTGAGGTCCTGGGTTCAAATCCCGGGTCAGGCAACAACAAGAAAATTCCAATTTTCAAATATAAAAAAATGTTGATCGGGATTGGATATGGGCAGCAAAAAGAAAATTGGGGTTTTCCAATTTTCTAATAAAAAAAAACGTTGGATTGGATATGTGCCCGGTTAGCGATAGGCTTGCCACCTATCACATAATGTCATATCACATAAATCATTACTTAGTGTCTTCGGCTAGTCGTAGGTGCCTGGTTGTGCCCCTGCCTACCTCTTCGGGGATATGGGCGTGAAGATGCTTACATGAATTACAAAGATTATGATTTACAATACCGTAAATTTTTAAATTATGATCCATCAGATATTTCTCAGCTCATTCATCAGGTCCTTGTCATCAAGTCTTCTTCATCAGAAAATATGAACAGATCTAGTTAAGACGAATCTGTAGAGTTCGAACTCGATTGGTTTACCAGTAGGAGTTCCAAAGTTACATCTCCTATCTTTGCGCTCCATGATCAGACTAGCTCAGTTGTAGCAGCATTCGTTAGTGGTTTAATTGTTAGGTCTCAAGTAGTGCTAAAGGCCTCTCACTAATTTTCTTCTATTAAAAAAAACTATTTTCACAAAGTCAATTAATGCTTATCTATATAAATAAACGTGATGCCAAAACTTTGGACCCCTTTTTACAAAAATTGCGCGAACGGAGGAGTATGAAATTTGGCACACTTATAGTCTATGTGTAAGAGAAGTGCAGAACGTTAATATTTTTCAATAATAATGCTAATAAAGTACATGAAATCAATAAATAAAACATTACCCACACTACCATGCATTTGCAGCACGCAAACAAATATATGACGATAACGATAAAAGATCAAAGATGGCGCAGTATGTAGTTTCGAAAGAAAGTAGTTGGTTTTGAAAAATAAAGATGGCGTTTGTATCGACAAGATCTTAAAATGTATTATGGTCGAATTTCGACCAATGGGCGACCACTGGTATTAGTTAATTAATATTCATTAGAACTCAAATGTAATTTATTAAATCACACAAAGATATTTAAGTTAGATCCCAAGAGGTGAACTCTTTGCGCGGAGTATTGAGCTACATTGGCTGGTTTTAGAGCTGGGGTAATATAATAATAATAAAGCCATTCAGCATTAACTATGGCAATTTTTGTTATACAAAAGTGAAATAAATAACCATAGTGCGTCTGATATCCCTTAAACCCTTAGATAGATTTCCAAAAACTATAGCTAATAGTCATCTGGATCACGTCAGTGTTTAAAGAACTACAATGCCACAGACAGACCGACAGACACGTCATACACTTACCATCAGGCAATCCGTCTTCTTGTTTGTCTTCAAATATCATAAAAAATTAACCGACTCGAAAAAAGGGGAGGTTCTCAATTCGAATGTATGTTTTTTTGTAGACATATTGTGATGGTTTTCTTTTAGAAAGATAAGTTATCATTGTGAGGTGGTTCCAATTAAATCTATTCTGATCCGACCAGTAGTTTCTGAGATATAGTTAATGCACACATTTTTTATTGGAACGAAGTTCCTTATCGCGCATTGTGAAAGGTAGCCCCTTAGACGGAAAAAAATCTCACGAAAAGTTGTAACAACACTATTTCCCATAAGCTGCGTGGCGTGCGCATGTCTCTGTCTCTCTCTCTCACATAGCAAGTCAGATAGCAGTCAGTAAGTCAGATATTTTCATTTCTATTTCGCATATACTTTGCTCCATCCGGGCGTCCCTTGACACTCTACGCAAAACTACGCAGGATGTTAATAAGATTTATAAAGGACCGTCTTCGAAAAAAAAATTGTCAAAAATTAAAACGTTTATTTGCAGTTTTACTGCGCTTGATTATGTTAGACCCAACAATCCTGGCAAGTTGCTGACTTTGGTGCTGAGATAAGCCAGTGGTATCAATCCTGAAAAATAAAGATTTTACCTCTTATGTGTTATGTTATGTTGAAACGCTTAAATAATTTTGTAACATCTTTGTAACACTCATATTCCGCAAATAAATATTTTTCTTTTCTTCTTTTCTTTTCTTTTCTTAATCCAATGCATTAAATTCGTAATCTTTTTAATCCAGCTGCTAGCAATGGGCCTGTCACATCCTGACACAATTATGTATTATCTGTATACAGACGAGATAATCTTAAATGTGGATGGTGAAAACTGGGGTCGGTATTCACCTGGTGCCAGTGGCCTGCGGTCTTGGCTTCCTGCTTCCTGCCGAGGATCGTGGTATGAGCTGCTCGAGTCTGGAGGTCCTATGGCGCCGTTTGATGATCATGTAGGTTGGGGATGTGGTTTCTATGTAGTCCTATAATTATGTCAAAGGGCATTCAACGGACAGAATTGTGGTTGGAAATAGACACTGTCGCCATAACGTCAATGCTTGCAATTGTCGTGTTCTGGTTCAGAGGTTAGGTAAGGCAGCCGGTATAGTTACTTTGCTCGAGGGCTAACATCCTGACCTCAGGTTGGCAATGCACTGTTAACATCTGTGTATATATATATATATTTGTCACTAGATACTCTCTGCCTAGTACTTAAGGGAATTAGCGTGAAGGTACGTATGTATGTAAATACCGATGAGCACCACGTCATCTCATCAATGTCAATTTACAGCTTAAATTTCTCTTGCTAAGTGAAGAAATTGTATGTTCTTTTTCAGAAATAAAATTTCTTGAAGCTGACGTATACACACATTTTTACGCCAAGTCCTTTACGAGGGAGGCAGAGAGTATCGAGTGACAAATAAGTAAAGTACCTTTTCGTCTAATGTCTTTATTATTATTTACTTACGGTATTCCCAGCCTTGATTCAACTCCCTTTCACATTTTAGTTTTTTTACGATATTGGAAGACAAACAAGAAGAGGGATTTCCTGATGATGAGAAATTTACATCGCCTATAGACACCTTAGGTGATAATGAAGCGTTGTCAACCTGAGGCCGGGATGTTTGAGCAAAAGTAAGGTAACCAGCTTCCTCTTAAAAAAGTATCTTCACGCTCATATCCCCGAAGGGGTGGGCAGAGGCACCACCAGGGTCCAGGGCACCCACGACCAGTCCAAGATACTAAGTCCCACAATATGATAGGTTGCAAACCTATCGCCAAACAGCCACGTTACCAATCCCAACCATTTTTTTTTAATTAGAAAATCAGAAGAACCTATTTTTTTTAGTTGCCCGACCCGGGAATCAAACCAGGGACCTCATGCAGTCAAGTCCGATAACTGAACCACGAGACCATAGAGGCGATTAACCGGCTACCTCTTATCATTCTAAACGGAGCACGTCAATGGCAAGCACTGACGTTAAGACGGCAGGAATAGGTAAAGCGGTAGTCGGTACCAATTCAGGTGACTCGCAGCGGACGCTCTACCGCCTTACCTTTTCGAAGGTAAGGTGGTAAAGTTCGTTTATTAAGTTCAGTTCAATTATGAGGTAGATTAAAAGGTGTCCTCTTTCACTGTACGTCAAATTTTTAGCCCTATCCTTTTGAAGAAGACAAGAGGACCAGGTCATTAGCACGTGACGATTGTAAGACGCATGGGCGTTTTAGCGACAATAAATTTCGTAAGACGGTGCAGTGCGTTTGCGCGAATGTTCGTGTTGTCATGTTTGTATACGATAGCGCAATAAATGAATATTGCATTCTACCACATAAATGATAGTACTTTCATACTGATAATCAAAGCAATTCGTACAAAATTATTCCCTAACCATTACAAAATATCAAAAATGCGAAACGTTAATGTTCAAGTTTTCACTTCTGTCGGCACTCCCGGAGTGCAACCCGTCGTTTTTTTATATTTAATTGATTTTTCATTAAAGATTAAAAAATATTATTACGTTTTCAGATACGAATTCCGATTCCGTGAAATATCGTAGACTAATTTAAGAAAACACTACACGCGGGTGAAATGGCGGGCAAGAGCTATTCAAACATTGTGTGTATTTTTGCAGTTCTATATAACCTTGGGCGTGGCTGCGGGAGGTGTTTTTGATTTTCGTGACGGCCTTGTGTCAGGAAGTGGTGATCCGAAACCCTGGCGAAATAGGGGGAGCAAGGCAGCTCTAAGTTTTTGGCAGAACAATGCCATCTGGTATCCAACTTGGACGGATCCTGGATTGATCATCGACTCCATAAAAGTCACTGCATTATAATTGTTTCTTTATTTTTGTTTTATCTATATATTAATACGCGATACCAAAACTTTGGACTCCTTATTACGAAAATTGCGCTGACGTAGCAGCATAAAATTTGGTAAACTTATAGTTTATGTGTAGGAGAAATGCAGAACGCTAATACTTTTCAAAATAATGATATATATATATGTATATGTATATGATAATAATGATAATGATGATAATAAAGATGGCGTTCGTATCAACAAGATCTTTAAATTTACTATGGTCCAATTTCAACCAGCGGGCGACCACTAGTATCTATAAATTTTAAATTTAGAAAAATTTTAAAAGAGAAGAAAGAAAGATTTCGCCACGGGACGTGAATTCTCAGTAGCTCAAATGGTTAGAGCATTCTTCATTCAGACTTGCCACCTATCACATTGTGAGACTTAGTGTCGTCAGTTAGTCGTGGGTTCGCTGGTTGTGCTTCTGCCTACCTTTTCGGGGATATGGGCGTGAAGATTTCTAAAAAAGAACTTTTAATATCGGTTAGTTATTTGGAATTGTGTAAACATACAACATACGTACATACATAAAGGCTAACATGTCTGTGTGTGAGTGTCTGTTTGTGGCATCAACTCTTTGGAATGGGAGGACCGATTTTGATAAAAAAAAATTATATGAAAGCTGATGTAATCGTGATGGTTCTTATTTACACTTATTACACATAACACAAACATGTAGGTTTTGTAACTTAGAATTGTCCATTAAAATGTTTTGAATATAGGATAATTAAATTTAGATTTATGATTTTACGCCAAAAGAAATTTCGTAAGAAGTATAGATTACATTCGTCATGTTGCGTGTCGAAATCTATACTTTTGGTCTAAAAATGTTTTCTGTTAATTAGGATTATAGAGACGATAGAGGCGGTGTTCAAAGATTTCATACAAAAAATTCACAGAGACGGTAGCGAGTATAGTAAACTTGACAAGCCGTAAACTTAGGGCAAGGGCTCAGGTGATATAAAAGAAATATTAAAAACAAGTACAATTTTAAAAATGTATATTATGAACATATCCATATTCATCCTTATCATCGGGCTTGGACCACAAGCTGATACTGCACATATCTGGTCTCCGTTCTCCCAACAACTTATAGCCTTCTCCCTCCAAGATCTTAAACCTCCAGGCTTCAGTTTTTGGGCCATCCTTCTCAGCCGTGAAAGCCAGCATGTTAATTTCATACAGCTTATTGGTTTTGATAAGTTTTATGATGGTACTATAGGAATCTGCTCCCATTACTGTTAACACTTTTGGATCTCCCACCGAAGTTCCCCGTGGGTTGTATACCTAGAAGTGTTAAAAAAATAATTTTGGTGAAACTGAAAAATGGACTTCGGTTTCAATAAGTAAATCATCTACTTTGGCAAAAATTGAGCATTTTCTTCGACTGCCCAAGGTTTCCATCATCAGCTCCAACCTTGGTGTCTATGGCATGATCTCAAAAGTACGCCCTTTTAAATAAAAAAAATTAAATCAGCTTAGAAATGACGGGGAAATCGATTAACATGCATAAAAATAGAAGGAGTCGAACGTGTAGCTTCCTACTTTTTCGAAGTCGGTTAATAATAGTGTAATGCAAACAGCCGGATTTTTCATGAATAGTTAATTAAATAATTTCCCCGTGTTGATCCAGGCTTCTTTGCGGAATAGATCATCTGCCTTCCTACCAGGCAGCTCGTAAAAGGCGAGCGAAGGCTTACCGTCACTAACACCGTGACATATGACTAGGTGGTATAGAGTTTCGCAGCGACTATAGCGATAGGTAAGACCGCCTTACCTATACCTGCTGCCATAACGTCATGATTACAGAATAAAAATTGACAAAGCAGATATACAAGACGAATGTGGATGGATGTAGGTACCCGGGGAGACCAAGGTTGATATTCCACAATCAGATCACTCTGATATTATCCGAAGGTGGTGTCTAGAGTCTGCGAATCCAGCGTGTTTGTGTGAAAAGAATAATGAAAGTGAAAGAAGCCAGACATTGTCAGGATCTTGAGGTCTGGCACTGGATACTTCTCGTTACTGCTTGGACTTGGCGTGATGATATGTTGATATGTATGTGTGACTAATAGCCTTAACGCAAGCATACAATTTGCTTGCTTTGGAGTTAGATTTAATTTAAATAAAATACGTGGGGTGATTTCTAATATATACTATACTTACATCATCTGGGGTATCCTGTCTGACAAGCCCAGGTTCTGAATCTCCATTGATGAGTTTAAACATGCGATCTGTCTTCTCTTTTACTTCGACTATGAAGATCTAGAAAAAATATTGAGTTAAGGGTCCATGTATGCTAAAATACGTCAGCAATATAATATTTTTTTCATACAAAGCAATCATGGATCTTGGTAACAAAAATACACAAGATTAACATTAATATGCTTTATAAGAATAGTGTTTCCAAAACACGATTCATTTCAGTTTGCTCGATAGAAAAAAATCAAAAAGTTAAACCTTTTCTGAAAGCAAAACCCAACTGTCTACTTCAATTATGAAAATATCGACACCAGATTTAACATAAACATAGATAAGTACTATACCTAAAAGATAAGTGTTTCAGATTTTATATTTTTTTTTTGAAATTATTTTTATAGTGTCAAAAATTGTGATTTGTCGCTTAAGACATTTACTTTAGAGCGCAATATTTCATAGTAATCATGGAACGGGGGAGTGCGGCGATTGGCTCTTCTGGCTGACTAAGTAAGCCTTAAGGTTTTAATAGATATCGCCTCAATGCTATTTATAGAAAAATAAAACAAAGTGAAATATCTTTGTAATACTTATTCCAATTGTACCTATATTTATGTGTTTAGATTGTAATTAACAACTTAGATATATGGTTTATGAAATGAAATATTTGATACTTTTAGTTTTTGTAATTTATGATTTTTGCATGCAAATAATAATTTTTATAATTGTTACTTATATGAAATTTTACCTTTTTTTGCTTTATATAATATTGAAATAATAATCTGTGAATAGCATTGTTGGCTACATTATTACTTAATATATTTTGTAATTTATGAACAATTAAGATCGATTATGTAAGCTGTTGGCTATTACTAAATAAAGAAAATAAAAAAATAAAAAATCAATTAGATTTGTTTAATAAGATATCAGTTCAATCATGTTATCCCTTCTACGGTCTAGCCGAGACGTTGGACTTGACTTCTTGAGGTCCCAGGTGCGATTCCCGGGTTAGGCAATATAAAGTAAATCTGGTTTTTCCAATTTTCTATTTAAAAAAATGTTGCCCGGGATTGGGTGTGTCTGGTTGCCGATAGGCTTGCCACTTATCACATTGAGGGGCTTAGTGTATTTTACTAGTTGTGGGGCCCTGGTTGTGCGTCTGCCTACCTCTCCTGTAATAGAGGCGTAAAGATACCCAGTTTCAAGCTACTTGAGCATAATTTTTCAGTACTGTTGATGTACGGTCAACGGATCTAGTACAGGAGGCTGTTGACTAACTGTGATGTCGAATCCTTAACCTACATATTTTATATATACAAGATGCCAGGAAACATGAATTTCGTATAAGTACTCGTTATCAAAGTACTTGTCCCATAAACGTCAAAGATAAAAGCAACGCAAAGCAAAGCATCTTTACGCTTATATCCCCGAAGAGGTAGGCAGATACGCAACTAGGACACCCACGACTAGCCCAAGACACTAAGTCCCACAATATGATAGGTGGCAAGCCTATCGCCAACCAGGCATACATTTCCAATACCGGACAAAATGTATTTATTAGAAAATTGGAAAAACCCAATTTTCTTTTTGTTGCCCTACTCGGGATTCGAACCCGGGACCCTCGGTAGTCAAGTCCAACAACTGAATCGCTAGACCACAGAGGCAATAGAGGCTAGTTTTATTTAATTTTATAATTTCCTATGTGCTTATGTGGTTTCGCGATCCGACGTCGGACTTGATTGCTTGAGGTCCCGGGATCGATCTCATGGTCGGGCAACATAAAAAAAAAGAAATTGGGTTTTTTCTGTTCAAGAAATAACGTTAGCTGGAATTGGATGTGTGCTCGGTTGGCGATAGGCTTGCCCTGTCACATTGTGTCTTCGGCTAGACGTGAGTGTCCTAGTCGTGCCTCTGCCTATCTCTTAGGGGATATGGGCGTAAAGACAATTTTTTTTTATTTGATAATACAGTTATACATTTGGTATTTACCATCAGCGGTGCTTAAAACCTCAAAATGTTTATATCTTTAAATGAAAAAACACTTGTACTTTTTACTTAGCATTCTATTATCTATTATATCAATAGCATAGAATTTCTTACAGCATCAACATGGCATTAGTCAAAACGAAATGGGTAGACCACTTTCATAATAATAAATTATAGGTTTCCCCGTGTTGGTGCAAATGACCGTGCAAAATAGACCATCTACCTTCCTGCCAGGCAGCTCGTAAAAAGCGAGCATAGGCTTACCGTCACTAAAACCGTGGCATCTGACAAGGCGGTAGAGATTCGTAGCGACTCACCCGGATTGGTACCACCGCCTTACCTATTCCTGCCGCCATAACGTTATGACGTGTTCCGGTTCGGAGGGTAAGGTGGCCGGTAAACTTCTTTTGATCGACGCCTAACATTACCACCTTTGGTGTCTCTAGGCGGCGGGAATTTCTAACCATCAGGAAATCCGTTTGCTTGTTTGCTTTCCATTACCATAAAAAAAGTTGTTGCAAAGCACTTTACCGCTAGTGGCCTTATTGGTATTTACTCGTATCGCCTTTGCTCACCTCTCATGAGCTGCCTGGAAGGAAGGCGGATGGTCTATTTTATATAGACACAGACGAACACGGGAGATAATATATATAGATACAAAAATACCTTATACCCAATAACAGGTTCTTCATCAGGGCTCACAGGGTTCCACTCCACATTCACTCCACCATCTTGCAGCATGGAAATAACAACTATTTGTGGTATCTTTTTATCACCCACTATAATACTAGCGCACAACAGAAATGTACTAAGTTTAATCAACATTTTTAAAGTCGGACTAAAAAACTGCAAATTCGAAATTTAAATGAAATATAATTATAACATATTTTAATTTGACAAATAACTTTACAATAAACGATACAACACAACACGCGATCTTATCACAAATGTCAACTGTGATTTCTCACAAAAATTAAGAATTTGTCAATCTTTATTTTTAAATTAATGCTCGAAAATTTACTCTTAATACATGTACTATACGTTAATTTTCATATTAGTCCTCAAAATTGAGTCTCGATATTCTGCATATTTAACTGGAACATTTATAAAAAACATACTTATAATATACAAATTACAGCACTTTTACTGTTCCGCAAAAGTTCGCTGACCCTGAATTTTTTTTTAAATGAAAACTTCTTTAGCGGCGTTGCGTACATTTTTTTGGAATGGGTAAAAACTCTTAACTCGCGTCAGAACACGTAACCCGATCGAAAATTCGTAAGACGGCGCAGGGCACTTGCGCGAATAAGACGGCGCAGGGTTCGTTGTTGTCCGTGTTGTCATGTTTGTGTACGATAGCACAATAAATGAATATTGTATTCTACTACATAAACGATAGTACTTTCATACTGATAATTAAAGCAATTCGTGCAAAATTATTTCCAAATTATTATATGCATTATTATTATGGAATGGTTGTCCAAAATATCAAAAATGCACAACGTTAATTTACAAGTTTTCACTTTTGCCGGCACTCCCGAAGTGCAACCCGTCGTTTTTTTTAAATCGGCAATGATTCTGCGGTTCACAAACTAAACTCATTTCAGTCGCATACTATCTCTTTCAAACGATATAAAAAAGGAGATAGATCGTTTTAGGTATATCAGATTATTTCTGGTTAGATACATAGATTGAACATCTGTAGAAATCTAGTTTACAGACTAAACTGACAACATTTAAAGTGTTTTGTCTCTTTCCATACTTTCGATGAAAGAAGATATCATTAACTTGAAATTAGATTAGTAAGTGCGCAACAAAATTGTCACCAATAACTATGTTTATTTCATTTAATTAAAAAAAAGTAGAAAAAAGTTCATTTAATTATATATTTGTTTTTGATTTTTCAAGGTTTTAGGTACGTATTCCGCGTCCCTATCTAAATTGTTTTTTTTTAATATATCCCTGGACAATTCACACAAATTAAATTCAACCCCGTAAGCAAGTTTTATGCTTGTGTTATGGGTGTTAGTCAACGATTCTAATACTTAGAAATTCTATGTTTAATAAACACCCAGACCCGGAAATGCAGACATCTAAATGTTCATCACACAAATGCCTGCCCCCGTCGGGAATCGAACTCAAGCCTCGCGTTTGGTCGATGTTGATAGGCGTGTACGTTAGCCATTCGACCAACGAGGCTGTCAATATTATTAACTAATCCGAGAAAAAGTTGTATATTATAAACTTTCGTACGTGTAACAGTTAGCTTCTCCTATACATTTGGACCGATTTTGTTGAAATGTTAATAATTATTTCAATGAGTTCCTGAATGGTTCCTGATGGTTGGTTTGGCGTGGAAAAGTTAACAAGCAACGAATATCTCGATGGTATATTATAAAGGTAATATGTTATAAATTTACTAGGTACGACTCACCCGGATTGGTATCACCGCCTTATATATCCCTGCTGCCATAACGTCAGCGCTTGCAGTTGACGTGTTCCGATTCAGAGGATAAGGTGACCGGTAAACTTACCAGCCATCTTTTAAGTAATTACCTGTTTCGTCTTTGCTCACCGCTTACGAGCTGCCGGCATGAAGTCAGTTCGTGTATTCAACATAGGACTCCGAGCAACACGGGGTAAATATATTATGTTAGCCTATATATGTACGTAATATATAGATATAGTTATCGAGTAAAATAATGATGCACATATCAGTTATATGTTTATTTGATAACCTTTAACTTCTTAACCTTTCTTTTCACCTATCTAAAAGAATAACATACAAAATGCAGACAAGAAGTAAAACTTGAGCGAATTTTGGTTGAGTTAAAATATATGAGTAAAAACCATGGTGATGTTCGTCCATTGACAATGACCGCCTCGTTGGTCGAGTGGCTAGTGTGTACGCCTAACTACACCGACCAACCTCGCGGCTCGGGCTCTGATCCCGACGGGGGCCGGCATTTGTTTGAAGAAACATTTAGATATCTGCATTTCCGGGTCTGGGTGTTTGTTAATTTTATTGTGGTATCTTTTTTAGTGTTTCTATGTATTAGAATCGTTGACTAACACCCATAACACAAACATGTTATTTGCTTACTTTGAGGTTAAATTCAATTTGTGTAACTTGTCCAGGGATATTTAATTAATGTTTTTATTATTTAATTTCGCCTTTGTGGTCTAGCGGTTCAGGTGTTGGACTTGATTGCATGAGGTCCCAGGTTCGAATCCCGGGTCGGGCAACAAAAGAAAATTTGGGTTTTCCAATTTTTTAGTAAAAAAAATGTTGCTCGTAATTGGATATCTGCCCGGTTGGCGATAGAATTGCCAACTATCACATTGTGGGACTTAGTGTCTTCTGTTAGTCGTGGGTGCCCTGATTGTGCCTCTGCATACCTCTTCGGGAATATGTGCGTAAAGAAATTTTTTTTATTTATTAAAAATAAGGTATATCTGGTTATTATATCTTGTTTTTAATTGTTACCTCATATCTACTAACTACTTATGTCAGATACTCATAAATGATAAAAAACACGAATATAAAAATACAGAATATCATTTTTCTTTCTCTGCCCCTCTGTACAGAATCCTGTATACGCACTTATAAAGTACCTACATCTTCTTATCTACTCGTTAAGCCCCTGTGGGGTAAGCCGAGTGTATCAAGTGCCAGATGTTATGATTTTTGCTACTCTGCCTACCTCCATTGGACTTTGCATACAAACACGCTGGTTTCGGAGACTCATAACAATACCTTTAGATTATACCCGAGTGTTTTGGCGGTGAACTGTCAACCTAGGTCTACTCGGATATTTACAACCACACTCGCTTCTTTGGTTTTGCCAATTGTTATAAGATTGAACCGAGTGAGAATTCCCTTTTCCTTTTTTTTACGCCAATAATTTTAATCCCATTATCGTTGATCTCACTTTTGCTAAAGTTATGAATAACACGTCTTCTTGAAACTAAAATCATTAAAATACTCCTGAGAATGAGGGAATCCCACAAGGTTTATTTACAAAATGTTTCATTTGATGATAATATTTCTTGAGAAATATAAAAACAGGGATAAACCTACTTGTTAGAAGTTGACATTGTTTTTTCGAATCCAAATAATTATTAAGTGACAAGTAATCCTATTAATATTATAAATGAAAAAGTTTGTATGTTTGTTTGTGGCTCCTTTACGCAAAAACTCCTTAACCGATTTTTATGAAATTTGGCACACACATAGAGGGGAAGTGGGATTAACACATAGAATAGTTTATACCCCCAAATTGTTCCAGTGGGACTATTAACCACGCGGACAACGCCGCGAGGAACAGCTAATTTGTCATAAAAAATATTTTCCCTGTGTTGGTCCGGATCCACTGAGTATCTTCTTCTTCTTCCCCTTTGACAGGCAGCTTGAAACACCCGAGCTCTATTATGAAAAAGAATTATTTTCATTGTTTGACTTTGAAACTAAATTTTAAATAAATTTTAAAATATTCGCGTGCAAAGCTAGGGCAGATGGCTAGTGTTTTGTATCTACGAAACTTGATATTTATTGTACGCAGAATTTAGTTATTAATTGTATTGTTTTCAATGTTGTTTAAAAACCGAAATACTCGTAATACTTATTTACTAGTACTCGGATTAACACAAACATTTATTTCTTTATATTTATGCACAAATTTATCTAATATATAAAATTCTCGTGTCACGGTGTGCGTAATTAAACTGCTCTGAAACCGCTCGACCAATTCTCTTCAAATTTTGTGAGCATATTGAACAGGTTTGAGGATCGGCCAACATCTATTTTTCATACCCCTAAGTGATAAGGGTGACCCACCCCAATTTTTTTGTTAAAATCACAATAAACGTATAGCAGAACAACGTCTGTTGGGTCAGCTAGTATATTTATTAAAATCAATGCCACTTTTCGTTGTAATTTTATAACTCAAAAACGGGCTCACCTATCCAAACCAAATGTTTGTTGGGACTATTTAGTAGGTGGTTTATGTGAAGTTTCCATAAAATCAGTGAAGCGGTTTTTCTTTTGTCACATTTTTGTAACAAATGAATTTAATAAATGGCGGATCATTTTGTTATCGGGTATTTTTCATTCAAAATGACACTTTTTTCAGATGGGTATTGTGCTGCCATATTCAAACTTTTCGTGAAAATTTCGATTTTCAAGAAATTTGGTACACACATAGAGGGCACGTGTGTACCATATTTCATGGAAATCGCTTCAGCAGTTTTTGCGTGAAAGAGTAACAAACAAACAGACAGACAAACTTTTGCCTTTATAATATTAATGGGATAGGATAATAATAACATTCAATTTTCATTAAGTATAAGTAGTAAAAAAAGAATCGTCAAGCCCATATCCCTAAATAGGTAGGCAGTGATACAACCACCACTAGCTGAAGACACTAAGTCCTATAATGTGATAGGTAAGCCTATCGCCACCCAGGCACATATCCAATCCTAAACAACGTTATTTTTTGTAGAAAATTGAAAATAGACATTTTTTTTCTTTGCTTGCCCGACCCGGGGTTCGAAACCGTTACCTCATAAAGTAAGTCCGACGCTGGACCGTTAGACCACAGAGGCAACCGTGACATCAGAATAGGTGGTAGAGTTTTGCAGCGACTCGCCCGGATTGGTACCACCGCCTTACCTATTCCTGCCGCCATAACGTCATGACGTGTTCCGGCTCAGAGGGTAAGGTAGCCGGTAAACTTACTTTTGCTCGAGGCCTAACATCCCGGCCTCAGGTTGGCAACGCACCATTACCACCTTTATTGTCTCTAGGCGGCGTGAATTACTTACCATCTGGAAATCCATCTGCTTGTGTGCCTTCCTACATCATAAAAAAAAGGCGCTAGGAGAGGAGAATTCTGGACGTAAAATGGTATTAACGGTAAAACAGTGGTCAGGGGAAGGCCTGAATCTTGTTTACAACCTGAGTCATAAAACTTAGGTGCCCCTGACATCAGTACCAAAATGGCGGCGACGGCGCTTGCTCGTATTATTGTTTTATATTTACTGTATTCTTATTGCTATGGACAAAATTTTAAAATACCAGATGTGACCATAGAAGCTCTGAGGCCAAAAGGAATAAGGATATTTATGCCAGGTAAGTTGATTTTCATTTACAAAGTCTTTATTTGAGAAGGAGAAGGAAAAACTAATTAGGTATGTGTTAATTTTTAAACTAGTGCACCGAATTTAAGATTAGCGACGTTTGGTACAGTTGTTTTTTTTAAACGAAATTTTGGTGATATTCTGTAGGGTTACTCTAAAATACCGATTTCATGCATTTGAATCGGATTTGTCATTTCAGGTACTCGGGAACACATTAATAATGGATGATTAACATTTAGTTACAACAAAATTCAATGTATCATAAAATCATCTATTGTTTATTATTAATTAAACTTTAATAATTCGCTAGCACTGTGTTCAAGAGTACTTAAAGTAACAGAACCGATTCGAATTTCCAATACTGCATTAATCGAGATTCAAGAGTAGGCCTACTGGTAGATAGGAGGTTATTAACTTTAATATATATATTTTTGTGTTACCTAGGTACCACTAGACTACACTAGGTAGAAGGTTTTATGAGATGTACCGATTTTGATTATTCCTTTATTGTTTTAAAAAAAGTTTAGTTTAATATTAACATAAAAACCCGACAAGTGATTTTTGAGTTAAAACTAAAAAAAAAGAGTATTTTTGTTTACCATGATTATACTGGTGTGGTACTGAAATAAAAGGAAATTATTTATTTGACCGAACATTTTACAAGAAAGAAAAGAATCTTAGACGATTTTGATTTACGAATACATACGTATTTTTATCAAGTCCATTACGAGGTAGGCAGAGAGTATCGAGTGCCATATCTTATGATCCTATCAGACCTGCCGGGCTACCTCCTCGTTCCTTACTATTTTCATACAAAGACGCTGGTTTCGGAGACTCTTGATTACCCTCGGATAATACCCGAGCGATTTGACCGTGAAATGTCAACCTAGGTATTGTAGGTATATCTGCTTTGTCAATCTTACATCTGTCATTCTTTCCACGTGACCGATTCGGCAGAGAATGCCCTTTCTCATTGTACCACTAACACTTTCTTTCAATATAACTCTTTCTCGGATCTCACTGTTACGAATTACATTTATAATTAGACTAGCTTATTCGGCAGACGTTGTTCTGCTATAACACTTAGGGGTATGGAAATAGATGTTGACCGATTCTCAGACCTATTCAATATGCTCACAAAATTTCATGAGAATCGGTCAAGTCGTTTCGGAGGAGTACTGTAACTAACATTGTGACACGGGAATTTTATATACAAGATTTACAGGTTGATTAAATATATTTTTCAGATATCCCTAACACTACGCTATTCGTTTTCCAAGGGAATATTAATAAAAGTATCCAAGAAACGGACGTGGGTAAAATCTCCGCCGAGGTGACAGATCCGACCAATGGCAAATGGTATTACGAGGACAGAAACGTCCAATTAAAGCCCGGCGATGTTATCAATTATTATGTACACGTGGTTAATAATGGTGCTGGATATATTAAGGATAAACAAACATTCACTGTACGAGGTAATCTATCTATACAATATTATGTAATTATTATTACTAACCCATTGTTGTATACACAAGAAGTTAAAGTATCTTCACGCTCATATCCCCGAAGAGATAGGTGGTTGCACAACCAGGGCAACCACGAAGAAACTAAGTCCCAGAATGTAATAAGTGGCAAGCCTATCGCCAACCGGGTACATATCCAATCCCGAGCAACGTTTTTTTCATTAGAAAATTGGAATAACCCAATTTTCTTTCTGTGGGTCGACCCGGGAATCGAACCCAAGACCTCATGCAAGATCCGCGAAGGCCACAAATTGATTTTTGTATAGGTTTTAGGTACTTACATACATAGTTTTATTTTAAATAATTTATATAAAACAGCTGATTTGGGTGGGTGTTCTATACAATATGTTAACATATCTACAGAATATACAATTATGATACGGAGTACCTATAGAATAAGTACAAATTTTAAAGAATAATCAGACTGGATTTTTTAAATGAAAGGATAGAGTTTTGAATCCTGTCTAGGGCGATTTTTTTTAACAATTGTAAAAAAAACCAAGCACAGGACAAGCGTCAAAATAAAAAAAACGACGAGTTGCACTCCGGGAGTACCGGCAAAAGTGAAAACTTAATTATTAACGATATTTAATGGGCGTGTTCGGCCGAATTAAGTACTTACTAAAATTAGTAAGCCAGTAAGCATAAAAAAATTAAAGTCTTACAAGCTGACTGTAGCGCTTTTCGGCGAGGACAGACTTACTGGCTTGACATAACACAAAACACCGGTTTATGTCATATCCCGTACATAAACAATAAGCAAAATGGCGTCGTATATTAAGCCATACTTACTGCGTTAGCACTTATTTTGTGTCCCGGCCGAAAATTTTGTAAGCATAGTAAGTGACTTACAAAATTTTGTAAGTACTTACTTCGGCCGAACACGCCCAATGTTTTTAATATTTTGGAATGGTTTGAGAATAATTTTGCACGGATTGCTTTAATTATCAGTATGAAAGTACTATCACGAATGTGGTGAATACACTATTAATTTATTGCGCTATCGTACACAAACATAACAACACGACCATTCGCGCAAGCGCCTTTCGCCGTCTTACGAATTTTTGTCTTGCGAATCAAGTCACGTGTCTTGATGTGAGTTTAGAAGTTTTTACCCATTCCAAAAAAGTGCGAAACGCCGCTTAAGAAGTTTTCACTTCAAAAATAACTTGACTAATTAAATATGTATTTGTAAGTTTTGCCAGTATAACGAGAAATTTGCTGGACCACGACGAATTTCCATCAATTTAAAAACATTTATTCAATTTAAAATCTAAGATTTATTTTGTTATTCAAATATATGAAAACTCCGAGTTGGTTTGGGGATCTTGAAATTTAGTATGTAAGGGGGTTTCGGGGGCGATAAATCGATCTAGCTAAGAACCATTTTTAGAAAATGTCATTTTATACTGAAAATTTATTTCGTGTTTAAACTGAAAAATACGACTCTTCCTGACATCTATTAGCGAATAATAATACTATTTTTTTTGTGAGCAATAAAGTTGTTCCAGCAGATGGCGTTGTTAAGAGACACGAAGTCAGTGAGTGTTTGCTAAAAAAATGCCGAGCAAAGCTCGGTCCTCCAGGTACTAAATGTAATAATAATAATTTTGTAAACTGGTGGTAAGGGCTCAGAAAAGATGTGCGATTGTTTGCTGTTTTATACGGCACGGTAAATAAAAATTGGAGATTTCTTGGATTAAAGGATTTATTTTTGCGAGTGAAGCCACGAGCCTTATCTTTATCGCCTCTGTGGTCTAGCGGTTCAGTTGTCGGACTTGACTGTTTGAGGTCCCGGGTTCGATTCCTGGGTGGGACAACAAAAAGAAATTGGGTTTTTCCAATTTACTAAAAAAACGTTGCTCGGGATTGAATATGACATTGTGCAACCTAGTATCTTCGGCTAGTCGAGGGTGCCCTGGTTGTACCTGTGCTTACCTCTTCCGGGAATATATATGGGCGTGAGGATATTTATGACATCCACAAGAATAATGTAACAGTAAAATTATTTAATCAAATATACTTATTTTTTTGATAGAGCTGATCGACCCATCACAAACAACCTCGTCAAACCCACCAGGCCCTGAATGTAAACCAACTATCACCTTTGTGAAAGACGGAAAAGCTTGTGCTGGTCAAACTATATTCGAGGACAATTTCGACATATTACGCGAAGATTTGTGGCGCGTGGAGCAGTACATTCCCGATCAACCTGTACGTATCTAGAAATAACGTCTTCATTTTTATTTAGTTTTTAATATATCTACACCTACACAGATGCTTGTCTCAATCAAAACAACCAAAAAAAGCAAAAAGAATATGCCTATGCCTATATATATTTACTGTGGGCGTGTGTACCTATTTTGACGAATTTTTTGTGTGTATTCTAGAGGATTATATATACCTTTCTATCTTTGTATATATTTCTTGTGTACGTGTGTAACTATTTTGATGATTTTTGTGTGTGTATTCAAGGGGATTGTGTATGCCTTTATTTTTTTTGTATATATTTCTTGTGTGCGTATGTACCTATTTTGATCATTTATTTTGTTTGTGTTCAAGGGGATTGAATATGCCTATAGCTTCATATATTTCTTGTGTGCGTGTGTACCTATTTTGATGAATGTTTTTGTTTGTGTTCAAGGGTTATTCGATAATGGTTATAGATTCGCAATTTGGTCCTCTGGAAAATATTTTTTTAGTTAATTTTTATTTGTAAGTCGTATTTGGTTTTGGAATGTTTTACATTGTACCCGGCAGACTGTGCTACTATCGAAGCATTAAATATTATGCAATAGCTGTTATAATGTCAAGCGATACGAAGTTTGCTGGGTTAGCTGGTATTTATATACACAAAAGAAAATGGTGTTAGTTACACTATTTATAACTCCAAAATAGCAACTGATTTGACTGAAAATTAATAAGTAGGTAGCTTAAAACCTGGAGATGGATATAGAATACTTTCTATCCCGTTCAATTGTGAGAAGACTAGGAAAAACAACATTTTAATTTTTGCATACAAACTGAACGAGTGGAATGAAGTTCCCGCCAAAACTTTGGACCCCTTTTTACGAAATTTGCGCTTACGCAGAAGCTTAAAATTTGGCATACTTATAGTTTATGTGTAGGAGAAGTGCAGAACGCTAATATTTTTCAAGATCGCATAATGCTTACAAAGTACATTCAGTAAATAAAACATTACCCACACTACCATGAATTTGACACACACAAATAAATATATTGATGTTGACGATAAAAGATTACAGATGACGCACTAAAAAGTTTAGAAACAAAGTAGCTGGTCTTGACAAATGAAGATGGCGTTCTTATCAACAAGATATTAAAATTTATAATGGTCGAATTTCGACTAACGGGCTACCACTAGTTATTATAAATGCGAAAGTACATAATAGATACATAGGTGAAGTAATATAAATCATGTTTCAGGACTATCCATTTGTTTCCTACCAACGACCGTCCACTGCACCTATCGTCAAAGTGGTTGATGGCAACCTCATTATTGAGCCAAAGCCGCAGCAGGAACTAGCTGGCTATTCCAACTTCTCAATCATATCTGGGACATTGGATCTCTTTAGTGGGTAAGTACTGGCATGATATTTTTTAACAATCGAGTGATTTTTTTTTATCATCGGTGATGAATATTTATTATTAAATATGATGGAAATAACTTTTTTATATGTTGACAGCAGATAAGCATACAGTCCTTGTATTGGTAAGAAACAACCATGGCCTATACACACCAAAGAAGTTGTAGGTCCTCCCATACAGGGCCGTCTTAGATTATGCTAGGGCCCTTGGGCACACAAAAAAATCACTATAATTTTTTGTATTTAATTACATTACTTTTATATAGTGTGTCAATAATATTAGTATGCTGCTACCTTTTTACGATTACGATAGTAGTTTCTTTCGTGATTTCTGTTGAGCAAAACCTTCTATTAAATTCTCAAACTCAATATTCTGAAGAATGGCACTGTCTAAGCTCACATTTATTGACGAATCACTTAGTTGTTCTTAGCTGCGAAATTAAACGTTCCCGAATTAAGGCAACGAGAAAATCGTAATGCACCCAAGCAATATATTTTAAGGTTAAAAGTGAGTGAAATGGTCGATTCTACGGGGCCCTCTGAGTATAGGCCTCTGAGCACTGGCCCCGTGTACCCTTACGGTAAAGACGGTATTGAGTCCCATACACCTGTATATAGTGTTAGCTAGGGTGTTAGCCTAAATAGGCAGTGGTGTCCTACTTTTTAATGCGAGGGAAGCTGTGGGTAAAACCTAGTTATTTATACATTCTAACGGCATCGCTTTTACTAGTACCATCAGGGAATAACTGTTAACTAAAAAACTTGTAGGTACTTTGTAAAATTAGGTACATTTATAGGTACTTATTTTAGGTTGGACTTGACTGCATGAGATCCCGGGTTTTCCAATTTCCTGATAAAAAAGATAAAAAAAAGTGTTGCTCGTGATTGGATATATGCCCGGATGGCGATAGGCTTGCCACCTATTACATTGTGGGACTTAGTGTCTTCGGCTAGTCGTGGGTGTCCTGATTGTGCTTCTGCCTACCTCTTTGGGCATATGGGCGTGAAGACACTTTTTTTTATAAAGGTATATATGAAAGCTAGTCGTGTTAACAACACTATTTATAATTCAAGAACCGGTGAACTGATTTGGATGAAAATTTATAAGGAGGTAGCTAAGGACGAGAAAAAGGATATAGAATACTTTGTATCCAGTTCAACTGCGACGAAATCAGGAAAAAATAACATTTTGTATTGTCCCATACAAACTAAACCGATTTGTCTGAAAATTGAAATGGAGGTTGCCTAGAACTACGTGTACTGAGACAGACACAGGATATTTTTAATCCCGTTCGACTCCGAGGAAAGTTTCAATTTTTCCATATAAACTGAACGGGTGTGACGAAGTTCGCCGGTCTTGTACAATATATTTGAAAACCGTACAAGTCTGTATAAGATGTGAATATTTATGATAAACATTTATATTTCAGATGTACAGCCAGACTAGCAAAGTGTAAGTACCAAGCGTGGGGCGCGAGTATACTACCACCGGTAGCCAGTGGGCAGTTGACAACTAAATTTTTTGCCTTCACATACGGTGTGGTGGAAATCAGAGCTAAAATGCCTCAAGGAGATTGGATTTATCCAGGTATTTTTATTGTAAAATTTTTAAATTATTATCTATTAAGTTAGTATATTAAGTATATTCACGCCTATATCCCTAAAGAAATAGACGGAGTCAAAGCCTTTCACGCACGACTACCCTTTTAACTCCCTTGAGGGATTGTTTTTTTAGAAAAGAGCATATGTTGGAATTCTGATCCTTAACTATATGCATAACAAATTTTATCAAAATTAATTTCACCGATTTCGTCGTAAAAACGTAATAAACAGACAGAGTTTTGCATTTATAACGTTAGTACAGAGTAATGTTCTGATGAACCTTTACTATTAATAATTTAATAACAGTAAAACACTACTAAACCACAGTGTAAATATAAATATGAACCGCGGATCCAATTTTCATGAAATTTGATATGCTATACGTATAGTTATATCATAGTGTTATAGATCCGAGTTCAAACAATGGTTATATTTTTTAAAAATCAACCAAAGGTTGTAAATTTATATGAAAATCAAATCTATTCTACGGTGACCAAGTCGCAGGCAAATAGTTAGTCGAATATAAATGTGTAAATGTACGATTTGTTTGAAAAATTTCAATAAGGGACTTTACCTTGACGCCTTCAAGTAATGTTATTTACATAATACAATGTCAGGGCAAATAACGATGATATTGCACGTATAATAAAGTTGTGGTTTGACAGTTAGAAGTATTAGATAATCATAGTTATTATAATAGGGGAGAAAAAGAGGGGATTTATGCAGTTACTTAAGCGCGTGAGATTGTGATATGACGGATACTTATTAATACCTCCAATATGTTTCAAATCTCTGAATGGAGTTGTTCTTGTATGGTTGTTTGTACGTGTAAAGTACGTAGGGTTAATTGTATACCTATAAATGCAAGTCTAAATTTTCTGATGACGTGAGAAAAACGTACGGGGGTAGGACGTTTAGAATTTAAAAAAAAAGATCTGTCTGATTGACATATTTCTGTCATTGGTGAGACATAAGACATATACAATTAATATTTGATGCGCTTGCTTAACACTCGGTGTCTATAATTTCTCCTGATTTGTCCCTGTGTTGGTCAGGGTCAGCCAACCGGTTTTCCTTTTTGCAGCATCACCAGGGCTTTAAAACTAAAGATAGCCCTGATAATGCTGTAAAAAGTGAAACCGGTTGGCTATAGAGTAACGAAAAGTATTAAATAAAGTCTATATTGGATTGGACAAGAGTTTACTCCAAAAAACTGTGTCTATTAGTGGGATGTTTATAAAATTTATGAGGGACCATGTCGGATTAATTAACTGTCTTTCGAATACAGAATACGTGGCAATGAAATAAATGACTTCAGTTGTTTACTTCGCTGAAATTATTATAAATCTCAAAATGAACTTGTATGTTTTTTTCAGATATTTTGCTCGAACCGCTGATGAGAAAATATGGTGAAGTTAATTACGCTTCAGGAGCTATAAGGGTAGCTGGAGCTCTTGGTAATGAACGCTTAACCACAGGTTCTAAGGAACTTGGCAATAAAGTAAGTCGTTATTTGTACCATTTTAAACAAAGTTTATAAAGTATGCTTTTCGAGCAAAAAAATGATTAGATCTTTTATACTTAGAATCGGGACAGGATTTAGAAGTCTGGAGGCCTCGGGGCAACAAAGGAGTGGACACAAATCAAATTGTTTTCCAAATCACGTGATATTTTTTTTCAGTTGAGTTTGCTGTTGAAATTTAGGAATTATATATATGTTTGTTAAAAAGTTGTTGTTGTTTATTTCTTTTAAAATAGTTACATTATTTAGATCATTTGTTGAGATCAACCTACTAAGTATTTAATAAATACTTGTGTCAGGTGGTCTCGCTCTTCCTTACCAAAATTTATCATACAGTTTTTTGTTACATTATCCAATGAAATAATTTAATATAATAATAATAATAAATTTACATTAATTTTATATGAGAGAAAACAAATAAAATCAAAATCAGTCAATACAATTACAAATAACAATGAAATAAACTTTTAAGATTAGGTTATGAATATCATGCATTTTGTGTGTGTGAGTGAGTGTGTGTGTGTGAGTGTGTGAGTGAGTGTGTGAGTGAGTATGTGTGTGAGTGTGTGTGTGTATATGTGTGTGTGTATTTGTGTCTCAAAATACCATTTTATTTATACGATATAAGTGATTCGACCTCGTCATATGATTGTACTTCCAAGTAATTTATAATAACTGTTTTACACATATGAGTATTTAACGGATATATTTCTAACTTTTTATTTAACTTATTATACAGATGGGCTGATAATGATACGTATTGTCGCTGAGCAAATACTGTTTTAGTAATAGTAATATATGTTTGTACAAAAGTACTTTAGATAACGGCAAAACCGGGAAAAAATATCAAGAAAAAGATGATTCCTAGCAGTTACTACTCGGAATTAGAAAGATTTATTTAAGAAGTCTCTAGTGTGGGAGCCCATCGTTTGTGAAGGCTCCGGGGATTTTTCCTCGGTTACCCTTTGTTAATTCGGCCCTGCTTAGACTACAAATAGAGTACGCTCACCTAGTAAATTCATTATAAGAGAAGTTTTTAATTATTATTTCGCTCGGGTATTATTTGAGGGTGCCTATTATTTCATACAAACAATCGGCTTGTTTGTATAAAAAGGGAATGAATGTAGAGGAAGCCAGCTCTCCTAAAATTTGGCAATTGATATTTTTTGCTTACCCCGTAAAGTACTTAAAGATATGTATGTATGTATATTTATACAACCCTACTGGTAATAATACCCTAGTGGTGTAGTATTCTAGTTATAATCAATGCTAACGTGATAGAATCTATACTTATATAAATATGTGATGCCAAAACTTTGAACCTCTTTCAACGAAAATTAGGAGGACGCAGGAGCGTAAAATTTGGCACACTTATAGTTTATGTGTAAGAGAAGTGCAGAATGCTAATATCTTTCAAAAGTAACGCTTATAAAGTACATTAAATCAATAAATAAAACATTACCCACACTGTCATGCATTTGACACACACAAACAAGTATATATATTGATGATAACGATAAAAGATCATAGACGGTGCACTATAGTTTTATAGTAAGTTTGGAAACAAAATAGTTGGTCTTGAGACATGAAGATGGCGTTCTTATCAACAAGATATTAAAATTTATTATGGTCGGATTTCGATCAGCGGGCGACCACTAGTAATTATTCGTCGTATATTAGTATATAAAAATTATAGTAAAAATTCGTCCATCGTAGGTACATACCCTAATCCTAATTCATAATAATGTTATAAATGCGAAAGTTTGTATATTTGTTTGTTACTCCTTCACGCAAAAACTGGTGAACCGATTTTCATGAAATTTGGTAGACAAATAGAGGATAACTTGAATTAACACATAGTCGTTATGCCAAAAAAATGCTGTGGGATCATTAACCACGAGCAACGCCGCGGGTAACTGCTAGTTATCACTTTAAAATACTTTATCATTTTAATACAAGGCGGTTGCTTCTTCTGTTTTAATGTTTGCTTGGTACAACTTTGTGAGACCAGTTGCGGGTGAAGTTTTCTGAACCTTTAAATAGTTCACTCAATTCTAAAAGGTTGGCAAAGCAACCCTTTGTATTGCAGCTGTTTCTGGCAACCACTGATGATTTGCTTGCATGTATGTATGCCTTCTCTTCCCAAATAAGTTACTTCCTGCCAAAATTTAGAATGCTCAGAATGCTCTTTTTACCTAGTTACCTGTTTTCAAATATTGTATCGTTTTAAAAATGTTGTATGAAATTGTCGTATTTCGGTATTTAATAGGCTAGACTGTAGATTTTATCATTATCACAAGATTACCCACTACCATCAGTATCTTCACGCCCATATCCCCGAAGAGGTAGGCAGAGGCACAACCAGGGTACCCACGATTAGCCGAAGACACTAAGTCCCACAATGTGATAGGTGGCAAGCCTATCGCCAACCGGGCACATTTCCAATCCCGACCAACAATTTTTTTTTATTAGAAAATTGGGAAAATCCAATTTTGTTTTTGTTGGCCGACCCGGAATTCGAACCCGGGACCTCATGCAGTCAAGTCCAACACCCGGACCGCTAGACCACAGAGGCACTACCATCAGGCACTTGGAAAGATAGGTTATTTGCTATACTGAATCATATCATGAAAATGACAGCGATTTATATAATTTTAGGTTTTATACGGAGGACCAATAATGTCTATGAACTGTCGGAAAACTTTGCTACGGTACAAAGAGTCTAACACAGCCTGGGGTGAAGACTTCCACGTGTATGAAATTAAATGGTCTCCAGGTATTTCTTTATATTTCATCTTTTTTGTTATATAGTTCGGGTGGGCACTGTTACCAAGCCCACCTTTTCGAGTACCAATATATGATAGTAACCGTGGGTTAAAAAGGGTTAAAGAGTTACTTGGTGGGATTTATACAAATAGAAAATAACACTAAAATAAAAAAAAAATACCATAACCACCAAAGAAACCTATATCTAAATTTATCTATGTTAGACATAGATAAATATAGATAAGTATAGGTTTATTTTATTATTTGTTTATTTATTTTCTATTTATAATATCAAAAAAAATTCGTAACAAAATCGATCGATCCGTTAGAAAGTTATGATGACACACACGCTCACATACTCACACGCTCACACGCACACGCACATACAAACACACAGACGCATCCGCATATGCACACATACACATACATATACTCACGCAAACACACACATACACACGTCGTTCGTTAAACTTATAACACCCCTCTTTTTCTTTACAAAGATTTAATTTTCTAATGTCTTTTCCTTGAAGTTTATAAATATTATATTGAAAGTTTTTCATTGATTTTTTAATCCCAACCCAACCTCTTTTTATTTGTAGTATGTTTTACAAATGTAATAATGATAGTAATGTGTTATAATTAAACATATTTTCAGAATAAATAAACAGTTGTTTTTGATATATATTTATTATTATGCATAAACTTTGATGAACTACATACATGTGAAGACGTCGTCGTCAAAAACGTAGAACAAGTACATGAAAGTTTATAGTTATTGATAAAACTTATAAGGGACTACCTCAAAATCATAACCTACCTTCAGAAAAAAGAGTAGTCATGAACCCGGAATGCAGACATCTATGTTTATCACAAAATGCCATAAACCTAGCTATTTTACTGTTGCATTTGACGTGTCCGCTAACCCTTCGATCAATGAGGCGGAATAATAATAGAATAACATTAATTGCCTCTGTGGTCTAGCTTTCCGACGTCGGACTTAACTTCTTGAGGGATTGGATATTATATGCCCGGTTGGCGATAGGCTTGCCACCTATCACATTGTGGGACTTAGTATCTTCGGCATATCGTGGGTGCCCTGGTTGTGCCTCTGCCTAACTCTTCATTGATACGGGCGTGAAGATACTTTTAATATTAATAGGAATATTTTATTTGCAGAAGGTATAACTCTATCTGTGGATGGTGAGCTATGGGGAAATATCGAACCCACTGCCAACGGGTTGCAAGGTCACTTCGATCCCAACTGTCAGCTACCACGAAGCGTCCTCTCTACTGGATTCAGAATAGCTCCGTTTGATGATAACGTAAGTGTTTTTAAATGCACATATCTTCATGTCATGTTCTGGTAGGCTGGGAGTAATGAAAGCCAAGCGTCATGATCATTATATACCTGCCTAGCTTATTTTTTATGGATCCCTACCCGAGAAAACTGCTGCGCTGGTCTTGCTGGTATTAATCTTTATTTTAACCAGTACTCGTCTCTTACGAGCCACCTGGCAGAGAGGTAGACGGTCTATTCTACTCAGCGAACTCGGACCAACACGTGGAGGACATCCTACTCATTCATTCCTCTTTTCATAATTATAAGCATGGTGGTTTTTGACGGATTTTTCCCCGTGTTGGTCCGGGCTCCTTTGTAGAATAGACCATCTGCCTCCCTGTGCCAGGCAGCTCGTAAAAGGCGATCATAGGCATACCGTCACTAACACCGTGACATTTGACTAGGTGATAGAGTTTCGCAGCGACTCACCCGGATTGGTACCACCGCCTTACCTAATCCTGCCGCCATAACGTCATAACGTGTTCCGGTTCGGAGGGTAAGGTAGCCGGTAAACTTACTTTTGCTCGAGGCCTAACATCCCAGCCTCTGGTTGGCAACGCACCATTACCATCTTTGGTGTCTCTAGGCGGCTAGAATTTCTTACCATCAGGAAATCCGTCTGCTTGTTTGCCTTCCAATGTTATAAAAAAAAATCACTTGATACTACTTTTCGACAAATAATCAGCAATTTGGTTGTGAAATGTAAACTTGGATTTGCATTTGCATTTGCATTGCATGTTTTTTTTAATTAGGCCTTTTAAAGGTTGGACCACATCTACCGGCACCAGTTGCTATCGATATTCACAGACAGAGATGATTTTTCACCAGATTGCTATAACTGCAACAAAGGAAGTAGGCCATAAATGTCTCGCTATCCGTAACCTGAGGTCAGTTTAGCATTTGTTTATAATGCGCAAAATGGTTTGATAGAATTTAAGTTTGACCACACCTTTTTAGAATCTTCTTGATGGGCCTTCGTGAGTTCTGGCTTACTAACTTTGTGCACACATACACATGAACACATATTCATACCAATTATCACGAAGTCAACGTATTTATTACTTTGTTATAGTTTTCTATCACCTTGGGTGTGGCAGTAGGAGGAATAACAGAATTCGATGATGACCTTTATTCAGGACAGACGCCAAAGCCCTGGAAAAACCGTTCTCGGAAGGCTAGCCTGCACTTTTGGGAAGACATGGGATCTTGGAAACCTACGTGGAAGCAACCAGCACTTGTAGTTGATTATGTTAGAGTGCGGGCATTATAAAGCACTAGTCATTATCTTATTGATCTCAAAACTGTTTAAACTCTTCCTCCTTTCGAGTACTTTCATTTGGAAACAATAGCCACCACTTTTATTTATTAGTGTATTTTCTAAAATAAATACAATTTTGTGGCGTGTTCATGACCCGGTTGTATTTCTGCTTCTCTCTTCAGGGATACGGGTATGAAGACACTTAGGTGGATATCCTCTTTACGGAGGGATGTAACTGAGGTCCTAGAGATACCTAACTGCTTGAATTCATTATTGTGGTAAATTCGCTGGCTAGGAAGTCAAATCTAATTCATGTAAATCTATCAGGTGTTTCGAAGATGAGATGATGACAGGAGAAAGTGTCTTGCATACATACATACTCATTTGAAGACACAGTTACAAAACAACTAAATGAGATCCAAACATTTTTTTTTAATTTGCAATTTCCCGCCAAAAAATGTATACGTAAATATATATTTGATAGGATGTATTTGGGAGGTTTAGCTTCCGGTAAGTCCAATTCATTCATAGCGCACTATTTTGCCTGTTTTGCCACGCCATAATATGCAAAAAAATTTGGCGGTAAATTGTAAATTAACTAATTTTATTTGGATTCAAGTATGGATTTCCGCAACGTAACGCCTAGTTTTATCATTTTTTTTAACCAAATAAGATTTTGCAATAAAATAAGTAAGTGTGAGTCAAGATCTATATCAGTTTTTTTTAAATAAACATATTCCTTAACTTATTTTAATTTTAAGTTACATGTTCTTAGGACGCTTTTTGTTGAATACTTAATATAGATATATAACTTTTGTTGTTTTTACTTTTATAATTCTTAAAGACACCTGTTGATTGTTGGTATAGAGAGGGTGTAATAAATTATCAAGGTTGATTTTAGATGTGGATAAACTATATTTTCATTAAATGCCAATTACTTTAGCTGGCATTTTCAGTAGATGGTTTATCTAGAAATTCAAATAACCAATATCAAATATGTGGTCTAGCAGTCCAGGTGTTGGACTTGACTGCAAGAGTTCAAGGGTTCGATTACCGGGTAGGTAAAAAAAATTAAATTTGGTTTTTCCAATTTTCTCATGAAAAATATTGCTCGGGATTGGATATGTGCCACCTATCACATTGAGGGACTTAGTGTCTTCGGCTAGTCATGGGTGCTCTGGTTGTACCTCTGCCTACCGCTTCAGGCATATGGGCCTGAATACGTATATATCTTCTATATTAATAATTTCGTCAAGGGGTACGGTAGACTCGATTGAAACCTTACCTGAAAAATAAAACATAAAAAAATAATGATTCTGAGTCGATAACGTATATCCGCAAAATTCGGATTGTCGAGTATTTTATTAAATTCTGTGTTAGATTCTAATGTGTTGACAGACAAATCACAGTCGTCATCTTGGGTAGTTAATAAACGTTCCGTTTTGTGATGTGTGATAGACAATATTCCTTGATAACCTCTGCTAAATTCTTGGATAAGTAATGATTGCAATTTGTTTTGTTAATTTATGTTACTTTACTTTAAATGTTGATTTAAAAAAAAACTTTGGCAGTTTTTATTTACTATATTAAACACAATGAATGAAGCTATACGAATCCATGTCTTGCTGATACCTTTAATATTCCTTGAAAACCGGTGACTAGAGAAATATCTACCTACATTTTGCATCTAAATGTATATTATGTCACATTTTACCCGAGCTTAGCCGGGTTCTTATCTAGTACTTAAATAAATAAATGGCCAAACTTGTTACAGCAATGCAATAACTTGCTAGGGTTGGTACTAACGATTTGTTGACTTCTGTGACTGTCATTGTGGAAATAGGGATCTTTGGCTAGTCGTGGGTTTTTCGATGGTACATCTGCATATCTGCTTAAGATTACTGGGGTCAAGATTTTTTCTTTTTTTATGATATTGGAAGGCAAACAAGCAGACGGATTTCCTGATGGTAAGAAATTTCCGCCGCCTAGAGACACCAAAGGTGTAATGGTGCGATGCCAACCTGAGGCCGGGATGTTAGGCCTTGAGCAAAAGTAAGTTTACCGGCTACCTTACCCTCCGAACCGGAACACGTTTTGACGTTATGGCGGCAGGAATAGGTAAGGCGGTGGTACCAATCCGAGTGAGTCGCTGCAAAACTCTACCACCTAGTGAGATGTCACGGTGTTAGTGACAGTGAGCCTTTGCTCGCCTTTTACGAGCTGCCTGGCAGGAATGCAGATGGTCTATTCTTCAAAGGAGCCCGGACCAACACGGGGAAACCAATTTATTGCCATTGCCAATGCCTTTGCGGGAATGCCAATTTGTTGTCATTGTCTTATTCGTAGGTATCCCAGTTTCTCTCATACCTATGAAAGCTTTAAGCTTTTGCGTTTTTATCGTCCTTGATATCTGTATGTAACTTATTATGCTTGATATATAGATTCCCATAAAATATATAATAGAATATTTCTTCCCATAAAAAAAACCTACGATCTTACGTTGTTTAGAAAATAAATATATAAATATAAATAAATATATAAATAATGTAAATGATTTAAATAAAGCAAATTATATGCTTGTGTTATGGGTTGTTTGTATACCAAGTAAATACTTAAATAGATACCAGAATTAAAAAAAATTCTCAGACCCAAAAAAGCAGACATCTAAATGTTCATCACACAAGCCCCGTTGGGAAACGAACTCGAACCTCGTGGTTGCAGTAACAAAATATTTACGGCACGTAAAAGGTAAGAAGCGGGAGCATATTGCAATAATGTAATTATCAATAACTAGCTGTTCCCGCGAACTTCATACCGCCCGTTCAGTTTGTATGGGAAAAATTAAAATGTTGTTTTTCCCAGTTTCCTCACAATTGAGCAGGATAAAAAGTATTTTATGTCCTTCTCCCGGTTTTAAGTTACCTTCCTACCAATTTTCAGCCTAATCGGTGTAGCCGTTCTTAAGTTATAAATAGTGTAACTAACACCACTTTCTTTTTAGGTATATACATATTATATAGATTTTACATGCTTGTGTACGTTCAATGTATCGCTGAATTGGTCACAAACTAATTTCCGTATAAAAGTGCAGTCACCCACATTTTGTTTGCTTAGTTTTGTTAAGTTTTTTGACAGGGCAAAAATTTATGATATATAATGTTGTTGTTAGGTACTAATTATTAAGTTGTATAAAAATAGGTAAATATTTAAAAGTTATTCAATACATTTAAAAAAATAAAAAAGTAATGCAGGTGAATAACTGATTATAATTACAACATATACTTATCACCTAACTTTGACACGAGTACAATATGTGAGACCATGGTGACAATATTGAATTTATGTTTTCCTACAATTAAAATGGAACATTTTGATAGAACCAGGGTGGCCTAAAAGTGATACAACTAATATTAATTAGCTGATAGTAGCATATTCGCTGTTATGGTTTTTAGTCTGTGATCTAAATTCGAGTTGCCACACTGGTTTAATTAAATAGGTCACTATGGTTTATAGAAATAGGAAAATAGAAATGTTCTATAGCAAATTTAGTCTTATAAATACCGTTGGAATCGACATATAACTTAACAACATATTTTTGTCTCTTTTTATCAAATGTTTATATTATCTATGCTGAAAGAGATAACTATGTTTTTGTCTATGCTCATTTTGGCGTCAATTTAATTTTTTTGTAATGATAATAAATCTTGTAATAAATATAAAGAGTTAACTTATATAAACATATTATCAAACCACAACATAAAAAAAGTAAGTTGGTTAAAGGTTTATACAATATTTATTTCGTTTCATTACATTTCCCTATTTGTAAGCTAATTGTGTAGCACTAAATGCCAAATTACGTTACGATTAGTTCAGTAGATTCCGCATAAATCGTGGTCGGCATATGGACAGAGAGGAATACAGGCAAAAATTCTAAAACTGTGTTCTATTGTTCAACTTCAGTCGCCATATCTTTTTTTAAATTTTCTATATACAGAATCCACTCTTCTACAGATATATATCACAAAATTGCACAGAATTTAAATACACATTCATATATGTTAGTTTCCATCCGATTGTTCGTAATCTGGCTTGCCCATTAATCCCATAAAATTAACGTACAAGATGCAATATTTCTATTAGCAGAAATAAGATTTATCAACATTAAATATAGGATAGATCGAGCGTGCACCGTTGTTAATCCTACTTCATCGAGCAACATCAACAAGACAGTCATCGTTAGAAAAAGGATCCAGAGTAACATTGAATCTGCTGGCAGAGTTTCGTATGTTACGAAATAAATTACATTTACAATTTACAAATCAATAATGTAATTAGTCGGATATAAAACTACAAGACTAGGAAAATGTAATCAAATTTCTTACAGTTGTTAAAACACTTTTAATTACGTCGAATTGATAAAATGACCAATATGTGGTCAAGCATATTTTGAGCCCTACTTTTAATGTGAATACAATTTTATGCCTTTACTCGAACTTGTTTTGTTAAAACTTTTTTACTTCAAAACCTTGCTATGTTTCAAGTAAACTAATCACTCACACCGTTATTATTGTTTAATGCTGGTACTCGATAAAGTACGTCGATATGCAGTTTCCGCCTTATCTATATTTTTTAGTATAAAGATGTTTTTAAAACTGGTATTACGCGTCACTCAGATAAACCAAGTCCAATGACAATGTTGTTGCCAAAAACATATTATATGTTAACGATTATAATATCATTTACATGTATGTGTGTATGCGGACAAAATGTCACTGAGTTTTTTCCAAAAGTAAGGATACATGCATTCAAACCAAAAGGATTAAGACTTTGGATACCGGGTAAGTTATTGTCAAACACTCAAATTTATCGTGATTATTTTAAATATCTTGTTTTTATCCTAAGTGACCTGACATTGGTATTCCCGTATTTATTTTTACGCCTCTGTGGTCTAGTCTAGCGGTTCAGTTGGTGGACTTGACTGCATGAGGTCCCGGGTTCGAATCCTGGGTCGGAAAAAGGAAATTGGGCTTTTCCAATTTTCTAATAAAAAAAACGTTGCTCGGGATTGGATATGTGCCCGGTTGGCGATAGGCTTGCCACCTGTGACATTGTGGGACTTAGTATCTTCGCTAGTCGTGCCTCTGCCTACCGTTTCGGGGATATGGGTGTGAAGATACTTTTTTTTACGTAAAGTGTTTAAATACAAGCACATAATAAAATTTAACATTTAGTTCATTCCAATTTTGACTAAGATCCTCATTGGTTATCCAATCGCAATCAGAGACGTCATTTAACATTTAATTTACAATTTTGTATAAACAATGTCGACATAATAACAGAATGATTTGAACTAGTGGTCGCCTATTGGTCGAAATTCTACCATTATAAATTTTAATATCTTGTTGATAAGAACGCCATCTTCATTTCTCAAGACCAACTTTGTTTCCAAACTTTTTAGTGCGCCATCTGTAATCTTTTATCGTTATCGCCAATATATTTGTTTGTGAGTGTCAAATGCATGGCAGTGTCGGTAATGTTTTGTTTATTGATTTAATGTACTTTATAAGCATTATTATCGAAAAATATTAGCGTTCTGCACTTCACCAACACGTAAACTATAAGTGTGCCAAATTTCATACTCCTCCGTTCTCGCAATTTTCGTCAAAAGGGGTCCAAAGTTTTGGCATCACGTATTAATATATAGATTTTCTAACTATGTACCCATTTTAAGGTAATTGTCCCTTTTTTCCACTTAACATTTGATATCAACCAAGCGCGAATGTCAAACTTGTACCAAACATTGCATATGTTTCAAAATTTAAATTTCAGGGAATCCAAACATACAATATGTACACATGGACGTTCTTGTTTATAATGAATCAAGAGGTTGGCAATGCACCTTCAGAAAATTTGTATGTGAAGAAACCAACCATAGATGGCTTTATGAAAATCAAGATATAGCACTAAAACTTGGGTATATTGTTCGATACCATGTCTTCATCGCCATGAAAAGGGGGACTTTTTCTGAATATAAAAATATTTACGAGATTCGCTCATTCAAAGGATTAAATCTGGATTATGTTAATCATAAAATTACTAGTAAGTTTACATCATTACTAGCTGTTACCCTGTGACTTCGGCAGTGAATAGTTACAATTTTAATACTAAATTTCATTTTTACTACACAAAGTACTATTACGTGGCGTTACTGGTAGTGTCGTGGTTAGTCTTTCTTTCCTTTTTTTATGATATTGGAAGGCAAACAAGCAGACAACAAAGGTGGTAATGATGCGTTGCCAATCTGAACCCAGGATGTTAGGGCTCGAGCATAAGTAAGTTTACCGGCTACCTTACCCTTCAAACCTAAACACGTCATGACGTTATGATGGGCAGGAGTAGGTAATGCGGTGGTACCAATCCGGGTGAGTCGCTGCGAAACTCTACCACCCATTCAGATATCACGGTATTAGTGACGGTAAGCCTATGTTCGGCTTTTACGAGCTGCCTGGCACAGGAAGGCAGATGGTCTATTCTGAAAACAAGCCCGGACCAACATAGGGGAACCTTAGCACTATTATTCTTATGGACTGAAAAGACTCATATTAAAACTGCACATGGATTACTCATTACAATGGAGGAGGTATTCAACCCCTACATTTTTTATGTTAATCGATTTCATTGTCATTTCTAAAAAAAGCATCTTCACCCCCATATCCCCGAAGGGGTGGGCAGAGGTACAACCAGGGCACCCACGACTAGCCGAAGACACTAAATCCCACAATGTGATAGGTGGCAAGACTATCGCCAACCGGGCACATATCCAATCCCGAACAACATTTTTTTTATAAGAACATTAGAAAACCCAAATTTTCTTTTTGTTGCCTGGGACCTCATGTAGTCAAGTCCAACATCGAACCGCTACACTTACTTGATTTTTGCTTACCACATCTTGGTGTGCTATCACACCTACTTAGTGTATATGACGGTATGTTGGTGTACGAGTATTGTTGCTAGTTTTACATTATTTTTAGCTCTGGAAGATCCAAACAGTCCGATTGATTGGGGTATCCAAGAGTGTCGTCTGACAGCTACAAGAGTACTAGACAAAGAAGTTTGTGGTGGCGATATAATTCTAGAAGAACATTTTGAGTCTCTAAATGGAAAACTATGGCAAATTGAAAACTACATACCAATAAATCACCCGGTATATATTTTTGTAGTAAAAAACCTCATGGATACCCTGATAGTAAGAGACAACTATGGCCTAAACACACCATATGCAGAGCCGTCTTATAGTATACTGGGGCCCTCGGGCACACAGAAACTTGGTGCCCCCTTTTGGAATATAAGAAAATCAATCTTTACATTTTTTTCGCTATTTTATTTTGGGTAATCAATTACATTGTTTAACTACAGTATGTCATTAATAATATGAGTATGTTGCTGTTTTTTTTTATAATCACGATAATAGTTTCTTTCGGGATTTCTGTTGCAAATTTCTTCTATTAAATCCTCAAACTCAATTTTATGACTTAAATGCCACTTACTGCGAAATTGAATGCTCCCGAATTAAGACAACGAGAAATGTGTAATGCACCCAACCAAAATATTTTGAGGTTAAATTTGAGTGGAATGGTCAATCCTACGGGGCCCTCTGAGTATGGGGGCCCTGGGCACTGGCCCCATGTGCCCTTATGGTAATGAAATGAAATGAAATGAAATGAAATTTCAAAAATTTCATTCAGTTCATCATTCATCAATTTCATCAGAAAATTTCATTTCATTTCATTTCATTTCTTATGGTAAAGACGGTATTGACCATATGCTATAGGCGCGTAGCTGCCATGTGTCCTGGATGTTGGTATGTATAAGTCACTCTCACGGAGCTACCAGGACCTAGATGCAAGATTCCTTGCAGACACACCATAAGATAGAAACTAAGCTATTAGCGCAATTTTGTCGTCAAATCCTTAGTTTAATTTTCAGATATGACAAAACAGTTTAGATTTTGTAGATAACCATGCATGAAGTTTTTTTATGTAATAAGATAGTGAACACAGTGAAGAAAGGACATGATTCTTCTGATGGTAAGAGATTACCATGGCCTATTAACATTGTAAATGTTTTAGGCTCGTCGCTGTGTTTTGGCTGAGGTGTCAGACCAATTGTGCAAGTCTACCGGCTACTTTACCCTCTGAAATAAAACGTGACACTGTTATTATGGCGGAATAGGTAAGACGGGGGATCCCTACCCAGATGATTTTCAGCACGGCACTTTAACAGCAGTGATCTTGATGTGATTGGTGTTTAACGATTGCTTGCTTCTTAAAAGATGTTGCAGGAAGGCACACGACACCCGGACCAGCACGAAGAAAAGTTATCTTAGTTAAAAATTATCTTTTTTCAGTCGATTTCAAAAAATGCAGGTGGTTCCACATTAGTCTATATTTGATAAGAGCTAGCTCTGCTCTTTTCACCTATTTCTGACTCCATAATATCGTTCGATGCTGTCGTGTTCAGTGCTGAAGGCTAGGCCATTTAGAGCGTAAAATTCCGTCCTTAAATAGTAATACACCGTTAACCGGTCAGTTTATGGTGTTCATGGGAGACGGTTGTTTCTTATCATCAGGAAAGCCACATCCTTTTCAGTATCTATTATACAGAACACAAAAAAGGACAGCATTGATGCGATCGCGGAAGGAATGAATAAGGCGGTAATACCAAAATGATATATTTTGCTTAATTATAAAATCAGGAGCAGCCTTTCGTATCATATCAGAAGTTGGAATCCAATCCGACGGTTTACGTAAAGGATGGTCTTCTATACATTAAGCCGAAGCTTCAGCAGGACTTGGGAGGGTTTGGAAATGAGTCTTTGTTTACTGAAGCCTTAGATCTTCGGAATGGGTAAGTATTATCGTTGTGATGAATAAAAAAGATTAGTTTAAAAAAATTAAAACTGTTTGCTGAATCCGAGTAGATGGGTTACAGTTGTTACAAAATTCTTGGTTCGCTTCGAAGCCGAAGTATCTTCACTACATAGTAATACATAAAACAAAGTCGCTTCCTCTGTCCCTAAGCCCCTTTGTATGGTTAAATCTTAAAAACTAGCAAACGGCTTTTGATGCAATTTTTTCTAATAGATATGTAAAGTGATTGAAGAGGAAGATTTATATGTAATATGTACGATATTTCATAAACGCGCTAAGCCGGGGCGGGCCGCTAGTAATTTATTAGTGATTTTTGAAAAGCATCAAAAAGAACTGCAAAACCTCCAAATCGACACTTGTTTCGCTTCGAAACCGAAGCACTTCGTGTTTAATGGACCTAGTTATCCCTATATTAGAGATAGTTAATAAAAATATTTTGACTACTTTTTGAAACTACAGAAAGACAATCAAACAAACGGAGATTTTTGTGCTCAGAAATACTCGCTAGTAATATACACTCTTTTTATATATATATATATATATATTTTATGGTATTGGAATTTCTGACGGATTTCCTGATGGAAAGAAATTCACGCCGCCTACCAAACGTGGTAATGGTAATTGCCAAACTGAGGTCGAGATTTTAGACTTCGAGCAAAAGTAAGTTTACCGGCTACTTTACCCTGGAGGGTAACGTGTCATGGAGGGTCA
>NJDD01001700.1:147002-176330 GCA_002245505.1 Calephelis nemesis | reverse complement strand
AAACACAATGAACAATCGTATAAAAATGACAGATTCGAAATTCAAATGTAATATTTTTTTATTTTTAAGTGTAACAGTATTTATGGCCAGACTAAGTATATAACATAATTATTATAAATGCGAAGTTTGTTTGTTTATCTTTATTTTAAGTTTCACCGGTGCGATGTATAGTATACTGACCCGACGAATGAAGTTAAAAAACTTCATAAGCATACTTTTCAACCACGACCTTAATGAAAATATTTATTTTTTATTAATTTTCAGGCGCTTTACGCAGGTCCTATTTTGAACGAAAAGTGTAAAAGAGTTCTTGAAAAGAAGAAGGAACTGGCCAATGGCAGCTGGAGTGATGACTTCCATGTATACTCTGTAAAATGGACGCCTGGTATGATTTCTTCTTCTTTAAGTAGTTTTTTACGGCTATATCCACGAAGAAGAAGGCAGAGGCACAACCAGGGAACCGTCATGGAAATGTATTTCTTGTCCGAACCACGACTAGCCGAATACACTAAGTCCCACATTGTGATAGGTGTCAAGCCTATTGCCACCTATGTACCGGGCACATACGCAATTCCGGGCAACGTTATTTTTATTAGAAAAATTTAAAATACACATTTTATTGCTGCCCGACCCAGAAATTGAACCCGAAATTTCAGCAAGTCAAGTCCGACGTCCATCTGGTAGACCGCAGAGGCGATGTACACATGTCGACATTTTTGTAAATGGCGAAAGAAACGCAGCTACTTACTTGTATTTTTTTGAATTAATTGTAATATTAGACCGACTCGTTGGTCGAGTGGCTAGCGTACACGCTTAACTACACCGACTAACCGCGAGGCTCGGGTTCGATTCACGACGAGGGCAGGCATTTGTGTGATGAACATTTAGATGTTTGCATTTCCGGGTCTGGGTGTTTATTAAATTTATCCTTGTATCTAAGTATTTCTATGTATTGGTATCGTTGACTAACACCCATAACACAAGCATATAATTTGTTTACTTTGGGGTTAGATTCAATTTGTGTAACTTGTCCAGATATATTTATTTATTTTTATTTATTATTAATATTTATATAAATTACAATATAAAAGGGAATCTTGAACCTAGGACTTAATTCGTGCTGTGACAGTGACAATGTATGAGATATTATAACCAACATACTGGACACATGACTATAATAATAATAAATCATCTTTATTTCACATAAACCTGCAAGAGATGCACCTATAGCATCTATGGTGCCTATTGGCTATGGTTATCTCTTTCTATCAGGACAGATGTTTAGTTTTTCGCACACATAAAATCTGTTACAAAAATACATACCAGATAATTCAATATTACGTAGTTTCTAATTGGCCTTAGTTTTTCATACTGACTCAAAATTTTCGCCAAACTGTACTTTTACTTACGCGCGTCGACAATTTTATAAACGGCGAAAGAAACACAGCTCCTTTTTTTAAAATTAATTGTAAAATTTATATAATAATTACTACACAAATCGACTTACCCATTTTGACGTTAAAACATAACATACGAACAAACATACACAATTTCATATTTAAAATATATTTTACAGACAGCATCACGTTCTATGTTGACGACGTTCAATGGATCAGTTACAAGGTGGGTGCTCATGGTCTTCGTGCCTGGTTACCAAGAAGATGCAGAGGTGATTGGTACAAATCACTGGATGGAGGTGGGAAAATGGCGCCGTTTGATAGCCATGTTAGTACTTTAGACACTTTTATATATTTACAGACACGGAGATCGAACCCGGGACCTCGAGGAGTCAAATCTGACGTCGAGCCGCTAGATCACAGCATCTTCACGCCCATATACCTAAAGAGGCATATGGGCGTGAGGTCTGCCTCACACAAACATGGCACAACCATGGGTGCCCTGGCCGAACTGCCTGACTAGTCGAAGACACTAAGTCTCACAATGTGATAGGTGACAAGCCCATCGCCAACCGGACACATTTCCAATCCCGAGCAACATTTTTTTAATTAAAAAATTGGAAAAACCCAATTCTCTTTTTGTTGCCCGACCTGGAATTCGAACCCGGGACCTTGGAAAGTAATAGGTTCCCTAGAATAGTAATAGGGTTTACGATTTCATATTATGTCTTTGTTGCAGTTTCAACTTGCCTTCAGTGTTGCTGTTGGTGGTAATTCAGAATTCCCCGATGACCTGGTAACACAGGGTGGAATATCGAAGCCATGGCGTAATTTAGAAGCCAAAGCCAGCCTTAAATTTTGGAACGACGTGTCTAGCTGGTATCCAACATGGACTGCACCCAAACTTATAATAGACTATGTTAAAGTTGCAGCTTTGTAGAATAGACTGAAATTTTATTAACGCACTAGATCCATATAAACTCTTTCCGCCTGACATTCACAACCAAAAACAATGCATTGGAAAAATCATAGCCTTGTATTTCCTATTCTCCTTGCTGTTTCGTTAGTTTTTTTTTTATAAGATTTAGAAATTTAAAAATAAAAAAACTAACGAAAATATAAAAACAACAAACTAACGAAAATATATACAAAAAATATTAATTAGTAGAGACTTACTGGAGTTTATTGCGGTATTGGTTTTTATTAAAAATTATGGAAATATATTTTTTTGTATCTTGCGATGGAAATGGCTGTTATTTTTTTAAGTAGACCTATTTTTATTCCTTTTTAAATAGACTTCGTAAAACGGAGGTCAGAAGTTCGACTCCCATTTTTATGTAATGCTCTTAAGGTGATTTCTCGTCATTTTTTTAAACTATTTTTTAAATATTACTATTAGTATTTCCCATTGCCACTGAGTCTGGTTGTGATGATAGAATCCCAGAGAAATGTTTACTTATATTTTTATGCTGTAAACGAAACTTAATCGCGTACTATTTTAGTCAAAGTATTTGAATACTATCGTAACCACGGCCGTTGCATTACGTCGAGAGTCGAAGTAAATTCTTCGGTTAAAATAGTACGTTAATAGTACTATTATAATAGAAGCATTTTGAATATTACTCGTAACCACAGCCGTTGTATTATGTCGGAGGTCAAAGTAAATACTTCGGTTAAAATGGTACTATTTTAATTGAAGTATTTTGAATATTACTCGTAACCACAGCCGTTGTATTACGTCGGAGGTCAAAGTAAATACTTCGGCTAAAATGGTACTAATTTAATTGAAGTATTTTGAATATTACTCGTAACCACAGCCGTTGTATTACGTCGGAGGTCAAAGTAAATACTTCGGTTAAAATGGTACTATTTTAATTGTATTTTGAATATTACTCGTAACCACAGCCGTTGTATTACGTCGGAGGTCAAAGTAAATACTTCGGTTAAAATGGTACTATTTTAATTGAAGTATTTTGAATATTACTTGTAACCACAGCCGTTGTATTATGTCGGAGGTCAAAGTAAATACTTCGGTTAAAATGGTACTATTTTAATTGAAGTATTTTGAATATTACTCGTAACCACAGCCGTTGTATTACGTCGGAGGTCAAAGTAAATACTTCGGCTAAAATGGTACTATTTTAATTGAAGTATTTTGAATATTACTCGTAACCACAGCCGTTGTATTACGTCGGAGGTCAAAGTAAATACTTCGGTTAAAATGGTACTATTTTAATCGAAGCATTTTGAATATTACTCGTAACCACAGCCGTTGTATTACGTCAGAGGTCAAAGTAAATACTTCGGTAAAAATGGTACTATTTTAATTGAAGTATTTTGAATATTACTCGTAACCACAGCCGTTGCATTACGTCGGAGGTCAAAGTAAATACTTCGGTTAAAATAGTACGTTAACATTACTATTATTATCGATATTTTGATACATAATACAAGATCCGAACCTTCTTCGGCCTACATCAAGCTGTTAACAGAATAAAACACATTTTATAATAAATTTAGTGTGTTAGAAATCATGTAAAAAATGGGTTGCCAAAAAAACCTAGACAGAATATTTTCAATTACTTTTAAAAATGTTTTTTTATCATTCCGATTTTTGCAATTTACCATAAAACTAAGCAACGCATTTGCAATTAAACTGCAAATAAGTTGATTTTTCTACGAGTATTATCAACCTAAATACATAACAGACAACCCAACTTCTGCAAATTATATTATACGCCTTAACTTTATGCTTAGACAAGAAAGTAAGTATATTCACGCCCATACCGGGAGTATGCATACTGCATGGTAGGCAGAGGCACAACCAGGGCATCCCACGACTAGCCGAAGACACTAAGTCCCACGATGTGATAGGTGACAAGCCTATCGCCAACAGGACACATATCCAATCCTGAGCAACATTTTTTATTAGAAAGTTGGAAAAACCCAATTCTATTTTAGTTGCCCAACCCGGGATTCGAACCCGAAACCTGATGCAGTCAAATCCAACAACTGAACCGCTAGAACACAGAAGCGATTGTCTATACAAAATTTTCTTATTATCTACACTGCACCATTAATAAAAAACATTTTTTTAAATTAAAAAATTTGTCCAGAATTTTAGCCAACCTATTTCTAATATATTTTCTGATTTTTTTAAACTTGTTATAAAATAAGTCACAACTTATTATCAGATGGGTGTAGGTCAACCTCGGTTCGGATCTTAGACCATGAGTCAAAGTTCAAACGATAAAAGATATTTTTGTAGTTTTATTTAAACACATTTTTATTTAAACTTATAACAATAATGTACTTGTCTAATGGGTACAGAAAATTTAATAAAATGCTTAAGCTATCTATGTTAATAGTTACAACGATAACAGTAATAAGTGCAACGGAGAGATACTTGGATGCACCAGAACTGGTGAAAGTGTCGTCAATAGAACCGCCTGGTCTTCATATTGTATGGCATTCTGTTAGGCAGAATCTATCTGATCCTGTTATTGGATATAAGGTACCTATTCTTTTATCCGAGTTCAAAAAAACGAAGAGGTTATCAATACGGCCGGTATATTTTTTTTTTGTAAGTACACCGATTTCTCTGTGATTTCTGTACCGATTTACGTAATTTCTTTTTCGTTTGATGCGGAATAGTTACGAATTAGTCCCATAAAAAAATTATACAGGTGGGCTCACTAGTTTTTATTTTACGAGCATTTTTTACCAGTTTTCACCTATCCCGATGCTTATTTTTATAAAATTTAATAACATCAGCAATAAACTAAAATTATAAAATAAAAATAACTACGTTAATTAAAGCCGAATTCAAAACTAAACAGTAAAAAATAATAAAGATTTAATATTAGTTATATACTAAGTATTACTTACATGTGCTATTTACTAATAGGTTTGAAGTCGGTGCCAATCCAATTTAATACTTACTTATAATATAATTATTAGTTTAAGGCTTGGCACCGGCTTCAAATATATTGGTAAATAGCAAGTACAAATAATAGGTAGATATAGTTAACATTAAATCTTTACTATTTTTTTTTACTTTTTAGTTCTGAAGATGGTTTTAATTAACGTAGTTATTTTAATTAATAGCTTTAGAAGACAAATATGTAGTTGGAATCCTGATGGTAGGAAATACGAAAGGCTAGTAGAGTAACAATTACTATCATACTCATACAAGACAGACTTTTCTCCCTGGTTCTCTGTATACAAAAGACAATCTCATCATAGAATGCGAACCGGGACTTTACCAACAAGACTACTGGTGATAGAGTACTGTACAATAACTTGCCCGGGTGGGGACCCACCGCCCTATCTATTCCTGCCATTGTGTTCGTATCCGAAGCCGGAGAGAACGTAGCCGGTAGACTTGCACAATCTGCTGACGACCCTCGTCTCAGAGAAGCACCGACAACATCTATGGTGGTGATCAGGGGAGCTTCGTGCTAGCTTGCTAAATTTTGCCTGGTTACCGCTTGTTAATTCCGCTCCGCTTGGAAGCTCAAAAGAGGCAAGAATAGGTTAGTTATCAGACCGACTTCAAAATTAAAATGTACAAATAATAAATATTTAACATTAATAATATACAACCTATTATTCATGTGTCATCTACCGATAGGTTTGATGTCAGTGCCAAGCCTATAACTAATAATTATATTATAAGTAAATATTAAATTTGATTGGCACCGACTTCAAACCTATTAGTAAACAGCACGTATATAAATAATGGGTAATATACAATTAATATTAAATATTTACTATTTTTATTTTTCAGTTTTGAAGTCGGTTTTTTATTAACGTAGTTGTTTTTATTTAAATTTTTTTAATTTATTGCTGATATGATTGAATTTAATAAAAATAAACACCGCTATAGGTGAAACTAGGTAAAAAATGCTAATAAAATAAAAACTAATAGATCTATCTGAATCAAATTTTTATGGGACCAATTCGAAGCTATTCCGCATTAAATATAAAAAGAATTACGTAAATCAGTTCAGAAACCACGGAGAAATCGGTGCAAGCATTGGACGTTATGGTGACAGGAATAGGTAAGGCTGTGATACCAATCTGGGCGAGTCGCTGCGAACTTGCTCGCCTTTTACGAGCTGCCTGGCAGGAAGGCAGATGGTCTATTCTGCAAACAAGCTCGGACCAATACGGGGAAATAAATTTATGTTAAAAAAATTAAACCCTGAGGACTATGGGGTACATAAATTTGTATGTTAATCGTAACTATTTAACTACTGTTAAACAATAATAGAAAAAACAATATCGGGGTGTTTAGGTTTGAAGATATACGAACAGACTTAAATTTGTAACTTTTTAAAAGACTCCAAAAAAGGATGGGGCTCTGAACTCAGCTGTTTGTTTTTTTGTATGTTTGTTACGCGATTACTACGTCTATAGCCAACCGATTTTGATGGTTCTTTTGTAGAAAAATAGTTTGATGGTTCCGAGGTAGTTAATTTTATCATAATGCGACTAATGGTTTTTAAATAATACTGTTGGTCCCGAATCCTTTGCAAAGTAGACCATCTATCTGCCTTGCTGTCAGGCAGCTCGTAAAAGGCGAGCAAAAGCGTCATAAACACCGTGAAATCCTAGTAGGTGGTAAAGTTTCGCAGCGACTTGCCCGGATTGGTACCACCGCCTTACCTATTCCTGCCGTCATAATGCCAGCGCTTGCCGTCGACATGTTTCGGTTCGGAGGGTAAGGTAGCCGATAAACTTACTTTTGCTCGAGGCCTAACATCCCCGCCTTAGGTTGGCAGCGCACCATTTCTACCTTTGGTGTCTCTTGGCGACGTGAATTTCTTACCATCAGGAAATCTGTCTGCTTGTTTGCCTTTCATTATCATAAAAATAAAAATAATGCATTAATTTTTCACTTATCATGATGTCCTCATCTTTAATGAGGTATCACTAAGTTTAACAGATTTCGGAACTAATATCTTTCAAAAAAATAATTATCAAATCGCGACCCAATGATATAGTTATAGTTGGTTTTTCAGTTTTACTATGATTAGTTGTTTTAGATAAAGATTGCTACAATAAAATCAATAACAGAAGAAAAATTTGAGCTCGTAAATGGGGAACGAGAACCAGGATACGTGGTTGATATTAAGCCACAGGATGTGAGTATTATCAACGTTTATACATCTTGATAATAAAAAAAAAACTGAACATAAAAAGAAAATTTAAAAAAACTGTGATCCAACGTTAAATATTATTGATATTGCATGTTATTGTCATCTTAATCATATAACAAAGTCTATTATTGCACGGTTCTCTTTGCTATCTTCTTTTTCTTTTCTTTAGGTTTTGGCATTCACGTCAGTGTTTTGCCATTAGTCAAGAAGAAATTTGCATCAAATTTACCCAAATCAGGATTCAATTATGTTAGTCATATGTCGACAATAAGTCAAGTCAGGGACTTGGGTAAAGCGGTGGCCTCATTACTCAAGCTCATGTAGTGAGATTTGGTGGCAAAGAGAAAATACACGATACGCAAAATTTTTCATGATTATTTCATTTGTGTGCTTTTACTGAACAAAATCATACAAAATGCCAATAAAATTGACTAATTTCAATCAACATAACACGAAATTTAATAATTATAAAAAAACTTCGACCATCTTCTCTCTCGATGGCGCCAAAGATCCCTCATTGCGATCTTGCGATCTTGTGTGCGTTTATGCCTACCTGTGTGTGTGTGTGCGTGCGTGGCTACGTAAATGCGTGTGTGTACATTTTCTGATTAAATAGATAATTATTATCACTAAATATAGTGGAGTAGTATTACAAAATAATATATTAGCCGTTCTACTGTAGCTCATCTTATTTAATCGCCTCTGTGGTCTAGCGGTTCAGTTGTTGAACTTGACTGCACAAGGTCCCGGGTTCGGATCCCGGGTCGAGCAACAAAAAAAATTGAGTTTTCCAATTTTCCAATAAAAAAATTTGCTTGGGATAGGAATAATGCCCGTTTGGCGATAGGCTTGTGACATTGTGGGATTTAGTATCTTCGCCTAGTTGTGGGTGCCCTAGTTGTGTCTCTGCCTACCTCTTCGGGGATATTTTTAAAAGTGTAAAAAGAGTGTAAGTGTAAAACCGAAGCGCATAATTTAAATACTGTAAAGCTATTGAGTTTCTAAGAGTGTGAGAGAAAAAAAATCTCAGGGAGTAGTCCGTCTCTTATCACACATCAGATTTTAGAACGCATTACAGGTACCACTTAAATGATACGAGTAGATATAAAATAATACACTATTCTAATTTGTTTATAAAAATGTTTAACTTCCAGATATGTAACACCAATCAGACAAATATGACAGATGTGAAAGAAATCAAAATCCACAGACCTATTTATTCAAATACAGTACAAGCATTCGTTGGGAATCTAAATTACAATGAATTCTATGATGTCAGTGTACTGGCCTTCAAAGCAGACGTAGATGGACCATTATCTGAGTCCATAAGAGTTAGGATTGTTAATGTTAAAAACAAACATGTTACTGTAATACGAAGAACTTCTAGCTGTTTTGTCTCTGTGCCTGGATTTCTCAATGATTCTACAACTAATTATACGCATTTTCACGATTCATATTTTTAATAAAATTAATTTTAAGTTAATTGTCTTTGTATTTTTATGATAATGGAAGGCAAACAAGCCGACGGATTTCTTGGTGGTAAGAAATTCACGTCGCCTAGAGACACCAAATGTGGTATTGGTGCGTTGCCAACTTGAGCGATGTTAGGCCTCGAGCAAAAGTAAATTCACCGGCTACTTTACCCTCCGAACCGGAACATGTCAACGGCAAGCATTGGACGTTATGGTGGCAGGAGTAAGGCGGTGGTACTAATCCGGGCGAGTCGCTGCGAAACTCTACCAACTAGTAGGATGACACGGTGTCAGTGACGGTAAGCCTATGCTCGCCTTTTACGTGCTACCTGGCAGGAAGGCAGATGGTCTACTCTGCAAAAGAGCCCGGACCAACACGGGGCAAAATTAATTAGTACATTTAATTTAAAATCCTAATTAAGACCTCAGAAATATACTAGTTACATCACTTATTCTAAATTAAACTGCACCGAATAAGTCAAAATTTTGAACCTGATTAGTCTAGCACGTATATTATATTTGTTTTTCGATGGCAATGTGGGACTTAGTGTCTTCGGCTAGTCGTGGGTATCCTGGTTGTGCCTCTGCCTACCTCTTTGGGGATATGGGCGTGAACATGCTTTTACTTTCAAGTATCCAGGAAACACATGCAAGAAGCTTGAGATCTCATTTAAAAGTTTGTTACTCATTATTAACATCTTCAGTATCTAGAGGCAACAATGGACTTTGTGGACTACAAATAAGAAGGTAGGAAGAAATACTTGACACACATTTTACATAAATTAAATCTAACCCCTAAGCAGGGCCGGCCCCAACGGTGGGCGGACCCGATATCGCCCAGGGTGGCAAAGTCCCTAGGGCCGTGACTGCCCCTAAGTAAGCAAATTGTATGTTTGTATTATGGGTGTAATTCGACGATTCGATCTAATACATAGAAATACATAAACAGATATTAAAATAAATTTAATAAACACCCAAACCCAGAAATGCAGACATCAAAATGTTCATCTCACAATCGCCTGCTCTCATCGGGAATCAAACCCGACCCTCGTGTTGGTCGATGGAGTTACGCGCGTGCGCTATCCTTTCGACCAACCAGCCAGGCCATATTTAATGTATTACCGACGGGTAAAGGGTTTATTTTATACAAAAACACTGCATTCCGGCAATTTTTTATTCCTATTTGGAGTATTCTTTAAAACCAGTTTTTATAAAACTGCTACGTGCTTATTCTTCGTGCAAAACACTCTCTCCTCTCACAATCTGTAAAAGAAAAGTTTTGTAAAATAAGGTCCTTCCAAACTCGGTCTTCAACTTTTAAAAGTTTTTTTTTATTATATTGGACGACAAACAAGCAGACGGATTTCCTGATGGTAAGAATTTCACGCCGCCTAGAGACACCAAAGGTGGTAATGCTGCGTTGCCAACCTGAGGCCGGGATGTTAGGACTCGAGCAAAGGTAAGTTTACCGGCTACCTTACCCTTCAAACCGGAACACGTCATGACGTTATAGCAGCAGGAATAGGTAAAGTGGTGGTATCAATCTAGGTGAGCGTTGCGAAACTCTACCACCTAGTCAGATATCACGGTGCTAGTAACGGTAAGCCTATGCTCACCTTTTACGAGCTGCCTAACAGGAAGGAAGATGGCCTATTCTGCGAAAGATCCCGGACCAACCCGGGAGAATGAATACCTGATTCAATAAATGTTAAAATACTTGAGATATTGCAAATACCTTTTACAAAGCGTAAACTCTGACGTATTCTACTTTCAAGGAGACTTCGTCGTCGTACCAACTCTTTATCCACTGATCCTTGGCTAACCAGAAACTAAGCATGGCGTTAGGGTCCCCATTGACCCAAGGTTTATCAGGACTGTCAGGAAACTCTCGAGTTCCACCCACGAACATACCCAGGGATATATAAAACTGAAATGAGATGGAATCACTGAGCTTTTTATAACATAACGTGTATACATAAAAGAAAAAAAATCTGGGTAGGTATTTTAAATCTTGATAAAATTGATTGACCACATATCAATCATGATCTTTCTGAATAAAACATCTATCAAAATCTGTTCATCATTGGTCGAGTAATCGCGTGAGAAAACAAAACAGAATCGAATCAATAACCTCCTTAGTTTTGGAGTCTATTACAAAAACTAGAAATATCACAATAAACATTAAATTTTGTTGTTGTTTTTTTTTCATTTATTACAAATTCTCAATTTGTTTACGTACTACATAATTGCATTTTTAAAAACCACATGGGTTTAATATAAAATGCTATAAGTCTACAACTCAGTGCACGCAATCACATTGTTCCATTACGAGAGGTAGGTTTATAAAATATTTATTCTATAAAAATAGGTACATTTGCAATTTATTACTTAATTAACTGAAACGTGTTAAAAATCTTCAAAGTGAAGTTCCAAGTTATTTAATAAATACATTTTTAGTTTATTTTTTATATTAATTTTCGTAATACAATTACGCAATTCTATAGGTAAGGTATTAAATATACGAGGAATGAAGTACTCGGTTGTCCTCTCGCCGTACACGTTGTTTGCACTCTCTGTGTAAAGCCGGTTTTGAGCAACTGCCCGCGTATATACAGAATGATTTACTACAATTATTTCAAATATTATATTCAAAGAGAGTAATCGGTAGAGTGGTTCTTCATTTAATACATTTTTTGTAACAAATGAATTCAATAAATGGCGGATCATTTTGTTAATGAGTATTTTTCAGTCAAATTGAATATTTTTTTCAGATGGACGTTGTGCTGTCATATTGAAAGTTTTTTCAGTTGTTTTTTACTTTTTGCTTTGTTGTGTTATGTAATTCATGAGTTAAATTAATTGTTTAATGACATTTTTATATTTATACTTTTTTAATGTTTCAGTTTATACCACAAATTATAAAGACTTACATACAAGTAGTTAATACGTAGCGAAGCACGTAACGGGCCGCTTATATATATATATATACCTATATATAAAACTGAAACCCGTTTTTCTTGGTCACGGCATCACGCATGAATGGCTGGACCGATTTTACCAATTCTTTTTTGTTGTGTTTGTCATTATTAGGAGAGAGTCTTAAGGAAAAAAATATTAAGAAAATCTCTCAGAAATATTGAAAAATATACATTTAATTTTGCAGTTCAAATTGAATAGGTACTCATACGTAAGATAGGTCAGCTATACAAAATGAAGTAGTTTCTACTATTCTTCTATCATTGCTACGCTAAGGCGGTACGAAGTTCGCCGGGTCAGCTAGTGTTTCATAAAACTATGAACTATGAAATTCTGTCAAGTAACCTCGGTGAATGCGATGTGTGTGTAAGCGCGTTTTTAGCTTACCGGAGTACGTAAAACAAGCTGTTAATTTCGAATGCAATGTATACAACGCCTTTTACTTACTTGTGTTAATAAGTAAAAAACGATATTTTTGTTTGTCGTCTTAAAATATAATAAAACTCACCATGTCATCAAAAGCTTTCGAATTCGCACTCGGTAACTCTGACGTTTTTATTTCCGCATACATTAGGCCATCGACGTAAAATTTGAATCCATCTAAAAATAAAGTTATTACATTGTAATTTTATAAAGCATGCTTTACATTTTCCTAATTATGAAAAGAAAAATCACACCAGGAATGAATTTAAAACGCAATTAACACTTTAAAATTGACGATGCTTTACCAAATGTTTATATTGATACACATGATGATTAGGATGATTGTTAGATTTGTCTCAATGTGATCCTATTCAATGATACTAAGTAATCATAGCTCAATGACATATAAAGCATGATAGCTTTGAGAAGTCATTATTTAAAGTATTTTCTAAGTATTTTTGGAACGAGTTCCTTACGGCAGGCTTGGAGGAGAAAGGGATTGTGCTACGCGACCGAACTGAAAAAAAATTGTCAGTAAAAACCGTAAGAAAAAGTCCGTGGAATAAAACCGTTAAATAAGACGTGCGCAGGCGCGACAGTCGTATACACAAGCGAGTAGTATATAATACCTTTCTCTTTCCCCCCTTTCTTTTCGTTCTCACATCCCTTCTCTCTCTATTACTACCACTCCACCCCGCCAATGCTCATACTCATGAATTGTGTCGATTTTACATTAGCCGGAGAAACTTCGTTCCTACCTGGTGTCCCACGATACCACATATATTTTGTCATTTGAATAAAGTCAAGTTTTGAAACAATCACAAAAAAATAATTCGATCACTTTATCAGAACGTTTGAATAGATTTCATGATTATTTTTTTTATGGTCAAATGTTATTAATATCTGACAACTGATTTTTAGTTGTTCTTATTAATACTCATTTAAATAACTCGACTATATTACATTTATTTTTAAGTTACGAAATCAATTGCCAGAACCTGTTTTTTTTTTAACAAAAACCAATAAAATTGTATTTGGTCATAATAGTTTCAATGCTCTTAAATTCTTAATATAGCACTTGTTATAGCCATGTAAATCTAGCTTAATGTTTTACGTCTTTACTTTAAAAATTGCCAACCTAATAGAACCTTTTTTACTGATTCAATTATAATCTGTTACGCACAATGAAAATGTCACCAGCCAAAGGAAGCAAAGGTCAGCGATGTTCTATATTTGAAGTATCTATCACCTAACCTTTTGAACGTCATTAGTGACGTATCTTTGGCGTCATTTTGCTGTTATTTCGTTTAGGCGCCGTTCTACAATTCACACTCTTTTTAGTGAAGCCCTGTAATTAGATTTATCACTCGGAAGCCGGGGTATTTCAACGAATCTTTATAAAACCTTTTGAAATGTTGTAAAAATGCCATCTACAATAAAGTTAAAAATTGATCTATACTTTTTGAGTATTAAAATAAACATGAAAAATTCAAATTATTTTCAGGTTTGTTACATTTTAGAACAGACGACTATTGGAAACTTGTCGAAAAAGTTTTTTCTTAAAAATTTAAAAGGTTTAATGAAAATTCAACCACTGTTTTTTTTCTATTTTAATCTTATAACTTTTTGAAATTTTACGACGCTTCTTTATTTTCAGAGGTACTAAAAATATTCATCTCTGAATTTGATTAGATATTTGTTTAGATTTAAAGATGGATTTAACGTGTAAATATTACAAACTTATCTCATATATATAAAAATAAAAAGTCATACCAACAATTAAACGAGAAATCCAAAAAATGTTACAATATTTAAGAATATTATATGATATTTTGATAACATAAACTTCGTAACACAAATTCAAAAAATAAATTATTTTTTGTTCAATTTGTTTTTTTTTTAATGTAAGAATTCAGACGGTTAAAAAAGCACGAGAAAACAGCAAATAATTTTGGTGGTAAGAGAAAGCTGTGCTCTACAGATACCATAGATGTGAGAGGTGCGTTTCTGTTCTGTAGACGGAATTTTAGCCCTCTTGTGCACGTCTGCCACACCACCACAGAAATCGCAGAAAATCGGAATGTGCAGACACAGTTTCCTTAGGATTTTATACGTGTAGATGTGTGACAAGATTTTATTATTGATCCAGACTGTATGGATGATGTATCAGCTATTTGAGATTACGAGATTTGTCATTACAGTTTATAATTGAGTGCGATTAGGTGTTCCTAGTGGTGAGTTCATTGGCAAAGTTGGCGAAGGACGTGACAAGTGGTTTTGTTTTCTGAGTTCAGACTCTATATTTTGTGATCTGGTCGCGGAGGTGGGAGGTGGGAACTTTAGGTAGGGTTGTTACACGCGAAGGACGTGACAATTTATATTGTTTCCCGAGTTCTTCCTTTATTCGTGTTCTAGTCGCGGAGCTGGGTGGGAAACGTTAGTTAGGCTTGTCACATTCTGTATCATTTGGAGGATTATTTGCCACAACAGTATACTGTTTAGAACACAAATAAAGGCTTATTTTACATCTTTTACAATTGCACATCATTTTAGTTTACATTACACCAAATAATAGAAAATTGAAAACTAATCTATTACATCAGACACGCCACTACTCTGACGACATTGAAGACTTATCCTGCGGAAGGAGGCGTTTGTATATATGCGCTTATTTAGACATTAATATATCAATAAAAAAAATACCTGGTCTCCAAACCAGAGTGTAGTTATGGAATGTTTTACTCCAGTGATCATCTCCAATATGTGATTTTATATATAGACTTCTGAAATGTACGAACAAGTTTTAGAGTTATGCTATTAAATTTAAATAATCTTGGCACTATGTTGATTTTGTGTATGTGTGTGTGTATGTGTGTATCTGCACATACACACACAGCAGACACAATTATACAGACACACATCAATCTTGTAATACCCCTCGTTTTGCGTCGAGGGTTAAAAATATGGAGGTCGAAAATATAACCTCCTCCTTTCTGGAGTCGGTTAAAAATGTACTGAAATATATAGTTGGTCTAGGCTCTTTTGAAGAATAGACCAATGTTGAGGCCTAACATCCCGGCTTCTGGTTGGCAACACATCATTACTACCTTTTGTGTCTCTAGGCGCCGTGAATTTCTTACCATCAGAAATTCCGTCTGCTCGTTTGCCTTCCAACATCATAAAAATAACATAAAATAAATAAACATAACAATAAGAAGTTAAAATAAAATAATTATGAACTTAGATTGTAAAATGTGTGGCAATACCTTTCTTGCTCTTTATCATTTAATATTACTCCAGCTTTTAATGTCTTTGAATCCTGCACATTTCCTCTGACGGAAGCAATTTTTATTCTTCTATACTTGTACTGATTGCTATTTCCTGAACTTTCTGAGGGTTCCAGCAGGAGTTCTGAAATATTAAAATGTGATCAACACCGAAGGTCCTGTCTTAAAAACACGATAGTTGCGAACAGGGAGTACCTGATACGTAGTTCGCTGACTTCATTCCTGTTACGATTTTGATCGCCTCTGTGGTCTAGCAATTAAGTTATTGGACTTGACGGCATGAGGTCCCGGGTTCGAATCCCGGGTCGGGCAACAAAAACAAAATTGGATTTTTCCAATTTTGTAATTAAACAATGTTACATAATAGGATATGTGCCCGGTTGGCGATAGGCTTGCTACCTATCACATTGTGGGACTTAGTATCTTCGGCTAGTCGTGGGTTCTCTAGTTGTGCCTCTGCCGAGTTGGGGGATATGGGAGATACTTACGATTTTGAGGTTATGGTAGCAGTTTAACATACATTAACAACAGTTTTAACATCCCATTTTTAAGTTGGCAATGCACTTTTAATAGTCTGTTCATTTGCCTTATTTTAATAAATAGAAATCTAGACGAATTAATTAATAACATTGTCCAGGACTGGACATTTTGTGCTCGTTTGGTGATAGTCTTTCCACCTGTCACATTTTGGGAGTTCGCATATTTGACTGGTCCTAGGTGCACTAATTTGTACCTCTGCCTAAAATTTCAAGGATATGGGCGTGAAGATACCTATTTAAATGTAACAGTACAATGTAAAGAAAATGCTGTCTATAGTTCAGTACAAAAGAATGAGCTTCCACCATTTTATATAAGTCGCGACGAACGGCAAGTGGGCCATCTGAAGAAAAGTGATCACCGCCGGTCAAATAACATCATGAGTAGATCTAAATAATATATAAAATGAATCCCCATTTCGATTGGTCTGGACGGATCATCACGTCTAAACGGATGGACCAATATTGCTAATTTTTTGTTGTGTTTGTTGTTGTCAGGAAAATAAATGAATGAATGAACTCTTTATTGTGCACAATTAAACTTATTACAAAATGATATAATTAAGTATTAACAAGAGCATATTATTATAGTTTATAGTACACAAAAGGCGGTCTTATCGCCAAACAAAGCGATCTCTACTAGACAACCTTTTTGTCTAAGGAGTTTATGTAAACAAAGGTTCAGTAGGTAAATAGATTAAACATACAAAAAAAACTCTAACATAATATTAAAATATTAATAATAACAGTAAGGAGAAAAACAAAAACAAAAATGGTATAAATGTAAAACTAATATAAACAAGATATCACCTACACCATTTCAAATTAAAGGATCATATGAAGAGAAAACCCGGGATATTTGCAGCGAAAATCGGAAAGCTGGTAGTTTAATTTTCCTCTTACAGAAATTGTTACTAATGTCAAGCGATACTAAGTTCGCCGGGTTAGCGAAACGCCGGGTTAGCATAATGGTAGGTATACACACTTTTTTGTATTAAACACTTGTATTTATCCACCATACACTTTATTTAATACTTTCCGTATTACTCTATGGCCAACCGGTTTCACTTTTTACTGCATCATCAGGACTTTGAAACTAAAGATAAAAAGAGTTTAGTTTCAAAACCCTGATGATGTAAAAAGTGAAACCGGTTGGCTAAAATATAACGAAAAGTATTAAATAAAGTGTATATTGGGGTACAAGTGTTTACTACAAAAAAGTGTGTATACAATGGAATTCCACCAAATGCCGACGATAGCAAGTATAGATTCAATAATAGTAGGCGCATTTTTTTTCTAAATATTCTTATAAACCTGGCATTACCACTTACCTGGAACCAACCAACTTCCCAACGGCATTCTTACCCCCATTTCTATTCTACCATACTTGAAGGCAAATTTGTCTTTAGTAGTAATCTTGCCAGTGATTATGGGTGGCAAAATGTTGGTCCCGTTAATTTCTTTGAAGCATTCGCTTGTACCTATCTGTCCGGTGCACCTCCTGGGAAATATCATTATAGTCATATCATCATTACTACAGGGTACAGAAAATAAAACAGGTTTTTTTTATGATATTGAAAGGCAAACAAGCGGACGGATTTCCTGATTTCCTTCCTGCAAAACTCTACCACCTAGTAAGCTGTTACGGTGTTAGTGACGGTAAGCCTTTGCTCGCCTTTTACAAGCTGCCAGGCAGGAAGGCAGATGGTCTATTATGCAAAGGAGTCCAGACCAACACGGGGTAAAATTAGTCTTTTCATACAAACACGCCGGTTTCAGAGACTCTTAACACTACTTTCGGATAACACCAGAGCAGTGTGATCGTGGAATGCCAACCTAGGTCTCTGGGTAATCATGTCACCCATCCACATTCGCATTTTAGTACCCACATGTTATAACATGAAACAGAAATTGTAAATTTTAATTTAGAAAAAACAGATCTTCTATATAAAAAAAAATTGTGTGTGTACTTATGTACACGCGTTAGAAGTTATACTTCTTCGGTGTAATAAGATAAAAATCTTTTTAAAAATTTTATCTTTTGCCTTATTTTACATTTGTAGACAAAATGACACTAACCATAGAAAAAAGGTATTTAATACATTTAAAGTTTTATTATAATGCATTATTTAGTTAAAAAGTTTATTTATTATTTAATAAAAACTAAAATGTTATCTATAGCTAACTTCATCATGTCGGTTTTTCGTGACGGTGTGCGCGTGCATCGTAAAAATTTACCCTCATCACTTTTTCCTAAAGCGCCAAAAGAAGTATAACTTCAAAAATCAATGCCAGTTTTCCAGTTTTCGTTGTAATTTTATAACTCAAGAGATCGGGCTCACCTATCCAAACCATATAAATAGGCTTTGTTCGGACTATTTAGTAGATGGTTTATGTGAAGTTTGCATAAAATCTGTCGAGCGGTTCTTCATTTTTTGTAACAAATGAATTCAATAAGTGGCGGATCATTTTGTTGATGGGTATTTTTTAGTCAAATAGAAACTTTTTTTAAGATTGGAATTGTGCTGTCAAATTGGAACTGTTTTTAGTTGTTTTTTTTGTTTTATTTATTGTCTTTTGCCATCCATATTATCATATACGTAGCAAAGCGCGTACCGGGCCGCTAGTACAGTATATTTTTAAATTGAAATTAACTGTTGATAAAGTACCTTAAGGGTTAATCTTATTTAATTGAATGAGATTTAACTTAAGATTAATGTTTTATGTTTTTTAACCCACAGCATATTTTACTGTTACTATGTGGTAGAGTTTTGCTGCGACTCGTCCGAAGTGGTACCGTTGCCTTACTTATTCTTGCCGCCATGACGTAAGCGCTTGCCGCTTACGTGTTCCAGTACTGGTAAACTCAATTTTGCTCGAGGCCTAACATTATTACCACCTTTAGTGTCTGTAGGCGGCGTGAATTTGTTTCAGGATTTTTTTTACTTTACTTTTTTGAATTCCAATATCATAAGAAAAAAACTTTTCTAAATTTTCGTTCTTCAGGCTAAAGCTCGCATCGATTGGTCATACAATGCATCCGATTGGAACGATAAAAACATTTTGCTAAAAAATAAGAAATACTAAAAAAACTTACGAGTTGAAATCCAAGGATTGGTTAAGGTTTTCATTGAATACAGATTCAAAAGACACTGGCTTGAAGGTAAGTCTTCCGTTTTTAACACGAATGGCACCTGGCAAATACATATTGAATGGATGCTCCTAAAATTTTATTTGATATTTAATTAAATAAATTTTGAAATTAAATAAATTTCAATTAATAATTTCAAATTTGACCGCCGCGTTGGTCGAGTGGCTAGCATACACGCCTAACTACTCCGATCAACCGCGAGGCTCGGGTTCGGATTCCCGACGGGGGCAGGCATTTGTGTGATGTTAGATGTTTGCATTTCTGCGTCTGGGTGCTTATCAATACATATTAAAAAACAAAGTCCCCCGCCGCGTCTGTCTGTCTGTTCGCGATTTATTCGAAAAGTACTGAACGACTTTTCATTCGGTTTTAAACAATAGATAGAACAATTCTTGAGGAAGGTTTTAGTGTATAGTAAGTTTATGTTTTGTACAAACCAACGATATTAGTTCAATATGTCGGCAAAAAATAAGCCGATCGGGAGCTTTCCTCGAAAACGCTACCAAAACCTTTTGAGTTTTAACAAAACAATGTATGGTGGGGTTTTTCCTCTTCGATAGATCTCAAAAAAAGTAAGCGGTTGTATATGTCTATCTTTAAAGAATAACCCACAATAACCGTTTTTTTACGTTTACTTAAAACAGTTATGGCGGCAGGAATAGGTAAGGCGGTGGTACTAATCCAGATGAGTCGCTGCGAAGCTCTATCACCTAGTCAGATGTCACAGTGCTAGTGACGGTAAGCCTATGCTCGCCTTTTACGAGCTGCCCGGCAGGAAGGCAGATGGTTTATTCTGCAAAGGAGCCTGGACCAACACGGCATCTCGTAAGAGGTAAGCAAAGCTATCGGTCGTTACCAAAAAGACCCCCAGTGGGGTTAAAGTGCTGTGCACCAAATTTCCCGCGTGGGGTTTTACTGCCTTACCTATTTCTGCTGTCGTAAAGACTATCATATTCCGGTTCGGGGAGAAGAGTAGCCGTTACACTTGTCCAATAAGCCTTATATCTATGGTGTGCCTTTAAAGAAAGATAACCTTGGAGGTAACTTTGTTTCCATGACCCAGACCCCCTTAATATTAAATTTTGGTTAAATCTACAGTCTAACCGCCCGCCAGTACCAGTAAAACCGCCTTATATTAAAGGTAATGAGGAATCTTTATTTCCACCTTCTGATTTATATTAAATTTGGATACGGTTTAGAGGGATGCAAATCAATATTTATAACAAGTGTTGACAACCGTCTAAAACTATTATTAAGCGACGGCGATCTTTGACTGACACGTAAAATTATTAAAACTAGTGGTCGCCCATTGCTCGAAATTCGACCATAACAAATTTTAATATGTTGTTGATAAGAACGCCATCTTCATTTCTCAAAACCAATTACTTCTCATGAAACATCTACCTACATGAAAATCGGTCTAGCATTTTTGCGTGAAGGAGTAACAAACATCAAACTTTTGAATTAATAATATTAGTAGGATAATCCGTGTTACTTTAATTCCAACTTACTGGCTCTCCTGGAAACTTAACTTCTTGGTTCCACATACGCTTAATATCTAACGATTGAGCAAAATTATCTTGGAATAAGAGTTGGCCTTTGCAAATGTATCCAGGAATTGTCGATATTGACTCAGATATTTCACAGGGATACTTCACAGTTGTTGTTGTTGGCGTTGTTGTTGTATACTTGGAGCTGGGATTTATACCTAATGAATTTCCTGCTTCGTCAACGTACTCTGAAATTAAATGTTCACTATTTAACTTGGGAACCGTGTAGGACTTTATTGTTATCATTTTATTTTAAAAATATGAACATTTGTAAGTTTTACCAAGCGCTGACAATGGATAATATACAAAATATTGAGTTTTACGGCGAATAGCCCGTCTTTAGATATTCCTTCAGCCATAACGTTAACACTCAACGTAGATGTGTTTGTTGTACAGGTAGTCAGCAAACCTATTCATGGAAGAAATTTACAGACGCCTAAGATTGAATATTGGTAACGCACTATTGCCACTTTTGATGTTTCTTATCATCAAGAATGTTGTAAGCTTCGACTTCCAGTAGAATCCGTGAAAAGGGAATTTCAATAGAGAGAGTATTTTCAGGGTAGTTCTAAATTTTAATGTAAGATTATTATATGGTTTTATCCGAGAGTAGTGTCAAGAGTCTTTTTTTTATGTTATAGGAAGGCACACAAGCAGCCGGATTTCCTGATGGTAAGAAATTCACGCCGCCTAGAGACACCGAAGGAGGTAATGGTGCGTTGCCGTTGTTAGGCCTCGAGCAAAATTATGTTTACCGACTACCTTACCCTCCGAACCGGAACACGTAATGACGATATTGCGCCAGGAATAGGTAAGGTGGTGGTAACAATCCGCGTTAATCGCTGCGAAACTCTACCACCTAGTCAGATGTCACGGTGTTAGTGACGGTAGCCTATGTTTGCCTTTTACAAGCTGCCTGGCAGGAAGGCAGATGGTCAGCTCTGCAAAGGAGCCCGGACCAACACGGGGAAAACTCTCTGAAACTGGCGTGTTTTTATGAAAAAGGTTATGATTGTGGAAGAAGCTAGTACTAGTGACATTTGGCACTTGATACTCTCTGCCTACCCCGTAAGGGACTTGGCGTGAAGTGTATGTATTATTCTAAACATAACTTACCTGTAACTACCCATTTACCATTGTCTTCGCGATATCCCAAGTAATCCTTGAGAACGTAAGTCCAGAAGTAAATTGTATCTCCTATGTTTAAAACTGCATCCTTATCTATGAATGTCCACCTTCCGTCTTTCACTTCTTTAACGTCATCAGACCAGGTTCCTGCTTCAAGACCGTCCATCTCCTCATTTAATTTACCATGAAATGCAAACAAAGAGAAACCCTTATCTGAAAAAAAAAATCTTAGTTACATAAATCACATTTTATAGGGACCAAATAGATATTTTTTTTATATTGTAGGACAAATATATTTAAGCTAAGTGTGGTGGCCCGGTTGCACATGCACCTACCTCTTCGAGAATATGGGCGTGAAATTTTTTTTTTAATATTTTTTTAGAACTTAAAGGACGGTCAGAATTATTTATCTTTTATTAGATTAACGCCTTTATTTTTTAATCAACCTGAGATTCTAATTTAATCAAAGATATTATCTTCTATTTCACTAAGGACTCTGAAGTGTTCTTTATTAACTACTAGCAGATTCACGCAGCTTCGCATGCGTAACTTGCCTTTTACTGCACTGATAAAAATCAATTGCTGTTCGTTAGTCTCGCTAAAACTTGAGAACGGCTGGACCGATTTGGCTCCTTTTGGTTTTGAATTATTTGTAGAAGTCCAGGGAAAGTTTAAAAGGTAATAAATAAGGAAAAACTATTAGGAGACTAGGAAAACCAACATTTAAAATTTTCCCATACAAACGGAGCGGGTGGAACGAAGTTCGCCGGGACAGCTAGTATTTTATATATTTATTGATTTTTTACAAAGAAGATAGAAAAATAATACGACTAATAAAATATCCCAATAAATTGCTACCACGAAATCTTACCTGGTATTGATACGCGAAGTCCTCTAGGATAAATAGCTTCCAATTTTGCAGGCGGTGGTATTACTTGATGTGACCTGCCATTATAAGAAGAAATAAAATGATAGACATCGCCTCTGTGGTCTAGCGGTTCAGTTGTTGGACTTGACTGCGTGAGGTCCTGGGTTCAAATATCGGACAACAAAAGAAAATTGGGTTTTTCCAAATTTCTAATAAAAAAAAAATTTTCTCGGAATAGGATATGTGCCCGGTTGGCGATAGGCTTGCCACCTATCACATTGTGGGACAGTATCTTCGGCTAGTCGTGGGTATCCTGGTTGTGCCTCTGCCTACGTCTTCGGGGATATGGGCGTGAAGATACTTTAAAATGATAGACACATATTCTAAGCAGATCGTCAACATTAATAACATATCTACATATAGAGAATGGCCGTCTAAAGTTTTGTTGCTAAGATATTTTTACTAATGACTAAAAAATAAAAATCGTTGTTTAGTTACTGATCTGAAATAGTCCGATCTTTTATCTCAGGTAGGTTATTGATATTGACCGTAAGCTGAGATCACGTGCTAGGGCATGTGATAGTAGGCTATCTCATTTACGCATACGACTTTTGATGTGAAAGGCTGTCTGTTACGCTTTAGTCAGAGATTTAGTCAGAGATTCGCGTTCAAGCATAGACTACTTTAGCAAAAACCTTTAAAGAACTGTTCGAGGGGTATGAAAGTTTTTTTTATGACATTGGGAGGCAAACAAGCAGACGGATTTCCTGATGGTAAGAAATTCCCGCCGCTTAGAGACACTAAAGGTGGTAATGGTGCGTTGCCAACCAGAGGCCGGGATGTTAGGCCTCGAGCAAAAGTAAGTTTACCGGCTACCTTACCCTCCGAACCGGAACACGTCATGACGTTATGGCGGCAGGAATAGGTAAGGCGTTGGTACCAATCCGGGTGAGTCGCTGCGAAACTCTACCACCTAGTCAGCTATCACGGTGTTAGTGACGGCAAGCCTATGCTCGCCATTTACGAGCTGCCTGGCACAAGAAGGCAGATGGCCTATTCTACAAAGGAGCCCGGACCAACCGTATCAAAACCGTTATGTTTCGACGCTATTCCGGTGCTGTTTCCATAAACGTTCCATAAACTATGACAGCGTTACTCTAAACAAAGAGAATTTACAGATATCGTAAAGCGACAAGTTTACAGATCTGTAACAGAATTTTCAAAAATTTAATACTTACATTTAAGACACAGTACAAATATTTAACAGTTTGAAAACTAAGCCAAGTAGATAAAATATGAAATTGTAAAACAATTTAGCGCCAGATCGTTGATGAAATAATCTAGCACTTTCATCATCATCATTAAAATCCATCCTATAAGTCAGTTGTACTCGATCTGATTGGTACCCCCCCTAATCCTAACTTTTTGTTAACGTTAACTTCATTGTAGCTGCCATATTAAGGTTTGGTGGATGGGTATCCGGTAAACTTGTTAGTGAGAGTCTCAGGATCCTGGTAAAGGATTTTAATAATCTTCGGTATCTATGGACGAGATGATTTTATTTCCCCAGGAAATCCTTCTGCTACATTTTATTATCATAAACTTTAAAAAGAACTTTTATTTATTTTACTTAAATTAAAATTACTTTACTTTAGCATAAAAAATACTTACCCTACGTTGTTGTCCGGTGTATAAGGTCTCTTTGACGTAGTAGAAATTACAGGCCCAGTTGATTCGCTCACATATTCTAAAAAAGTAGGCATATTTGAGAACAATCCAGTATTATCAAAGCTTTTACATACTTGATGTCCCGCAGAATTTCTTTCAATTCTTTCAGTTTGTAAAATAAAATTTAAAAATTTTGTTTCTCTAGTTTTCTCCCAGTTTTTCCTATAGAATGTAAAAAAGTAGAGTTGACCGTTATTTTTAAAGCCACATCTTGACAAAAATAAACCTTTTGAGGGTGGCAACCCAAAGCACTTGGGGGGATGAAATATATTTACATAACTAGCAGCCCGTCCCGGCTTCGCACGGGTAGCCAAATTTCTGATTTTTCATAGAAATAGGGCACCCTAAGTGCATCATCGATAATGACTGCTTCCAATGGCAAAATGTTTTTTCAAATCGGTCCGGTAGTTTCGGAGCCTATATTAAATACAAATAAACACACAATCAAATCTTTTCTCTTTAACTTTATAGTGTAGATGATATACTAACAGCAGCTCTACCGGGTCCAATTGCATTTTTTATGATATTGGAAGGCAAACAAGCAGACGGATTTCCTGATGCCTCCGAACCAGAACACGTCATGACGTTATGACGTGACGTTATGTATTTTGAAACAGTACAGGAAACTATCTAAAATACCCATTTAAAATTTCAAATCTGTTTAACCGTTTAGAAGTTAGGTATGCAGAGTAATTGCGTAACAAACATACAACAAAACATGCAGTCAAATTAATAACCTCCTTCTCTTTTGAGTCGGTTAAAATATATTTTTTGTTACAATAGTAATGGCAAGAATATTTAAATAACTATATTTGAATATGTTCAGTAAACAGGTTGTATTGGTTTATCTAAAACATGGACAAAGACAAATATTTGACTATAAATATCTTGAACTTCAAAAGTAAAATAAATAATTTGTCGTAAGCTATGGTAAGTTACCAAAACTAAAACCAGGATTGTAAGCCGTACGGTATCATTTTAACATACAGCAAAAAATTTTGTCTTAAAAAAATTCCCTCAAACATTCCAAGAATCAAAATTTTGTTACAAAATTATCCTACAGTTTAAACTCTCATTCATTAATTCACTACATATAAAACAAAGTCGCTTCCTCTGTCTATAATATGTCCCTGCGTGTGCTTAAATCTTTAAAACTACGCAACGGATTTTAATGCAGTTTTATTAATAGATAAAGTGATTAAAGAGGAAGGTTTATATGTATACTAGCAGCCCGTTCCTGCTTGGCACGGGTATAAGATATACATATAAGCCTTCCTTTAGATGTATTAATAGATCAATTACTTTATCTATTAAAAAAACTGCATCAAAATCCGTTGCGCGGTTTCAAAGATTTAAGCATACGAGTACAAAGGGACATAGGGACAGACTTTGTTTTATACTATGCATTGATTTCATAACTGTGGAAAGCCGGGGCGGGCCGCTAGTATCTAATAAATCACATTATACTTTGTGGCGCACTCATGACTATTTGTATTTGCAACTAGCTGCTCCGGCGAACTTCGTTTCACCCGTTCAGTATGGAAAATATTGAAGTAATATTTTTCCTATTTTCGCTGCAACTTTCAAGGTATTTCTTTTCATAAAAAACTTCTCCTGGTAATAACAAATACAATAAAAAAGAATTAGCCAAATCGGTCCCGTCGTTCGGAAGTTATGTGCTTACCAACACATTTAGCGATTCATTTTTATATTATAGATTTACTGTATTTGAAGGTTATTGCACTTGAAGGTTATTTACCTTCAAGTGCGGCTATGGTTTTCATAATTATTGCCCTATTCGGCTAGGTATTTGGCAAATACCTAGTTCAAAATAACAAAAAAAAAGGTGTGTGTGCGATTCACACACGATAGAAGTGAAACTTCAGTAAATCGACAAAAGAATGAGATGAATATATATTTGTGTCTCTTACCTGCAAAAGAATGAGATGAATATATATTTGTGTCTCTTACCTGTCGTTTTTCCGTTGCACCCGTTTTGAAATCACAACCATTCTAAAGAAGTTTTACTTCAATAAAGTTTTCTGTCGGTTGTTAAAGGCATTTCAAAAGAGACAGTAGACCATACGCTACAATTATTTATTAATTATTTAATAAATCATTTCTTTAAACTTTACTACTAATGTACTTATTTCTTTGATTAATTGAGTAGTAGTTTATGGTAGGGTTTCGCAGCGACTCACAAGGATTAGTATCACGCCTTACATATTCCTGCCGGAATAATATCCAATGCTTGCCGTTGACGTGTTCCGGTTCGAAGTGTAAGGAAGCCGGTAAACTTACTTTTGCTCGAGGCCTAACATCCCTCAGGTTAGCAACGCACCATTACCTCTTTTGGTGTCTCTAGGCGGAGTGGATTTCTTACCATCAGGAAATCTGTTTACTTGTTTGCCTTCCATTATCATAACAAAAAAGTATTTTTTATTTTTTTCTGATATACCTACCAGTCACCGTCCATTCGCCGTGATCTTGTCGATATCCTTTTCCATCTTTTATAGCGAACGTCCAAAAGTATATTTTATCGCCGATATTCAATATTGCTTTTCGATCTCTAAGCACCCATCTTCCATTTTCAGGTGCCAAAACATCTTTAGACCAGTGCCCAGCTTCTAAGCCCTCCATTTTTTCGTTTAGTTTTCCGTGAAACGCAAATAGTGAAAAACCGTCATCTGCAATCAGAAAATAACACAAAACTATGTTCAATCACCGAGCCGGGCAACAAAAAGGAAATGTGAGTTTTTAATTATCTAATAAAAGCAACGTATCCGGGACTGTGAAAATGCCCGGTTGGCGATAGGTTAGCTACCTATGACATTATAGGACTTAGTCTTCGCCTAGCCGTAGGTACCCTGGTTGTAACTGTGCCTACATCTTCGGTACCACGACGTGAAAATACTTATTTTAACACACCAGACTCAGAAATGAGTAATCGCCTCTGTGGTCGAGCGGTACGGGTGTTGGACTTGACTGCATGAGGTCTCGGGTTCGAATCCCGGGTCGACCAACAAAAAGAAAATTAGATTTTTCAAATTTTCTAATAAAAAAAATTTGGTCGGGATTGGAAATGTGCCCGGTTGGCGATAGACTTGCCACCTATCACATTATGGGACTTAGTATCTTCGGCTAGTCGTGGGTGCCCTCGTTTTGCCTCTGCTTACCGCTTCGGGGATATGGGCGTGAAGATATTTTTTTTATAGTCTTTATTACAATGCAATACTGACTAAAATATCAACTTAATTTTACTCCTTTGTTAATCCATGTTTATTTATAAGACGGATAAGGTTTTATCCTTTCAATCTATTATCTATTCGTGATTGCAAGTTGAACAAATACTTAATCTATATTTTACATACCTGGTATGGATACTTTTAAGCCTATTGGATATGTTGCTTCCAGCTTAGCTGGTGGTAATTTGTATTCTCTGAAAATAAAGTGACATGCTATTTATAAATACTAGTGGTCGTTGGTTGAAATTCAACCATATTAAATTTTAATGTCTTGTTAATAAGAACGCCATCTTCATTTCTAAAGATCAACTACTTTTTTCCAAACTTTTTAGTGCGCCATCTGTGATCTTTTATCGTTATCATCAATATATTTTGTTAGTGGGTGTCAAACGCATGGTAGTGTGGGTAATGTTTTATTTATTGACTTAATTTACTTTGTAAGCATTGCCGTTTTAAAATATTAGCGTTCTGCACTCCCAAACTTTATGCTCCTGCGTCCGCGCAAGTTTCGTAAAAAGGGGTTTAAAGTTTTGGCATCACGTCTTGATATATAGATAAAGTCACAGATCCTTTAATGTAAAACAGGATTTACAATTTTAAATGTAACTAAAGTAATTCAATAATACACTACTCCGTATTAATGTTTTTAATATACCTTATAAAAATTGAACATACTTAGCTTTTAAACGTATATACAGGATGACTGGTGAGATACCTTCAATATTTGAGGACGTGATAGTATGCGAACATAAATAATGAAATAAAATAACATAAAAACGAAATATTAAATAACTTCTTAGTAAACTTCGTACACAGTACACCGAGAGTCCAGTATTTAACTGCGGAATAATTGGACACCGCGCGGACACCGCGGTAGCGGGATGGAGGGCAGGGGTGGCGGCGGCGTGTCGTGTGCCGCGCCGCACGTGACGGAGTATAATATCCAAATTTCACTTATTTTTAGAGATATTTCGATAAAAAAAGCTTCTATATTTTATATCAAGTTAACGAGAATCGAGTACCGAGTACTCTCCATAAGTATTGAAGGTATCTCACCAGTCAGTCTGTATTTTTTCGTAACATCCTTTAGATAGATGTTTTTTAAAACGGTTATGTCATAATAAGTTGAGCTCTAGCCGCGTAATTATGATTTCTTTTAAAAATAGCGGCACTCGGGCTCTATTCTCGCTTTATCACTTGTGCCTAATAAATAAATAAATATTCCTGGACAAATCACACAAATTGAATCTAACCCCAAAGTTAGCAAATTATTAGTGTCTTCGTCTAGTCGTGGGTGCCCTGGTTGTGTCTCTGCCTACCCCTTCGGGTATCTGGCCATAAAGATACTTAATAATAATAATAAATTATCTTTATTTCACGTAAACCTACAAGAGACCCCCCCC
>NJDD01001700.1:114351-139221 GCA_002245505.1 Calephelis nemesis | reverse complement strand
TGGCCAGACTAAGTATATAAGGACAGGACAACGTCTCTGGTCAGTCTTTTTATAACTTCCACGTTTTGTTTTTGATTAAATCAAGCATTAGTTTTAGATTACATTCATAAAAAATATGTTTTGTGTATAATATTTTTTTGCACCCACACAACCATCTTTGTCTATTTGATTGGTAGAAAAAGCTCTAGGACATTAAAACACCATTTGTACTGTATAAGTACACATAAATATAAATTGTATAATTGCAGATAGATAAATAAATAAATAAATATCCCTGTACAAGTTATACAAATTGAATCTAATCTAAAGTAAGCAAAATAAATGCTTTTATTATGCATGTATTATCTGATAATATAAGACGGAATGAGACCATATAGTAAATTATCCAAAATAAGGTTGGCCTTAACAGGGCTTATAATTATATGAAACGTATTTTGTAAGATATACATAAACAAATGTTACATATCTTTAAAAGTAGAAATACTTAAATAGATACCAGAATAAATTTAATTAACGTCCAGACCTACCTATATAGAAATGCAGACATCTAAATCTTTTTCACACAAATGGGTGCCTCCGTCTGGAATTAAACCCAAGACTTGCGGTTGGTCGGTGTAGTTAGGCATGTGCGTTAGCCACTCAACCAACGAGGCAGTCAAACAAAAATAATTAATAATAATACCTATAAGATATCTGCTAACTGATCCTACTCGATAAAATTTCCCTACTCAATCGCTCGGGTATTATCCGAGAGTAGTGTTAGGAGTTTACGAAGGACGCGTGTGTATGAAGAGTAAATGAATGTGAAGGAAGCAATGCAGGCTTGTAGAAATTGTGGCACTTGGCACTTGATACTTCCTGTCTACCTAGCAAGAGATTTGTCCTAAAGATATGTAATAATAGTGTATGTAAGTGTTGCCTACACAGCAAGGGATGTAAAAATATGTGATATGTCTAAATAATAAACACGGGTTAAAGTAGGAGTAAAGTTATTTTGATATTATAGTCTGCATTTTCGGGTCTGGGTGTTTATTAAATTTATTCTGGTATCTGTTTAAGTACTTCTATGTATTAGTATCGTTGACTAACACCCATAATACAAGCATATAATTTGCTTGTTTTGGGGCTAGATTCAATTTGTGTAACTTGTCCAATTTGTCTATTACAGTTTAGTAAAGACTACAACACCAGGTTGAACCTTAGAGTAATTTACTACGTGTTTAGAAGATGGATTGAGTTTTGAATCGAAATAACATATTACAAGTAGGTAGGTAGGTAGTTACTAGTATGTTGCTCCAAAACCAACTGGTATCTCCCTGTTTTGAAATAGGTACTTCATATATTTAATTAATTTAGAACATATGAATCGTTAAAACTTACCAGGTATAGACACTCTTAGACCTCTAGGATATATTGCTTCCAATTTAGCCGGCGGCAGTTCATAACTTTGCACTAGTTGCACTATTGAATATAACACTAATAAAGTAATCATATTATCATAATTTGATTTATTTAAATAATAAATACGTGTTTACTGCAAGAAGTCAGCAAAGCAACTGACCAGAACTAAAATTACTTTCGATGAAAATCAATCTTTTATCCTTAAAGAATTATGTGGTCAAGTTGCAATCTATAGGTAATTAGGATTTTTTGCACAATAATATGTGGTGTCTATAGGTACTTATATACCTGTATATATGTAACGGACCTCGATACCTCGGTCATGCTATGACTTGGGAACGACTTCTTTAACTCAAAATATTTTTATGATATTGTAAGGCAAACAAGCAGACAGATTTCCTGATGGTAAGAAATTCACTCCGCCCAGAGACACCAAAGGTGGTAATGGAGCGTTGCCAAACTGAGGCCAGGATATTTGGACTCTAGGAAAAGTAACTTTACTGGCTTTCTTACCCTCAAAACCGGAACACGTCATGACGTTATGGCGGCAGGAATAGGTAAGGCGGTGGTACCGATCCGGTTGAGTCGCTGCGAAATTCTACCACCTAGTCAGATGTCACAGTGTAAGTGACGGTGAGCCTATGCTCGCCTTTTACAAGCTGCCTGACAGTAACACATATGGTCTATTCTGCAAAGGAGCCAGGACCAACATGGGGAAATTTAATTAATATTTATAAATAATTTCATATTTTCGTTAAGGCGTCTGTATACGTATTCTTATATTATCTATACATATAATAAATCTGTAGAAGGGTCAATTTTGTACCCGGTAATGTGAGAGTTATTCTTGACTATCCGTTTTCAAAAGTCTAGTTCTAATAATACCTTATTATCCTGGGCATAAAACGGGATACTTTTTATCCTGGAAGAATATGTAGAAAAAAATAAACCTTAATTTTTCAGTTTCATCACGCGAAGACCGACATCCGCGCGGACGGAGTCGCGGGCGGAAGCTAGTGTTGTAATATCAAAAACTAGACTTTTGAAAACGGATAGTCAAGAATAACTCTTTATGTGTATCAATACATCACATTTTTGCAAAATGTATAGAAACTGAAACACGTATAAATAAATGTGTCTAAATTTGACAGAAAAAAATCGTTAGTTTACAAAAAAAAAACACAATTTTTGATGTCGGCGTCTCCGGGATGGGAAACTAAAGTAAGTTTCAATTGAAGATATGAAGATATTTTGACAGAAAAGACACCATAAGTAAAAAAAAAGTATCTTATCAGAGACACAACCAGGGCACCCACGACGAGCCGAAGACACTAAGTCCCACAATGTGATAGGTGGCAAGCCTATCGCCAACCGGGCACATTTCCAATCCCGAGCAAATTTTTTTTAGAAATTTAGAAAAGACACTATAAACCCAATAAGCCCTTTGAATTAGGTATGAGCAAATTTTTTCTAATGTTTTTTTAAATAAATAAAAATATATCATCGTTGTATATGCAGGGTTAAATCCAGAGCGTTTAAAAAAAATATAAGATTGCGAACAAATATACGGATGATAAGTATCACGTAAAAAATCATTATCACATGTAAAGCAAGGCGAAAGTTAATCCTATTAATATTAAAAATTCGAAAGTTTGTGTTTGTTTCTTTGTTACTCCTTCACGGTAAAACCTCTGAACCGAGTTTCATGAAATTTGGCACACACGTAGAGGGTAATTTGGATTAATATATAGGATAGTTTTTGTCTCAAAACATATTCCTGTGGGACCATTAACAAGGCGGGGAACGCCGCGGGCAACAGCCAGTTAGTGACAAATAATAAATACTAAACTAAAGACAAGCAGTTAAGATTTAGAGTTGCAACTTCAAGGCCAACAACCAACAATTTATTTCGCTAAATTTTGAGATAAATTCACACTATTATTAAACATACAAATACATATCTATATCCGGAAACGTATCTTTAATTAAGTAGACGCTTTTGTTAACTTCGTAGGCATCATATACAGGGTTGCATCTTAAGCACCAGCCAAATTTTGAGAAACGGTTCGGAATCAGTAACCCTTGCATGTATGAAAAAAAAATCTATCTACAATTTTTATCCGACGCAGAATACGAAAAGCATGGTTATAACGTAAAAAGCAAAGCATAAAACTGGTTCCCACCGACAGCAGTCGCATTTGCATGCTGGTGACGTCATGACTTGTACTAGGTACGACATAGTGTGACAAGTGAAGCATTTTTGCGGACTGTTTTGAATGAATGTTTGTAAAAGTAAATATTAAAATTTGTCAATAATATGTACAAAGTCCTAACCATATAAGCTTAGAATTAAATTAAAATTTGGCCGGTTCGTTCAAAGTTACCCTGTATAATGGAATCTCAGAAAGTGTTGACACCAACTGAAAATATCGGGTTCAAATGAAACTTCACATACATTTATTAAGGGCCAGAGAGAATAGGATAATAAAAAATAGGTTATCATGATTAAAATCATTAGGATCTGGCATCAATACCCAAAAAAATTAATTTTTAGGGCTTATGTCGAGTGAGCTGTGTCAACGGTTAAACTTACGCAAAAACTATGTATGCGATAGTTGTTCCTAAAAAAATTATGTAAAAAATGAGCGACATATATTTGAGCTAGCTTTTGAGCTTGGCTCACTTTAACCCAAAAAGTCCAAGGGTCCATTATCAAAAGTATTTAATTTTTAAAAACGTGAAAATAGGAAAAATTAGAGCCCTTCAGGAAATATGTGGTGTTACGCTCGCCGTTTGCTTTTGTAATAGTGAGATCAGAGAAAGAGTTGGATTTATAGAATGTATTGTTGCAAACTGTTTTGTAGTAAAACACGTGTACTCATCCACTACACACTTTATTCAACACTTTACGCTACTCTTCAGCCAACCTGTTTCACTTTTTACAGCATCATCAAAGCCCTCAAATTCAATAATTTTGAAGAAACTAATTCCGTGTTTTTTTAATTACATTCATAATAGCAGAATACCTTTCAACACGTACGCTGCGGCATGAGGTCATATAGACCCAAAAGCAATTTTCGTGCTTTGCGGAGTGTAAAACCGTGTTACTTCACTTTGCTTCTCTCATCGTGTACACGAGGAAAAAGGTCGATACATCATTATTTTCGTCTTCCAATTATTCTCAACTTTTATAAAAGTTCAAAATGTTATTACAACTTAAAGCCTGTCCCGGCTTCGCATAGGTGGATAAATTTCACAATCACGAATAATGTCAGCTTCCAATTTTAAAAGATTTTCTGAATTCGGTTAAGTAGTTTAGGAACCTATTTATTACAAACAAACAACCAAATAATTTTTTTCCCTGTATAATATCAGTATCGATAAAATACGCAAGGGTCTAGAAGATTAACTGAAAACGTAACCTAAAATAAGCTACTTAATAAAGGAGTCCATACAGTAATATCTAATCAATTGTATTTTTAAAAAGTAGTAAAATAATTTAATAATTTCTAATATAGCAATAATAAGAAAATATTACTATTTTAAATTAAAAAAATATAGTAGAGTGTAAAATGTTAAAAATGTGAATTTAAGATGATTAAGCAATAAAATTTCAAAGCTTGACTTATTACTTAACTTATTGCAACTAAATTTGAGACGAGAGCAGTCCTTAACTTGGAAAAAGAAAATAAAATTTGTAAAACTACAGAATTTAGTATCTTCAAACCGGTATCCCTAACAACTTAGGCTAAAGCTCAACCAGGGCAATCACCATTAGTCGAACAGACGGGTGGGAAGTTGACTCTAAGTGAGCACATATCTTAGGAGTCGTTGTTTTTTATTAGAAAATTTGATAAACACATTTTCTTTTAGTTACCTGACACGAGGATCAAACCCGGGACCTCATGAATTCCAACACCGGACCTCAAGACCACAGAGGCAATTGGTACTATCCCTGGATGGTGGATGGTCCCGGATTGGTACCATCGCCTTACCTATTCCTGCCACTATAACGTCAGTGCTTGCCATTGACGTGTTCTGGTTCGGAGGGTAAGGTAGCCGGTAAGCTTACTTTTGCTCGAGGTAACATACATGCTTCAGGTTGGCAACGCACCTTTACCATCTTTGGTGTCTTTAGGCGACTTGAATTTCTTACCACCAGAAAATCCGTCTGCTTGTTTGCCTTCCATTTTCATAAAAAAAGAATAGTTACAGGCAACAGCTTGTAGTTAATACAAATTTTGTTTAATAGCGTAGAACTTGAGACTTATTAGGTACAATTATAAATATATCCTAAATAGTGCGTACTAGCAGTTATGTGTTATCCTTGAGGAGATTTTACGTTAAGGTTATCATGATGCTTAACAGACACGACTGCTCAAAGATTATGAACGTACGAACGTGATAAGGATAACAAATATTAAAGAGAATACATAAATAGGCAACGGTGGGTGGGAAAATACGCTACCTGGGGGAACTCCTTTGATGTATAATAATAAGTTTACTCACGGAATAAAATTGAGAACAAGTTGTTTGTACATCAAAAACAAAAAATGGGGAAAAATACGTAGTTGGTTTTAAGTTCAAATTACTGTACCGATTTAAATCGTGTTTTGTTATCTGTGAGGTGTAAATAAAAATTGTATAAGAATTTTGCTTTTATGTCAAAATCTAGTTAGATTTTGACTTCTTCAGGTCCTGGGGATGAAACCCGTGAGGCAAGAAAAATGTAGAAAATGCAAGTTTCTAATGCAAATAATATTGTCCGGGATTGGATATGTGCCCAGTTGGCAATAGGCTTGCTACCTGTCAAATTGTGAGATTTAGTGACTTCAGCTAGTCATGGTTGTGTCTCTGTAAAAAAGATTTACAATTTATGAATATTCACATCAATAACGTATCATATTGCGAACGGATCTGCAAATTTTGTGTAAGTGTTCCGGAAACTAGAGAGTCTGTATTTTCCATTGATGTGAGACGTTCTGGGGTTAAGAACGGAGTTAAAGTACACAAAATACCCACAGACTCAGGTTGCCAAACTTCATTTTTATAAAGACCTACGCCTTATTGCTAGGTCAGTGAAGCCGAAGTTCCAAAGAAGTTAAATCCATAAATTAAAAAAACTGGTATTCCATTTGGAATACCAGTTTTACCATCAAAATAGTGTGACTTAATTTGATATGTCTATTTGGATTTTTATTTATTTTCTTCTGAATAAAAACTTACATCTAAATTACACAAGTTTCGCCAAACTGTGAAGCAATTTGTTGGCGATGCGCTCAGATGCATAATATTATTATTAGATTTGCTTATATAGTGCTTTGCTTACAATTATAAATTATAATAATTACAGTCTCTGTTTTAAATTTACTTGCTTATATCTTATATTATATCGTGCAGCTTACATATTTTCTTAAATTTTTAGGAGTTCGTTTTTGATTTTTACTTTTAAGTAGCCTATCTTTAATTTATTGTCCTCTAGGAGAAAGGGATACTTGTAAAGGGATAAAAGTGACTATAAATATAGGCAGGGCTGGGCAAAATACATGCTTTGCTTTAATTGAAATACAAATTACAAAATACAGTATCGCAAGTAATTAAAATGCAAAATACAAAATATCTTTAGGTAAGGTATTTGAAATATAAATTAAAAAATACAGTATTTTAGCCATTTTTAATTGAAATACAAAATACAAACTACATAATTACTAAAACTATTAAAAAAAACCAGCATTAAAAAAACCATCAGACAATGAATGATGAATGACTTAAAAACAAAATAACCAACATTTTAACCCTTTGTTAGTTCAAAAATTTAACCCAAATTCTTGTCAATACCTAATTTTCTTACATGATGTGAATTAGAATATTAATAGAAATCTTTGTCTACTTGGACTATGTTATTACCGGTCGTAGTAACATCGTTCACGTAAACAATAAGCGAAAAATGCTCATTCATAACATAAAAAATACTGAACCAAGTGAATGAAATTTCAATTATGTTGATTTTTCAAAAACCGTTTTTCCGATTTCGATAAAGTTTTTTAAGACACCATTTGGAAAGTAAACCCTTCAATAAAAAAATAATTTTTCAAATCGGTTAACAAGCGACGGAGTTATGCGCAAACAGACAAAAAAATACAAACATCCGAATTTAGAACCTCCTCCTTTTATTTTAGACGGTTAAAAATAAGTAATATAGACCAGCATGGGCTGAAAAGTTGAGGAAAACAAGAATCTATAATATGCAGAATATAATCAACAGAAATTAATTAATAAATAAAACCAGAGTTTCCCTTCATGAACACTAGATTTTTATTAAATGTACTGTCAGATATACAGCCTCTTGTTGGAGAATGAATAAAACCTGGCAAAGAAAACAATCTTTCTACAGGTCCTGATGAGCACAAACTTGTGGTAAATTGTATGAACACATTTTTTATATTTTTTATATAGCGCTCAAGAATTGAAAGCCCTTTGCTTCTATAATTTAGGAGGCTGACCAATTCTAACTCCATTATAGATGTCTGTGGTTGATCACTGTCTCTGTTCTTAAAAACAATAAATTCATCATCATTTTGCTAGTCCTAGGTGCTACTCCTGCTGCTTCCATCTATTATTTTATGCTTTTTGTTCACACTCACGATCGCTAAATGAAGTTTAAATGTATTTTAATGTTAAAATGTATTTTAAAGCATCAAGTATTTGAAATACGAATTACAAATTACATTTTAAGGAAGTACGTATTTTAATTACAAGTAATTCAAATACTGCCCAACCCTGAATATAGGCAATAGAAGTGGCGAAAATATTGTGCCCGGGGAAACTCCTTTGAGGTTAATTAAGGTGGTGCAATACTCAGTTACAATCATCACTGTAACAGCTGGACCAATTTCTCTACGTAATCTAAATAATTGCTGTGTATGTAATGAATTCGGGTTCGATTCACATATCGAGTAACTTAGTGTTTTTTCAATTAAAAAAAATGATACCCAAAATTGGGTGAATTGTCAAAAAATACATCAATATATTTTGTTTTTCTCATAAGCATGTAACAAACCCAACCCGGATGCAAATTGTACATAAATTATAAAAGTAAACTTTAATATTTAATATCAATCCTATCAGACACGATAATAATGTTGTGGTTTTCTAAAAAATAAAGGACATAGTAAATGAATTACAGTTGTTGGCCAGGTTGGCGTGAGTTTGGAATCGTGATCAAGCAAAATAATTAACATATGTTACAAAATCTTAAACGAGCTGTGTCAAAATTAAAAACCAGCCAAGTGCGAGTCGGACCCGTGCACCGAGGGTTCCGTATAAACCTGCATGTAAGTTAAAGTTGACCCATCACATTCTATTTTGTGACATAAATAAAAAAATAAAGATTTGTCATTTTTTTGTATTTGTGGTCATAAGACGTTGCGTCGTACCAAACCTCATGATTCTGAGTTCACGGAAAGTAGTTCTAGTGTCACCCACTAGTCAAGTCATGACGAAGTTTAGGTGAAACTTAGTGTCTTCGGTTAGTTGTGGGTGTCCTGGTTGTGCCTTTGCCTACCTACCTCTTCGGTATATCAAAAACTACTACTCGGATAGTGATAAAATTAATATGGGACCACATCCGAATCAAAACTTATGTTTCTAAAAAGGACCATCAAAATTAGTTAGCAGACGGTTGAGTAATCTCACAACAAACATACAAAAAATATACAGTCGAATTGACAACCTCCTTCTTTTTTAGGGTCGGTTGAAAAGAATGAAGTACGTGCAAAAATTGATGGAAGCGGACTTTGTTTTACAAATTAGTAGTTAATATACTATTTGTTGATATTATTGAAACGAACATGAAACAAGGAAAACAAAACATGTTATTGCCGTTACTTCAAAGAATATCTTCAGTGACCTTCATGGATTCCAATATGTATAGTTTGATTTCTCTAATTTGATATGTAAAACAATAACGATTGTGCAAAGCGAAACAAAGACACACGGTCATGATTGGTACCTATACCTTTTTAAATGACATTAAATGTTTTATTCTTTTATAATTTTGTGAAATTGATATTCATCGGCATTTTGTAGCTGTCTGATTTTTGATGTTATATTTTGTTGAGTACTAGGCATTGTCGTACGATTTCGGGTTATTTTAGTTAAATAATTTAATTCAATACTATTCTCTCCCAATTTTGATATTTTTTTCTGAGGAAGATACTTTGAGCCTTGTAAAACAAATATAAACTTAACAAAAACATGTAAGAAGTTTGGTCACAATAGATTAATGCATGTTGCAGAAATCCTCAGAACCCGATTTAGATTACTTTATTCACGTAGACCATACAAGTGGTAATTGAATCACGGCCTCAGACTGAGAAGATCAGGCAAAGAAACTCAGCAGGCTTGTCTTTTTAAATCAATTTGAGTAAATTTGAGTACTACATAGTACAGAGTCTTACAATACCTAAAAATTGCAACATTAATATTGACGATAAAAACTTTTACATAAAAATTAAAATATTACAAATGGAAATAATTCGGAATTGAAGTAGTTATTTTTAATGTTCTCGAGTGAAGGCTCCGCACCGGAGGACGTAGTATTGGACGACCTCCCACTCGGTGGACTGATGATCTGGTCAAAGTCGTGGGGAGGCGCTGGTTACAAGCGGCTGGTGACCGTGACTTGTGGCGCTCTGTGGGGAAGGTCTATGTCCAGCAGTGGACGTCCTCCGGCTGATGATGATGATCATGATTATGATGATTCCTAAGCATGTCTGTCTTCCAATTATTTAGAAATATTTTAATACTTTTTTTATATATCTTTGATTTGATATAGTTTTTAAATATATTTAAGAGAAATGTTAATGGGTTGTTTAATGTAGAAATGTATTCCATTGACAAATAGACATGTTTACTCATTAAATAACAGGCGAATTAAATAAACGAATAATGTGTACTGCCTGATCTTTTTATTCCTTGTGTTTATCATATCTTGCGAACATCACTTTTTTAACATGATAAAATTATTTTTATTTATAAAGAGATCGTAAATGTCTTGAGAACTCACAAACATAGAGTTTATTTCGGCAGAATTTTACAGAATAATATAATAATCCCTCAAGACATTAAACAATGAAAAGAAGAATTTAATTTTCTTCCCTTGGCTTGGTCCGGGCTCCTTTGCAGAATAGACCATTTGTGTTTCTGCCAGGCAGCTCGGAAAAGCATAGGCTTACCGTCATTAACACCGTGACATCTGACTAGGTGGTAGAGTTTCGGTGAGACTCGTCCGGATTGACATCACCGCCTTACCTATTGCTGTTGACGTGTTTTTAGGGTAAGGTAGACAGTTTGCTCTAGGCCAAACATCCCGGCCTCAGGTTGGTACCTAACGCAACGTTACCACCTTTTGTGTCTTGCACAACTTTGATATCACATTGTTTATTTCGTTTATTCATTTATTTTTTCACTACAAATAAAAGAAGAGTAAATCCCAAACAATACAATATCGTCGTTATCTCTTGTGTATTGCGTATTCCCTTTATTAATTTTTTAGCAATAAAAATGAACCTAGAATAAAATCTTGTGGTACACCAATCGTAAATGCAAAATCTGAAAAGATTTATTTTAATCCTCTGAATCTTATTATTCAAATACGAGATCATGTCATCAAGAACTTTGTTGAAAAAATAAATAAATAATAAACATCCCAGGACAAGTTACGCAATTTGAATCTAACCCCAAAGTAAACAAATTATATGCTTGTGTTATGGGTGTCAGTTAACGATACTATTACATAGAAATACTTAAATAGATACCAGAATAAATTTAATAAACACCCAGACCCGGAAATGCAGACATCTAAATGTTCATCACATAAATGTCAGGAATCGAACCCGAGCCTCGCTGTTGGTCGGTGTAGTTGGACGTGTACCACACACTAACTAGCCACTAGACCGAGTGTACACACACGTCTAGCCACTAGACCACCGTATACGCCTACGTACGTTACTTACTTTTTCATCACAAAATACAACGAACAAGCACATGGCTCCCCTGATGGTAAGATATATCTGCAGTCTATAGACACCATAGATGTTGTAGGTTTGTTTCTGTTCTGTGACTGGTTAGGCCAATTGTGCAATTCTAACTTCTACTAAACTTCTAACTAACTAAAATTCTATAACTTCTAACGCGTGTACATAAGTACACAAACATTTTTTTTTGTTTGAAGTGATTCCAAAGCCTGTATAACATTCTGTTACAGATTGATTTTTTTTTGGTTCAGAGGGACTAAAGGATGAATATAAAATATTTCGAGTTATTACAATTGGACTGTTAGTGAAAAATTTATCAAACTCTGTTGTTATTTATAGGTTATCTGTTACACATTACTCATATTTTACATTTAATTCAAAATTATTACCAAAAATGTTCAGAATTATCGGTTTTAGCTTTGATCTTATTATAAGATTTTTAATAATATCTTTAAGGTACAGAGACTCAGCAACAGAATATACTCTTTAAAAACATTGTTAAATATTTTTCACATCTGTTTATATGTATCGCCTCTGTGGTCTAACGGTCCAGGTGTTCGAGGTCACGGGTTTGATTGCCGAGTCGGGCAACAAAAAAAAAATGGTTTTTCCAATTTTCTAATAAAAAAATGTTGCTTGGGATTGGATATGTGCCCAGTTGGCGATAGGGTTGCGACCTGTCACAATATGGGACTTAGTGTCTTCGGCTATTCGTGGATGCCCTGATTCTACCTCTGCCTTCCTGCTTGGGGATATGGATATTTTTAAATATTTTTTCGTATTAGAAATCAATTAACCTTTTTCTACTTATCCCGGTAGTTGCTATTTATTCAAATTCAAATTCCCGGATCTGCCAACAAAAAGATAATTGGATTTTTTAAATTTTCTAATAAAAAAAAATGTTGGTCGGGATTGGAAACGTGACCGGTTGGCGATAGGCTTGCCACCTATCACATTATGGGACTTAGTATCTTCGGCTAGTCATGGGTGACCTGGTTGTGCCTCTGCCTACCTTTTAGGGGATATGGGCGTGAAGATACTTTTATTCAAACATTCTTAGATATTAATTTTATTTGTGTGAAAACTTTATTATGACTACTATATATACATTTATGGATAGAATTAAATTACTTGGGATTATCATTACAAGCTGAACTTGGCAGTTTTTCTAACATATTACCTATCCCGAAAATGTTATACACACTTATCACACACTTAGACATTATGCAGTATAACTTAAAACTACAAATAGGAAGTTGATAAAATTTATTGGAAACATCTCTGAAAAAAAGAATTAATTGCGACATGGTACTTAATAAAATAATTGTAGCTGGTTTTTGTAGTTTTACCGCGCTTAATTAGTGTATCTATTATACATTTTGTCTGTAGCTTAACGTGATGCCAAATATGCATCGTCAAAGTGGATTCTGCAGGTAAATTACCGAAACATGACTAATGGCTTTATATGACAGATATATGTCAATGCACTCAATTTGAAACTGTATTAAGACTAATTATCGAGTTCGGTTATGTATTTCGATGGTCTGTGATATAGATATCTATCTGAAGCCAGTGTATTAGTAAGTACTTATAAATTTCTGCCTCTCTAGGCATTAGATATACAATTTTGGTTTTGATTATTTTCTGCATGCTTTGAAGGGATACTAACAACTTGATTTGTTGCTGTTGTGAAACGCGTCTTACTTGAGATAATAATGGTACGTTGCTTTTTTGAGTCTTGGGAATTAATGCTTCTTGTAACCGAAATTTCAGGATAAGCATTGACGTTTTGGTGTAGGGATAAGTAAGGTGGTGGATCGAAAACGAAATAATTTGACATAACACTCGATCACCTAGATCTATATTTAAATAAATTAGGATTTTAGTAATTTCCTAAAATTAAATTCAAGAAAAAATTACTAATTTTAAGTTATTGATTTAAAATCCGAATTATTAAATTTCTATTGTAATTAAATTTGTTTGAAATAAAATTATTACGAGCTCAATTTCAATCAATACTATTAAAACTTTCTTACTTTAAAATAATAGAATTATTAATGCAAACATGCAGTTGGCGATATTGTTTGTCTTAATTAATCTATTTTTTGATTACTTTGTAGTTTTTTTTACAATAGTCTACAAAAACGGACTCAATGTATTTTTTTAAATGCTAAAATTCTCAACAATTGCAAAACCAAGTAATGAGATACGAAGCAAAGCCAAAAGACTCCACAGACACAATAAAACTAACTGAGCCCATAAAAACCTTAAAGAATGTAATGCACCGGTCGTCACTTACCACTTTGCTAGTGGGTAGGTACTCTACTTTTTTGTATTCAGTAACCACTAAAGCATTTTTTAATGTAAGAGGAGGTAAACGAGCAAGTGGGTCACCTGATGGAAAGTGATCACCGCCGCCAACGGACATCTGCAACACCAGGAGCATCATAGATAAATTGCCGACCTTTTAGGAATGCTAACGCTTTTTTCTGTGACTTTTCAACAATTACTTCTGCAAAAGAATACCGTAATGTGTTTAAAATATGTAGCTGTAATTTCAATTTTTTTAATAAACGGAAATGCTATGTAACGATAACATAAGGGTTTATAATAAAATGAATAATGGTCTAAATAAAGTACATAAAACTGCCTACTAGCAGCTCGAATAAGACAACACATTTCATTTATTTGATCACTTATTGTACAAAAAAATTATTCATAAACTTTTAAACTAAATTGGTACAAAAGGTCAGCTTATCTCAGGTAAAAAGATTTCTTCCAGCTCACCCAAAAATAAGCTGATATAGTTTAAGGTGGCATCATGTTTTTTTGATAATTCACATTTATCATGACGTGTTCACAATTAATTTTAATATCATATTATTGTTTAATTTACGTTGTATTTTTAATAGTTTAACATTATCATTTATTTTCGACAATTTTGATTGTAATATTCTCATATGCATCTCATATTCATTGTAATATGCTGACATTACATATCGTTCTATAAAAAAATCACAGAGCGGTTTTTACCCGCGCCCGCGGTGGTCGCGGAATTGTGGTTCATTTCAAAACTTGTACAATTCTACCGCTGCGGCGGGAACCGCAAACAACCGCGGCTGCGAGTGTAAAACGCGTTGTAAAATGTGCTCTTACTTTTTACATTGCATTTATAACTACCTACATTCATTTCATTCGGAACCTGCGGTCCCGAAAGCGCCGGACGGCGCGCCGAAATGATGTCTAATCATTTCCATTTTTTAATTTTTCGAAATATTTTCTTTCTACAAGTTCACATATTACCTACATTTTTTTATTAAAATATCACAACTCACAAGTCAATTAAACTTGTAAGAAATAGTAATCCCTATTTTAGGCAAATCTTGCAGTGGTATACTTCGTTGCCGTTTGTTTAATTTTTTTAATTTAATTTAACTAAAAAATGTCAGTTGTAAACAAACGTAACTAACAATTTGCTATTAACCTAAAAATAAAACACATCTACGTTATGAAGTCTTGATGATGCTGTGAAAAACAAAACCAACTAAAACTGTTGCATAATGTGCAAATAAAGTGTATTATTGAAAAGTACAAGAGTTTACCTTAAAAAGTCAAAGTTTTTAGTGATGTGTATATTGTTGATGCTAATAAAAAAGATTAGTGGCCAGTGTGTGGAGCTAAATATACTTGTGGTCTTTGGCTTCTGGTAATACGCATACATTGTTTTGTCGGGAAATTGAAAAATTAAATAATACATTTGGTATTATTAAAAACACAAATTAAATTCAAAAGATTATTTTTACAAAGCATAGACTCTGACATAGTTAATTAACGTCTCGGAAGTAGGCCAGGACGGCTCCTATTTATCTCTGGCTTGCCAAAAAGCTTAGCTTCGCCTTGATATTTTTTTTTCCAGAGCTTGTCTGCTTCGTCATTGAAGTCAATGATACCATCAACTCTTAATCCAAGTGATATGTAGAGCTGAAAAATTTAAAGCATTTCGGTGCTTTTCCACCGTCCACCTCTCGAGACTTTTTTTACTACTGTTCACCTCTCAAATTTAACATTGAAAATTCATAAATAATGTTGACGACGCGACGGTCCACCTCGGATTATTGGAACTGGCTGGTTAAAATATTTAAAGATTTTGTTTTTTCTTTTAATTTGAGACTAGGAATATAAATACTTTTTGGCAAGATTTGAGACATACGCCAAAATATTCTAATAAGTTACTAATAAAACTAAATAAAAGTATGTTTTGAACAAAATATTAATATTCGATGTCTTTCGTGGTAATAATCGGCTAGCAAATAATCCATTACATTCCGAATTTGCGTGCATGAATGTACTTGTTGTTAAGAGATGGTTTCATTTTAGAATAAAATTAAATAATATGCAATAGACAGAAATAAACCGAAAGTTAAATGTATCATAACCAAATAAAATGTACCAAAGGTAGTAATGGTGCGTAGCCAACCTGATGCCGGGATGTTAGGCCTAGAGCAAAGGTAAGTTTAAGAGCACGTCATAACGTTATGGCGGCAGGAATAGGGAAGGCGGTGGTCCCAATCCGGACGAGTCGCTGCTAAACTCTACCACCTAGTCACTTTCAATTTCCTTATAAAATAATTGAAAACCACCGTAATGAAGATAACAAGCAATGAAAATGTTTATTGAAAATGTTATAATTTTAGGTCTAATTATATTAATAGATAAAACTCAAACCTGAAAAATTCTGATAACACCAAGTTCGTATAACAAGGTGTACGGTGGAAATAAAAAGTATCCGACGGTACACCTAGGTGGACAAAAATGAACAGTGGTAAAAATTTTTTTACGACTAGGTGGTCTCGAGAGGTGGACGGTGGGAAAGCACCGATTATTCTCACCCATAGATAATACACCTGTTCTCACCTATGGGCTGGTTGGCGTCCGTACTAAGGTACCAAACCCTCCAATTTTATAGAATCCATCGTAGAGAGGTACGATTTGTAGATAACCTTATTTTTAAAGGTGGTTTATTACATAATAATATTAAGAAAGATGTTTGCAGTTTTTCCTATCAAGGTACGGAAACTTAAAAACGAAATGGATTTCTAAAAAAAGACTTTCTTATAAAAATACAAAATTTTATTATCTTACAAAGCATACACTCTAACGTAATCGACTTGCAATTGAGAGGCAAACCACGAGGGTTCCCATCGGTCCTTAGCTTGCCAGAAGTTCAGCTTCGCTTTGGGGTTTGAATTTTTCCAGGGCTTGTCTTTACTGTCAGGGAAGTCGTTGATACCACCAACTCGTAATCCAAGAGTAATGTAGAACTAAAATCAAAGTTACTATTTTAGAAAAATAAATACGTTTCTCACTACAAACAACTATAAAATGGTTTGTCCGGTTGATTATCGGACCATTTGTAAAGCTGGAAACACATTACAGTGGCTTACGGCTGCAGCTTACAGCAGCGTAAGTCAGATAAGATCTATCTCAAAAAGAGGCAATAAGAAGGCCATCTTCAATTATCAAAACCAATTACTTTATTTATCGTCATCAATATTTTTGTGTGTGTGTATGTCAAATGCATGGGTAGTATGTGTAATGTTTTACTTAGGCCCACTTGCACGGTTCTCAGTTAAATTTTTAACTCAAAGTCAGCTTCTAACATAGGACTAATTCAGTACATATTTGACAGTTTAACCCGTTATTAAACTTAACCCAGGAACATGCAATTGGCCCTTATTGATTTATTGCACTTTATAAGCATTATTATTGAAAAATATTATTGAAAAATAATTCTGCACTTCTACTACTACATATCAGCATTCTACCATACGGGTTAAAGTATGCCAAATTTCATACTCCTCCGCCCGCGTAATTTTCTTAAAAAGGGGTCCTAAGTTTTTACTTCACGTATTAATATTATGATTACCATTTCATCCAGAGGTGCCATGACTGTTCCTTTAAGCCAATAAGCAGCGTGTGGTACAGAGTATTCTCTGGCACTGCTATAGAAGCCCTCCCCAGGATTTACGGTACCATAGTGTTCTCCATCCACATAGAATTCTAGACCATCTGGAAATAAAGAAATGATTACTTTCTTTCTGTTACAAATTTTGAAGAAAGAGAAAATTTCACCTCAGACAGGATATGAACCAGTAACCTTTCGTCTCAACCCGACGAATGCAACCATTTGAGCTACCGAGGATTCAAGTCCCGAGGCGAAATTTTTTAATTCCTTTCTTTAACGTTAACGCGGGTAGTTTTGTCCTATAGATACATAGTTCTGAGTACTTACTATGATTTTATCGTTTACAGGTGAAATTCACATGTATAATGACCATAACTATCATTTCTCTCAATGTATTTTTATTTTATTTACCTTGTGTTTGGGTTAAATTTCTATAAATTTTAAAGAAAGAAAACATTTTGCTTAACAAATTTATTTTCTGTTATGGCTGACCTGCTGCTCACTGTTACTGTTTACTGCCTTACTTAACTTAAAATAAAATATTTGGCTAAATTAAGTGATAGAATTCTTAAATAAGCTTGCTATATCAGGGTATGGGCATGATCAACGATGACATTGCTACATTTAAACACACAAATCTAGAAATACAGACAAATGTGTACATCACACAAGTGCTGGCTCCGTACGGAAACATCAACTCAATATCAAAGATTTTCCGTTGAGTTGGGCATGTGTGGCATCCCCTTAACCAACGAGGTTGGAAAAAGTAATATTCTCGTAAACACGAATTTTGGCTGGGAAACTCTTAACACATGAACTGATGTGAAACAGTGGTAAATCCTTTGAAAACGGATGAATTAGGAAAATATAATTAACGTTATTACAAAAAATAACTATGTTACTTAAAACCGATTTCAAAAATAAAAAGTAAAAAAAACTCTTTTTTTAAAAAAAAAGTAAAAAAAAGTAAAAAATAATAAAGATAATAATTTTAATTATGTACTACCTATTATTTATATGTGATATTTACTAACATATTTGAAGTCGATGCCAAGCTTTAAAGTAATAATTATGCTCGTATTATAAGTAAGTATTAAATTTGATTGACACCGACTTCAAACCTGTTAGTAAATAGCACATATAAGTAACAGTAGCAAAATAATCATCGGCATAGGTAAAAAATGCTCATACAATAAAAACTAATGGGCCTACCTGCATCAAATTTTTATGGGATCAATTCGAAAATATTCCGCATCCAGAAATAACGGAGAAATCGGTACAGATACATAAAAAAAATATATACCGGCCGAATTGTGAACCTCCTCGTTTTTTGAACTCGGTCAAAAACTACCTGTCTTCCAAATCATAAGCCCTAACACATGAACTGATGTGAAACAGTGGTAAAACAACTGTTTGTTGTGAGTGATACAGTGAGAGATACAACTAATATTAAAAATTATTACAAAAAACTACCTGTCTTCCAAATCATGGTGTAATTATGAAAATCTTTGTTCCAGTTTTCAATTCCCAATTTCTTCTTCAGCAAAATTGTTCTGAAGGGATCTTTATCAGACAGCAACGGCCCTCCAAATAAGCTTTTGGCGTGAGCTGCATTGCCCTTGGCGAAAGCGATCCTCATAATCCCAGACTCGTATCTTGGTATCCCGTATACTTTATCACGAGGTTCCAAATTAATTTCTGCAGTTAGCAAGATTTTAATTAATTATTGAGTAAAAAATGTTTTCACTTCTTCAGCCTCTTCTAACATTTTTTTATTATTTCGCTTTGAGCCAGTAAGCGAATACATTATTAAGTATAGGTAACGCATAAACCACTTGTCGGATCTTGACCGAACCGAAAACTAACTGACCCGGCAGACATTGTTCTGATATTTTTTGAATGTGATTTAAATAAAAAATGGGGTGAATAGTCCTTATCATTAAGGGGCTTTAAAAACAGATAATAGCCGATTTTCAGATCCACTAAATATGCTATATGCATATTTAGTGGATCTGAAAGCAAATTTGGTGAAAATCGGTAACGCCGTTTCGGAAGAGTACGGTCAGTAACATTGTGACACGACAATTTTATATATGACTAACTATCCAAGCGAACTTTGTTCCAGCCGTTTTGTTTGTTTGGGAAAACTTAAAATTTTCCTTATTTATTATTTTCTAAGCTTTCTCTGGACTTCTACAAGTAGTATAAAACGAATATTAGCCAACTCGGTAAAGCTGTTTTCGAGTTTTAGTGAGACTAATGAGCAACAATTTATTTTTATATTAATACTAGCTGATCCGGCAAACTTCGTATTACTTGACATTAAGCTTCGATAGTAGCGCAGTCTGTCGGACCCAATGTAAAACATTCCAAAATCAATAACTACTTATTATTAAAAAATTAATTAAAAAACATTTCCCAGGAGACCAAATTGTGAATCTAAACCATTCTCGAATTCCCTTGAACACTCACAAAAACTTTCATCAACATCGGTCCAGCCGTTTAGAAGGAGTTCAGTGACATACACACTCACAGAAGAATTATAATAAAGATAAATAACCTCTGAAGCTTGACCTGAAAACGCCAAAAGAAACATCAAAGTCCAAAATCAGCGGAGTGATTCTATTACAAACATACACAAAAATAAGCGCCTCCTTTTTTTGAGTCGATCAATACTTCACTTGAAATGTGTTTTGTTGTTTTTCTGTTAAGGTTATTTGTGTCTTATTATACATTACGACTGTATATTAGATCTGTCACATACAGACGGAATTCCGTTTCGAAATTTCAAAACAAAATGTTGCCCCATACAAATCCACCCAAATCCAACCAAATCAACCCAAATCCAACCAAATCCGCCCAAATCCAGGTCAATAGGTTTGTATGGATTTGTGTTCGATTTGTTTCGCAACTGAATTCCGCAAAGAAATTTCGAACCTACGTGACGGACTATATGCGCTATATGCGTATTCACCTTTATCGCACTGTAATAAAGACTACCAAGTTGAACCTTGGAGTACCTTAGCCCATGTTTATTAAGATGGTAATGGTAAATGGTAATGCAACGCCCTGAAAATTTGCACCCTGAAATTTATTAAAGAGGTATCAAAAGTCTCATATTATGTTTGTTTATCACACTAATTAGAAACAAAACCCTTACCTGGGATCAGCCAGTCTCCACCAGGTAACCTCGCTCTGACTTCAATTCTGCCATATTTGAAGCTGAAACTATTCTTCGTGGTCACCTTCCCAGTAATCACAGGCGGTATGATGTCAGCACTTCTGGCTATGTGCTTGCACTCTTCTGTTCCAGTGTGGCCCGTACATCTGACATAAATATGATTTTAATTATTGTGCGCTCATTATGCAGAAGACTATTTATTATAAATATAAGAAGAAGGCAGACATTTTCTGTCTGGTGTTTTAGGTGCTTAGAATCTAGCTTAAGCGTTAATGTAGCCCAATGTGAAATAGTAAATAGGTCATCCCCACTGTGTTCTAGCGGTCCAGGTATTGGACTTGACTTCAGGTGGTTTTTCGAATTTTCTAATAAAAAAATGTGAAACTTGATTGGATGTGTGCACCCGGTTGGCGATAGTCTTGCGTACGCGTTGTGGAACTTAGTATCTTCGGCTAGTCGTGGGGCATGTGGTGCCTACGTTTTCGGGGGTATGAGCGTGAAGATACTTACTTAGTAATAGGTATCTCGCATCATTCTTTAATCCCTTCTTGTGTGATTGACCAGTTGATTTGAAGCTAATAGACCAGGAAAGAAAAATATAACTTACTACCCCTACTAAGGAACTTGTGCCTTAATTAATAAGCTGCATCTTCAGCACTTGGTGGGATTTCATTGTATTTACACTTTTCAACCAATATTTGTACTTTTCCAAAATTTTAATGCTTGAAATTGCAATTGAGTGGTTTCACTTACGGAATGTTAATGAGAAGCTACAAAAAGTGAAACCGGTGTACTTTTGAAAGAAAGAAAGAAAGAAAACATCTGACTTACCTAAACTTGCCAGAAATCATTAACAAAAAAAACAACTAGAAATCTAACCAAATCCTAAATATAACCAACTTAAATAAAGGACAAAAAAGTGACACCTGTACTAATCTATACTTCTATACTAATATTATAAAGAGGTAAGATTTGATTTTTTTGTTTGTTTGTTTCAAATGAATAGGCTCCGAAACTACTTAACCGATTTCAAAAGTTCTTTCACCTTCAGAATGCTACATTATCCCCGTGTGACATAGGCTTTGTTGCATCAAAATCAGTGCAGTAGAAGCCAAGGTACGCAAGCGAAGCTGCGTGAAACTGCTAGTTTAGATATAAAAACATAGTGTAGTAACATGGTAAAAGTGTAAAGTTTTAAATTAACTGTATTTCGGAAAAGTCAGAAAAGTGTGAAAACTTGTATTGGCTCTATACGACCAACCATGTAGGGTTGCTAATTTCGAGAGATTCTGTAAAAGTATAAGATGTCATAAAGCTATCACTTACATGTTATTTAGATTCATCTCCTCGAAAAGGTAACCTTCGTGATACTTGTTCTCTGTAAGAATTGGTGATATCTTCAAACTCCCATCTTCAATCGAAACAGAGTCCGCCATGTACACATTGAATGGGAAATCCTGTAAAAAAATGTAAATGTAATTTAGCGGCAAAAATAGATAAGGCGTTGATATTGATCTGCGTGAGCTGCTGCATTCTACTCTTCCACCTTCTTAGGACTGAAAGTAACAACTGATTTAATACTACCAATACGACATCCGTATTATTCTGGGTCTCTTGTGTAGAACTGACTATATGCCATCCTGCCGGAAAACTCGTGGGCATGGGTTGCTTGTGCTTCCATCAAGTTCATTGTTTGTCTAGTATCTCAAGGCAACTCATCCGGGTAGAGATCCATCGCCTTACCTGTTCCAGTCAATAAAACGACAGTGTCATGTTCTGGTCCCGATATTAGGGTAGCCAGTAGACTTGCACAATAGTCCTAACATTCAGGTCACAGGACAGCAAAGCACCTATGTCATCCATGATAACCATTGGGTAACTGTGCAATTTGTAAATGTTACGTTGGTTTAATAAAACCAAGTATTTACTTAATATAACAAAAATAAAGACTACATTGTGTTGTTTTTGAGCTTCGCTTTCATGAAATTTGCTAGTCAAAAACACAATATGCATTTTTGTTAACATATACTATGCATTCAACGATTTTCATTTGTTTGAAAAAAAATGTAATAAATATTTTCGATAACAAAATGCAAGCAGATGTAGTTATTAAACTATACCTAAGATCTCACGGAGCGGTTTTTTCCTGCGGTTCCCAAAACCGGTAATTTGCGCCATAGCCGTCGCGCTTAAAATCATCTTAGTTCCGCGCTCGCGCGGGTGCGGGTAAAAACCGCTCCATGAGTTCTAGCGCGTAGCTTTATCGCGTGTTGACGCCCTGCTCGGCTGTAACTATTTATTTCAAAAACAGTGAGTTTTACTTTACCGTGGCTTCATGGAGTTTAGACATAATGTACTGACGCTTTACCTAGAGTTGGTATTGATTACGTTCTGTAAGCTATGTGTCGAAATCTGACAGTTTTGTTTTAAAAATGTGTTTCTCTTATTAACCAATAGAGGCGCTGTTCAAAGTTTTCATACAAGTAATTTACAGAGACGGTAACGAGTATAGTAAACTTGTCAGGCCGTAAACTCATGGTAAGAGCTCTGGTGACATTTTATTCACATAATCGTGTTCATCACAAGACGTTCAATCATAGTCATTTGTTTAAGCTCATGTACCTACCTAACCCTTAAAAACTCAAATTCACTTTGAAGAATAAAACATTCACATTTTATAAATAAAACAAATACATTTGTGTAAGTATCTTCACGCCCATACCCCCGAAGGAGTCGGCAGAGGCACAACCAGGGCACCCACAACTAGCCGAAGATACTAAGTCCCACAATGTGATAGGTGGCAAGCCTATCGCCAACCGGGCACATATCCTATCCCGAGCAACATTTTTTTTATTAGAAAATAGGAAAAACCAAATTTTCTTTATGTTGCCCGACCTGGGATTCGAAACCGGGACCTCATGCAGTCAAGTCCAACAACTGAACCGCTAGACCACAGAGGCGATTACATTTGTGTAATCTTACTAAAGTATTACTAAAATATTCAGATAGCATATAAGTTTGTTTTATTTATTAATGTTAATAATAAAGATTGCATTGACATTGTTTGTAACTTAATAATAGATAATAGTGTGTATTATTAATTTGCTTTATGCACTTAGTCTGTTTACATCTGACACAAGAACAAACGATATGTATATTTTATCTAAACAGGAAAACAATAAAGTAATGACTTCTACTTAACGCGATGACGATTGAGGATTTTAAAATAGTCTACGTCCGTTGCTTCACCCACGCGGTTTTTTAACGTTAGTGATTTTACATCAAACTGAAATGCTTCCGCAGCTGCTTGGTTGATTTTAATAAAACTTAAAAATTTTCTGATGCAATAGAATAAGTTAAAAGATAGAGAATAAACACGAAGTTCTCCGCTAACTGTTACCTATGGACACCACAGATGGTCCAGTTTTGATGGAGATCACCAAAAAGAATGGGCCTGACCTGAATGGACATGTATTACGTGGTTGTATCACGTATTATCGTCTCTGTGATCTAAATGTGATCGGGCAATATAAAGAAAATATGGTATTTCCATTTTTCTAATTAAAAAAATGTTGCTCTAGATTGGATACGTGTCCGGTTGGCGATAGGGTTGCCACCTATCACATTGTAGGACTTAGTGTCTTTGGCTAGTCGTTGGTGCCCTGGTTGTGCAAGCCTACCTCTTCGGGGATATGGGCGTGAAGATATGTATTTTTATTACGATGAACATACAGACAGACAGACAGACAGACAGACGACTTCGATGAAACTTGGTATAATTATACCTTATTATCCTGGGCATAAAATGGAATATTTTTTATCCTGAAAAAATACGTAGAAAAAAATCTTATTTTTTTTAGTTTTATCAAGCGAGATCGACATCCGCGCGGACGGAGATGCGGGTGGAAGCTAGATAAGTAATAAAACCATCATAATTAATTTTTCTTGAGATATGTGTAGATAGGTAGCTGGTAGTTCTTTTACTGGATAATATTTTTGCGACGGGTGGCTTAGATTAATACCATCGCCTTATCTATCGACGTCTGCTGCTGCTACTTTAGTGCTCGGTACTATTATGTTGCAGCTTTTTTTATGATATTGGAAGGCAAACAAGCAGACGGATTTTCTGATGGTAGGAAATTCACACCGCCTAGAGACACCAAAGGTGGCAATGTCAACCTGAGGCCGGGATGTCAAGCCTCGAGCAAAAGTTAGTTTACCAGCTACCTTACCCTCCAAACCGGAACACGTTATGATGTTATGGCGGCAGGTATAGGTATAGGTAT
>NJDD01001700.1:34483-114342 GCA_002245505.1 Calephelis nemesis | reverse complement strand
GGATGAGTCGCTGCGAAACTCTACCACCTAGTCGGATGTCACGGCGTTAGTGACGGCAAGCCTATGCTCGCCTTTTATGAGCTGCCTGGCAGGACGGCAGATGGTCTATTCTGCAAAGGAGCCCGGTTCGACACGGGACCAACCAACAGTTTAAAGAGTGCTCCGCTTAATTTTTTGTTGCGACAGGAATAAGCAACCCTATGGCTTTGTATTAATCCGAAAGCTTATCGGTTTCACTTTTTAATGTAACATCAAGTGTTAAATAAAGTGTATTGTGGAACAGTACAAGTGTTATTTAAAAAAAACATGTTTCAATGAAATTTCACCAAGTATTGACGATGAAAATTATCGTTATGAAGCAATCCAAATTTATAAAAAAATATATAGTATAATATTATCGGAAATGGGGGCCGTTACTTCGTTCCACGGTAAAACGGATTCACTTACTGGTTCTCTCGGTATCTTAATTTCTGTTTCCCATGCCTTCAAATCTCTAACGCTGTTCTTGTCAAACTCCTCACTGAAGATCAAAGATCCAACACAAACAGCTGCTTGACCAGATACAGAAGTCAAAGATGGCCGACAGGTAGGTGGAGGTGATGGTTGAGTAGGCCGATCAGGTTGCGTAGGAACGGTTGGATTCACGGAGCCACTGGTTGGTGAAGGTGGTAACGATTCAGCTGGTATGACGGTACCATTTTCGGTGACGAATTCTGAAAATTGGCACATGATAAAATTGAGAATGTAATTCTGGGTGCAGAGCAAACAAATTATAGCAATAGCCAACTAGTGGTTTCGTTGTCATTCGGTATTTTGTCCATAAAGATTTAAGCCCAGTTTATATAACCAACGAACCGTAATCCGTTAGTATAACCATTGGTAGTTTACCTAAAAGTGACAAGTGTTGCTCACGAAGTGTTGCACATATTTACACAAAAATTTTTGAGTTAACAGTCGATAACAAACGACCGTAGTTAGATTTTTTACTATTCGTACAAAACATGGATGCCTAAAGACACCAGATGCACCAAATGGTGCATTGCCAACCCGAGGCCGGGATTTCAGGCCTCGAGTAAAATAAAAAAACCTTACACTGCGGACCGTAACACATCAAGGGCAAGCACTTACGTTATGGTGATTTTTTCATTTATTTATGTTATAGGAAGGGAAACAAGCAGACGGATTTCCTGATGGTAAGAAATTCACGCCGGCTAGAGACACCAAAGATGGTAATGGTGCGTTGCCAACCTGAGGTCAGGATGTTAGGCCTCGAGCAGAAGTAAGTTTACCGGCTACCTTACCCTCCGAACCGGAACACGTCATGACGTTATGGCGGCAGGATTAGGTAAGGCAGTGGCGCTAATCCGGGAGAGTCGCTGCGATACTCTACCATCAAGTCAGATGTCACAGTATTAGTGACAGTTAGCCTAAGCCTTTTAGTTATTTATACATTCTTACATAGTGGTTCTTTTACATGACTCAGAATTTGCAATGTCATTACATTCTTTCGTCGACACAGCATGTCCTTCTTATAATTATTTTAAGAAATCTGTTTGGTTGCATATAAAAAAGTCTATTTACCTGTCACAGTCCACTTGCCATTATCCTGTCTATAGCCAAGGCCGTTTTTGATGACGTAAGTCCAGAAGTATACCGTATCTCCGATCTTCAGTTGGGCGTTCTTATCCCTAAAAATCCATTGCCCGTTCTTAGGCTGGGTGATGTCTCTCGCCCATTGCCCGGCTTCTAATCCTTCCATCTCTTCATTAAGATTGCCGTGAAAAGCCATGAGAGAGAATCCATCATCTGAAATGATCATCAATGTAATGGAAATATTTTTTATGCCAAAATTTGTATGATATCGTCTATCTCTCTACCTCCTCGATTGTAAAAGACGCGCTAAGGTAAATGGATCGTTACCATAAACACCACTGGTAGAGTGCTTTGCAGTCACTTAGCCTGGTAGGTACCGCTTTACTTATGCCTGTCCCGATAATGATAGTGTTATGTCAAAGTCTATAAGGATAGGGTAACCGCTAGACTTGCACCTTAGACCTTTCTTTTGTGAAAAACTATCTGAAAACGTTGATTTTTAGATTAAAAAATCAAAATTTTCGCTATCGGATAGATCAAATTGTATTTGACTATAAAAAACAAATATAGAACAAAATGTTATTCAAAATAGTGGATGTAACTGTTCGGATAAGACGAAAAATATTGACTTTTCGAAAAAAACTTTGAAAAATATTTTTTTTATCGGTCTAACCGTTGCAGTGCTGTACCTTAATCAAAAAAATAGGCAATAAGAAGTGACCTCAATCCTCTAAGTAAAAGGAAAAAAACACCATAGGGTCAACTGTGCGAGAGAGCTTCTAAAGAAGTATAATGATTTTTGTTTTAATTTTGTATTTTGTTTTATAGATTTCACTAATATTTCAATAATACTTTCTAACGCAACCCGGTTTTTATTTAGTATTAAATAACATATTGTTACTAAAAACAGCAATGTAATGAAAAAGGGTATTAGGTCGGCACCAACAGCTCGCAACGCACAGCTTAATGTATATACTTTGTTCGATATACATTGCGGGCTGAAAAACTGGTAAATACTTAACCACTTTTTTCCGACAAAAACTGTAAAAGCAATTTTGAAGTCTGATATGTATCTAAACTACCACAGAAGTTTTCGTTACTGTGTCAATTACACCCTGTATTGCACCCCTAATGCGTTTATCCAGTACTCTGGCCTCCAAAATCGCAACACGAGAAAAACGAGTACAAATCTAGCACCCACAAAACCGTAAGTAATAATTTTAAGAATTATTGATTTTTAATTTTGTTTATTCATATTATCAACCATGTTTAAGCGGTTGTCACTGACTATCAAGAGACTACTTTATTTTATCGCTATCTTATTATTCTACAAAAAAGAATAAGTAAGTATCTTCACACCTATACCCACGAGCAGGTAGGCAGAAGCACAATCAGGACACCTACGACTAGCCGAAGACACTTAAGTGCCACAATGTGATTGTGGCAAAACCTATTGCCAACGAGAAACAAACAAAAAAGGGTACTTTAGTTTTAGTTTAAAATAATATCAATAACCTATCTAATTTAAGAGATAGGGATCTTAGATCAGTTACGACAACCTTTCTATCAATCTTCTCTTATCTATATATTAACACATGATGCCAAAACTTTGGACACCTTTTTACGAAAATTTCGAGGATGCAGGAGCATAAAATTTGGCACACTTAAAATTTACGTGTAGGAGAAGTGCAGAACGCTAATACTTTTTAATAATAGTGTTTAAAAAGTACATTAAATTAATAAATAAAACACTACCCACACTACCATGCGTTTGACACACACAAACAAATATATTGATGATAACGATAAAAGATCACAGATGGCGCACTAAAAAGTTTGGAAACAAAGTAGTTGGTCTTGAGAAATGAACATGGCGTTCATATCAACAAGATATCAAAATATATTACAGCCGAATTTCGACCACTGGGCTACCACTAGTATATAAAAATCCCCATTTCCATTGGTTATGTTATCACACCTAAACGGATGGATTAATTTTGCCAATCCTATTATGTCACGTGAGTAATTGCCATGAAAAGGTTGATATAAAAATAATTCTTATTTAATATTCGCAGTTTGGAACGGTGTTAACTTAACTAGAAGGAGCAGTTAATAAAAAAGTAATACAAATAGAAATATCTTTATTCAGCTATTTTACAAGGTATCATACAGTAACTGTTCGGTAGCAACTGCAATAATCGAAGGACTGTGACGCGGCTAGTAACGCCCACCTCCGTATTAAAAAAATAACATAATCAACTCTATTTCGTGAATAATACAGTTAATATAGAGAAATAACATAAAATACTGTTGAAAAATATTTAAAGTAAAGATTTTATAAAACAAAGTTAGTTGTATATAATATTGATTATAGGTAAAGTCTAATCGACAAGTTTAAAAACGTGTTAAATAGAAATAAAGCTCCTAAAAATATGTGCTATAGCTCATTCGATTCGGAATGACGTCTAGAAAAATGTTTTTAAAGGTATATTAGCACATAAAAAATTGCGATTATTATTAACAAAATAAGATAAAAAAAGAAAAGTATTTAGTTTTTCGTTAATAACTTTTAAAATAATAATATTTAAGGAATTTTAAAAAAAGATCCTGAAAGAGGAGAAAATTTCAAATAAAAAAATCCTAACTCCCGGAGCTCTATCTATATTATTTCTATTTTTTTAATGCTAAAAATAAGGCTCCGCGAGATCGTTACGGCATAGGCGAACCGCCTTAAATAAAAGTTATTTAAGGCGGTAATTATTAGACTATTTTGGGATTTTTTAAATTTTTTTTTGCTATCTTATAGCATAGGTGAAATGATGATTTAAAAAAATATTAAATATTTTTTATTGTTTGTAATCGTTTTTTTTATATTTTGATTGTTTAAATAATTAGTTAAGAAATTATTTTATTCTTAAAAATCATCATTTACCCTTTTCAATGGAATAACAGAGAAATATTTTTTTATAAATAATTTAATTGTTTATTAACTTAACAATTTGTTATAAAAAAATAATATTAACCGTTATATTTTTTTTCGAAAGATTCAAAAAACTACAAAAACAACCATATGATATAACAAAGTTAAGAAAAAAAATCTTAAAAAAGTCCTAACTCTATCAATATTATTTATAATTTTTATAAATAAACGCTTATAACATTCCGAATCGAATGAGCTATGGCACATATTTTTAGGAGCTTTATTTCTATTTAACACGTTTTTGAACTTGTCGACTAGACTAGTAAGTGTATTTGTGTGTGTGATGTATCTATGTGTGATAATATACAATTCGTAGAATTATCACTGTCTGTAGTTAAAAGTTTCGAGTTAAATAAATGTTATCGAAAATAACGCGTACCGTGTTCGCAAATTCAAGTTCAATAAACTTAAAGTTCAAATACTTTCTGGTTTCAATTAATAAGTCCCGTTACTAAGGTTATTACCACAACTGTTATATCATGTTGCATAATAAGTTAATAAAAAAGTAACAAAAAATAGACTTCATCAAATCCGAAAGAAGATTTTTTATAACAATATAATCTTATAACAACTTTATAAATAAAAATCTCTGCTTTAATTATAGACTGAGAACTAGTAAATATTTTTAAGTTGATTTTTGTGGCAACTAGAGATGAAACGTTGCGAGTAAATCCAAGTAGATACTCGATACTTTTCTTCAGTAGCAAGTACATTTTAGTATCGATACTTTGAAATTATATCGAGTAAAATCGGTTAAAAGTACTCATATTAGTAAATTTTATGGTTTACGGAAATTAACATAATGGATGTTTATCTTTTAACATTGATAAAAAACATTTATCGTAAATTGAAGTTTCTGAGCGCATCCTAGGCTTAGTTTTATGTAGTTAGCAGCCTTGTCAGTTTACAAGCTTGTTTGTAAATGTTATGCCCGAAAAAAAATTAATTGGAAGACGTTTAAAAATGTTGATTTTCTTGAGCAGCACCACGAAAACGGTCATTTTTTTATAAATTATTTTGAAGGTTACGTGTTGTGCTAGCGCTTACCCGCGACACTCATGGTCGAGAGTAACTCATAAATTATTATTTTATGTTAAGAATATTATTAGAACTTTTTAATAAAAAATACCAATACTTTTTACGGTTTTCACTCAAAATTTTCCAAAAACGATACGATACTAGTAAGTATCGATACTTTGTGACCGATACTAGTGTCGAGTATAAGTATCGATACCCCACTATATTGGTATTGGTATATCGGTATTGTTTCATCCCTAGTGGCAACTTTAAATACTCGTATGCTTGTGGCTAATGCCAATAACCTGTCTAAGATAAGACTACTATTTATTATTAAAATATTGTTTAGTTTTTAGTATTGGAGTTAAGCATTTGCCGTTTATCAAATATATTTATTTTGCATCAAGTTAACAAATTTATTTGCATACATACATATCTTCACGACAAGCACCTCCGGTGTAGGCAGAGAGGATTGAGAGCTAAATCTCACGATCCTGGCAGATATACCTGGCTTCCTCGGCTTCGGAGGCTTTAATTATGTTTTTTATGACATTGGAAGGCAAATAAGCAAACGGATTTCCTGATGGTAAGAAATTCACGCCGCCTAGAGACACCAAATATGGTAATGGTGCGTGGCCAACTTGAAGCCAGGATTTTAAACCTCTAGCAAAAGTAAGTTTACCGGCTACCTTAACCTATAAAACCGAAACACGTCATAACATTATGGCGGCAGGAATAGGTAAGGCGGTGGTACCAATCCGCATGAGTCGCTGCGAAACTCTACCAACTAGTCAGATGTCACGGTGTTAGTGACGGTAAGCCTATGCCAGTCTTTTACGAGCTGCCTGGCAGGAAAGCAGGTGTTCTATTCTTCAAAGGAGCCCGGGGATTGTGTTTAAAATTAGTCATAAGTCATCATGAAAAATCTTGTCAGGGTCTTGGGTAGACTGGTGGCCTTCTTACTTAAGCTCATTTAATGAGATTTGGTGGCATCAAAAATACATGATACATTAATTTTAAAATTAAATGAATGCTCCTGGAAAGTTACACAAATTGCATCTAACCCCAAAGTAAGCAAATTAGGTACATGCTTGTGCTTCTGTTATGGATGTTAGTCAACGATTCTAATACATAGAAATACCAGAGATACCAGAATAAATTGAATAAACACCCAGACCTAGAACTGCAGACATATAATCTTCATCACACAAATGCCTCTCCCCGTCGGGAATCGAACCCGAGCCTTGTGGTTGTTCAATATGGTTAGGCGTGTACGCTAGCCATTCGACCAATGAGGCGGTCAATTATGATTAGTTTTACTCAATACGTACACAAAATTCAATAATTAACAAAAAAAATGAGAACACGTCAGGTTCTTTGATTGTGCCACAACTCCGAGAGTAGATTTTAGATCAGTTTCCTAGCAGGAACTTTTATTTTTCACTAATTAACAAAACTGTCATAGCAACAAAACACTACGGTTATTAGTTTAGCAAACCTATTCCTGTTTGTAGGTAGGTATAGTATTGAATTTGGTCGTTAGCCAACTAGCCAAGATTATAACCACCCAGTTAGCCTAGTTATGATAGTTTTTTGACATCTACTTCATCTTTAAAGGAAAGTTTGTATGTTTGTTTATTACTCCATCACGCAAAAACCGCTGAACGTATTTTATTTAAATTTGGCAAACACAAAATGTTCCCGTGGGACCATTAAACACGCGGCCTACATCACGGGCAATAGCTAGTAATATATAGATAGTTATTTATCATTTTGAAGCCAACAATATAACACAATAAGACAAGAGTAAATTAAATATATCATCATGAATATATTTTTAGTATGACAAACACAGTTTTTACCAAAAAAGTTTGACAAGTTTACTATGAATTTGTTTACATTATTGACATAAAAAATTGATTTGATTGATGTCATACATGAATATCCGTCTTTTTAATATGTACGCCTAGTTTTTGAAGTGAAAACTTCTTTAGCGGCGTTGCGCACTTTTTTTGGCGGAAAATTGCAAATTAAATAATTTTATTTGGATTTAAGTATGGATTTCCGCAAAGTAACGCCTTCTTCTATCAATTTTCTTAAAAATGTGTTTTTTTTATTCACTATATAAACGACTTAGTCCGAAATTGAATATGTGCCTGGTTGGCGAGAGACTTGCTACCTATCACGCTGTTGAACTTAGTGTCTTCGGTTAGTCGTGGTTGCCCTGGTTGTGTATCTGCCAACTACTTCCGGGGTACAGACGTAAAGATACTATATCAGTTCCTTTCTTATTGGTTATTGTGTAACTCAGAATTCGTGACGTCATCGTCTTATTTCGTCGAGATATCGTGTCCTTCTTATAATTACTTAAAGAGTAGTCTATTTGTGTGGATGCATATAAAGGAAAGCTGAGAGAAAGACGGTCTGTTCAGACAAAACCAATAACGGGAATAATACCTAGTCAACCTTTAAATTTAAATTTTAGGCGTACCTTAATTGCAAACATTAAACTTAAGGTAAAGATTGATTGAGTGCCTAGGTAATCTAAGGTTTAAGTTTACATTATACCTAGGTACTTACCTACTTAGTTGAATGAAAATAATGCCTGCTCAATCATGTGATGCTTCTTAACTCCTTTAAGGATACGTACGAACCTTTAAACAATCTCCGCCTGCCTCCGTAAAGGTAGGCAGAGGTACAATCAGTGCACCCACCACTAGCCGAAGACATTAAGTCCTACAATGTGGTACCTAAGTGGCGAGCCTATCACTAACAGGGCAGAAGTTGTTTTTATCAGAAAATTGAGAAAACATATTTCCTGTTTTTTTTGCCTGACGCGGGGATCGAGCCTAGGACCTCATGGTAAGTCAAGTACTACACTGGACCGCAATAATGTCGAGGCGATAAATGTTATTTTTGTTTAACTGAAAGCGCAGTAAAACTGAAAAAAATAAGTCTACAAAAATGGAGTAGGTGGGTATTTCCCCGATCTAACTGTCATTCCATCATCAGATCCAGAATTATACCACACTGGAAGTCAGCTCTTTGAAATAATTAAAATAATTTATAAAATCGATTTAGAAATGACGAAGAAATCTACTATCTAGGTATCTACCATACACAAAAAATATACCTAGTAGTCGAAAATATAGCCTCCTCCATTTTTAAAGTCGGTTAAATGAGGAGGGTGTTGACTTGTCACTAACATCGTCACGGTTGGAATAATTGTAAAGAACAGTCGGTTAAATTTTACAAGATGTTTACTGTCGTTCGATTGTCAACGCGCTATTAACTTTTTAGGTGTGCATAAGTAAATTACCTACATTACTTGTTATAAAACTTGCGTATTCTCTTTGCTGTTTATAGAAAAAATGTCACTAAATAAATTGAAGTATTCTAAAGTGGTACCTACAGAATATTCAAGATTTAATTAAAATTAAATATTCGCATTTAAAAATCAAGACACAATATATATAAACAAAAAACTGATAGCGTTTTAAAAATAACAAAGCAAATATAACTCGCGAGAAAACAGATCATAAAACCTTCGTTTTTAGTAATTCGCTTATAAAACTCAATAAGTACTTGCCTGGTACAGATACCCGAAATCCTTTGGGGTAAATAGCTTCAAGCTTCGCCGGAGGAACAGTATATGCTTCTAGTTGTATACAACATAGTGCTAATATAAATAAAATCTTTTTATCCGCCATCACGTCCGTCTGTCACAAATACTGCAACTGACTGAGGTCAGATCGCTTAGCTTAAGAAAAACTTTAGTGTTTGTATGATTTAGAGGCGTCAGTTAAATACATAACGTGTTTTTGTTTGCTAAGTGGGTGTTCTCCTAAATCACAATTTTTATTACGTCAGATATTTTTATACGGTTTTAAAAGAAGTATAATACCCACGGCTTCGCCTGCGAAGTACCTATTTCATGTTTTATTATGTAAAAAGAAACTATTACTCCTTTTTGAACAATTCTAATAATAAACTAGATTTTATAATTTATGTTTATTTTCATATTATTTGTATTTATATATATGGACTTCCCTATTTTCGTCGCAATCATTCGTTATAAGTTGATTTTGTAGATACATATTATGATATTAGACAAACCTATATTTGAAAATTAAACAAAAATTATTTTTATGTATCCGTTATTCACTACATTGAACACTTTTATACAACTATACCATAAAACTACAAGTGAATAAACTAATAATAATATACTAAATTATAGTTAATGCTGTAAAAATTATATAAGTTGGTTTTGACAGTGTTATAAAAAACAGTAAAGTTTTTTATTTGAATAAAGAACTTTACTGTTTATAACGTGTGTTTATAATAAATTTCACCAAGTATTGGCTATGAAAAGTATACAACTTTCCATCTATGTTATGAAAAATAACAGCTGAGTATTTAATAATGTCATATAAAAATGATCAATAAGAATATTATGCAGTTACATTAAAAAAATTAATGCGCTGTCTAAAACATCAAAAGTCTATGCGTAGCAATGATACGCTGGTTTTACCGGTTCCATCAACGTATTTTTATTTACCAATAGTTATTAACAGCGGTATGAAAAAATTTTCCTTAACTTATTTTTATATTTGGCAGAAAACTTGTTTTTCGTAAATTTATGACACAATTAAATTTGAGTATTACTTACCTCTTTCAGAATTATATTACCTTTGGGTTTCGAAGATGTTATCTTGAAAAGTAAAGCCAAAAATAACGTCTTTTTGTTTAAATTCAAATATGGATCAGTATGATTAGATAAAATATTTTTGCATTTGATTGTCCAAATAATTGTAAATATTAAGCTTAATAACATATTACTTTTTTTTACAACAACTCACACAAATTGAGACACTTGACTTTACCTACTTTATTATAAACAACAAATAATAACTTACTATTTTATCGGACCTGAACAAAATGGCAATATATTTTACACCGATTACTCTAAATACGTACTTCCTATAAATAAAAGAAAATAACTCTGTATTTGTCCGAGTCCTCGGTGTAGGATAAAGCATTTAAAGTTGGGTCACTTTAACAGACCACATTTGTCAAATATCAAAAAAAGAATTAGTTTGACAATGTTATAATAATTATTTTGTGTTTTAAAATGAAAATGTTAAGGAATGACTTTGAACAGTGAAATAATATTATTACAAAGACACAGTATCATATTTTGATGAACTGTCAAATGTGATCTATTATATCGACACAACTTTACTTGTATCGACTTTACTGGCTTTCTACCATCATAATTACAATGGTTTCAGAATAGCCGCTGGACATGTAACATTTATTGTATAACTGTGTCCTGTAGAAGACCATAGCTGTACATTTTTCGCTTACCGTAAAGCCGTATGCTTTGTCGGTCGTTTTTTACATGTAAAACCGCAAAACTTAGACCATCTGTTTCCAGTCAGTCAGTCAGTCAGTCTCATTCCACAGAATGAGACTAGTTAGGCGCAGTAGAACTGCAAAACCCGAATCCTTTTTCATTGATTACCACGTCGTTTGAAAACTCTTTTTTTCGAAAGATGAAATACAAATTTTATCAAAAGCCCACTAGTAGCTTTGAGTTATACTCAATGCGTACATTTTCACATACATTGATGCATACATTGATGATGAATGATCTACTTTTTCAAAAAAGAATCTTTAAAATCTATTCGATATTGGCAGAGTAATCGCGTAACAAACATACAGAAAAAGCGTACCGTCAAATTGAGAAGTTTGAGTTTTTATGTTTTCCACCTCTTTGGAGTCAGTTAAATAGAAAAAAAAGGATATTAAAGACAAAATATTTATTTCATGACTTATTGATAAAAACTAATTACATATGAATACCGATTTAGTTGTTGATGTGTCTTCATTTTGATTGTGTTGTAAATTGATGCAAATTTCTACTAGACTAATGGCAAAATGCTAACGCGAATGCCAAAACCTAAAGTAAGAAAGAAGAATTATTTATTTAGGTGTCATTTATTATTTGTGTATATGTTTTATATATTTTATTTATCTGTAAATTTTTCTTATAATGCATATTAATTTGTAGATGTTTTCCTCCTAATGGCCTTGCCTTAGTTCAATGACACGAACTGTCGCCAAGGTTGTCTGATAGAGATCACTCTTAAGCGATAAAACCGCCTTTATGTGCCATGAGCTATTTATTATAAAATGTCGTTCCACCCATTTAATTTGCATGGGAAAAAAAGCAATCAATTAGCAATCAACAGCAATCTAATTAATAAAAGCAGGCATTACTTTGCGCAAATCCATACTAAAATTCAAATAAAATTATTTATTTTAAATAAATATATACGTATTGTAGCGCGATGTACAGGAAAGACAGTGTGCTATGAATAAATGGGACTTACTCTTAACTCTCGGAATGAGAGAAATGTGTAACTAGTAATGTTTGTATTATCGGTGCTAATTAACCAGGTTAGTGGTGTATGAGTGTTGTGTGGAGCTGGATATGTTTGGGGTCTTTGACTTCTGGTAAGTCCAATTCATTCGTAGCAAACTGTCTTTCCTATTTTGCCGCGCTACAATACGTTTACAGATTTTTGGCGGGAAATTGCAAATTAAATAATTTTATTTGAATTCTTATTATATAGATTAAAATGACAGATAATGGTGGTAATTTTGTTGCGCACAACTAATTTTATGTAATTTCTCTCAACGAAAGTAACGAGACAAAAGACTATTAGTGCTTTTAGATTAGACTATACACGACATTTCTATAGACGTCGAAAACCGTTGAATAAGAACATCACAACTTGACATTTAGGACTAATTTGACATCTCTAAAATATTCCATCTCTTTTGTTATGTTCATTTGAAAAAAATGTTTTGTATGTTGCTAAGTATTTAAAATAAATTTATTTTGTTAACACTAGAATCATCACCTAATAACCATCTTTTCTTTTTTAACTGGGCAACCGTAGGGTAAAGTCTGGGAAGTATGGTTCGTTTAGAGATGAGTGATAAAATTTTTGACACAACTCATTGATTTAATTTTATATATTAACATTTAAAAATGAGTGTTAACGTAATAGTAAATAGTGTCATATTTTATTTAACGTTTAAATAACGATTATTTTTGTTAAGAATGCTTTAATACATGCAACATGATAATAACTTGGTTTATGTCTATATAATCCTTATTATGTATCTTTGAGCAAGATGAACGTTTTCAAATTTATGTCAAAGAAAGGTGGGTTTATAAAAGGTATTTGTTAATTAAATACAAACATTTTTTAAAAATCCTTTCACACTCATCTTAATTTTGTTTATCAGTTATTTTGCTTAGCTTATCTTTTCAAAAAATCCTTATTCTTTTTAAAATATTCAAAAGGATACTCATCATATTTTACAAAACTACAGAGTTTAGAATGTACGAGAAATGTTAATATTTGAACTTTAGGTGATGTTTGCAGAGTTCTGAAAATTTTAAGTACCTATCTGTTATAAATTGTTATTTTCCTTTCAACCGAGAGTCAGCAAGCTTAAGTGGCAATGAGCAGTCCACATTGCTCGCAGAACCGACAACCGCTGGGGAAGAAAGGTTCTCGAGTGGCGGCCCCGCGCCGGAGGACGTAGTGTTGGACGACCTCCACCCCGGTCGACTGATGATCTGGTCAAAGTCGCGGAGAGTCGCTGGATACAAGTGGCTGGTTAACGCGCCTTTTGGCGCTCTTTGGGGAAAACCTATGTCCAGCAATGGACGTCCTCCTGCTGATGATGAAGTAAAATATTTCTTTAACAGCATATACATCCCGTAGTAATAGGAACTAGGAGTCTAGCTAATAGGAACTATTTGAATTTCAAATGTTATATTTTTAAAACGTTGCAACCTTCATCTTCTACGAAAGGAAAGAAATAAAAATGGAATTAAGTCAAAAATATTTTAGTGATGATTTTTTATGATTTTAAAAGTTCTCTTTCTCTGCAAGAGTGTGCAGCTCGTCTTCAAAAAGCTTTTAGAAGGAAAGCATCTTGTTTGAGCACCGTGAGGCGATGGTTTGCCGAATTTAAGAGATGTCGAGTTTCTTTACAAGACTAATTTCCTAAGGGGCGGCCTACAAATGCCGTCATGTTGCTACTGTTAAGCGGTTAATTGAAGAAAACGCTCGGATTACCTATTAAACAATTCGAGAACTACTAGGGATTGGTATGAGCCAAATTCAGAACATTTTACACGAAGAATTGAAAGTTCGGAAACTTTGTTGTCGTTGGATCCCTCATGAACTGACAGCGGAGCAGAAGCGGGCTCGTGTGGAATGGCGCTCACAGATGCTACTGAAGTACGATCACAGACATTCTAATGCTGTTTATCACATTGTCACATTAGACGAAACGTGGATTTATTGTTTTGAACCCGAAAACAAACAGCAATCTTGTGAATGGGTATTTGAAAATGAGAACAGGCCGACAAAAGTGAGACAGGTGGGAAACGTTATTAAAAAATGATCGCATTTTTTCCTTAGCTACGGGTCCTATCTGTACAATTCCACTTGAAGATCAAAAGAGTGTTAATGACGAATGGTATTCTACAATTTTTTTTAACCAGGATGTTAGAAAAAGTTCGCGAAAGACGACCCAAAACCGCGTTTTCCTACACCATGATAACGCTTCTTCACACACGGCCAACAAAACATAGTAATTTTTAACTTCCGAAGAAGTACCTCTTTATGATTTCTGTATTTTCCCCAAAATTAAAGATTTGATGAGAGATTAACTTAACTTTTACCAACTCCGAAGAGGCAGTGATAGTGTTCAATCAGTTCGTAGAAAACATGCCTTCAGATTTGTTGCCCTCCTGTTTTAAAAAATGGTTTGATTACATGAAAAAATGTTTAAAATGTAAAGCAGATTATTTTGAAAAGCAGTAAACATAATATTTTGGTCATAACATGTTGTTTTTTGAAGTTACGCAAAACTTATAGTGTGACCTACGTAACCGCACTAAACGACCGAATATATCACTTAGTTAGAAATTAAAACTCCAGCAATCAAAGTCTTGATGTATATTTGTGTTACAAAGCATAAACCCTAACGTAATCTATTTGCATTTCAGAGTCCTTCCATGTGGGCAGCCATTGGTCTCTGGCCTCCCAGAAGTTAAGTTTGGCCTTAAAGCTTGTATTTCTCCAGGGTTTCTGTTTGCTATCTAGGAAGTCGTTGATACCGCCAACTCTCAACCCAAGAGAAATGTAAAACTGAAAATTAAAAATAAATATAAATACTTCACACCATTTTAATTATTAATTGCATATAAGATGGCTCTAATGTGTAAAGTCTTTAAGCAAACATAATTTTGAAACCATATGTAATCTTAGATTACTAATCTATATTTCTCGGTACTAAAATGTATCTTCTTGCCCATATCCCCGAAGCAATAAGCAGAGGCACAACCAGGGTATCCACGACTAGCCGAAGACACTAAGTCCCACAATTTGATAAGTGACAAGTCTATTGTCAACCAGGCACATATCTAATTCCAATCAACATTAGTTTATTAGAAAATTGAAAATATTCATGTTTCAGTTTTATTTTTGGTACCCGACCCAGGAATCGAACCCAGGACCTCATGAAGTCAAGTCCGACGCTAAACCGCTAGACCAAAGAGGCGACTAACTTCAAGGAAATTTACTGAGTATTGGCGCCATCTAGAGAAAAGATAGTCGAAGTTTTTTCATAATTATTGAATTTCGTGTTGATATTGACTCAAATTCGTAAATTTTGGTGGCATTTTGTGCAAATTTGTTTAGTGAAAGTGCAGAAATAAAATAATCTAAAGAAATTAACGTATCGTGTATTTCCTCGTTGCCGCCAAATCTCATTACATGAGTTTGAGTAATGACGCCACCGCTTTACCCAAGAGCCTGAGAGGACTTACTGACGCCTTATGACTAATGACTAATTATAATTGATTAAAATTGATATAAAATTGATGCAAATTTCTACTTGACTACCTAATGGCAAAATACTAACTTAGAGACCAAAACTTAAAGAAAGAAAGAAGAAGGAAATTCACTTATGTTTTTGAACAATTCAAGTTTTTTTTATGTTATAGAAAGGCAAACAAGCAGACGAATTTCCTGTTGGTAAGAAATTCACGCCACCTAGAGACACCAAAGATGGTAATGGTGCGTTGCCAACCTGAGGTCAGGATGTTAGGCCTCGAGCAAAAGTAAGTTTACCGGCTACCTTACCCTCCGGACCGGAACACGTCATGACGTTATGGCTGCAGGAATAGGTAAGGCGGTGGTACCAATCCGGGCGAGTCGCTGCGAAACTCTACCACCTAGTCAGATGTCACGGTGTTAGCAACGATAAGCCTATGCTCGCCTTTTACGAGCTGCCTGGCAAGAAAGGCAGATGGTCTATTCTGCAAAGGAGCCCGGACCAACACGGGGAAACTTAATCACGGATAAGAATAAGTTTTAAATATAATTTTAAAATACAAAGTACCATTTGATCGAGTGGTGCTGCAGGTGATCTGGTATCCCATAGGTCTGCGTGTTCTATAGAATACTTTAGAGCAGTGCTACGAAATCCTTCGCCAGGATTGACAGCACCATAGTATTCCTCATCCACATAAAATTCTAATCCATCTATAATAATAATATCTTTATTGTATACAATTATCACTAAACGTAAGTGAAAAGGAAGTAAGTAAGTAAGTATCTTCACGCCCATATCACCGAAGAGTTAGGCAGAGGCAGAAGCAGGGCACCCACTACTAGCCAAAGATACTAATTCCCACAATGTGATAGGTGGCAATCCTATCGCCAACCGGGCACATATCCAATCCCGTGCAACATTTTTTATTATTCGAAAATTGGAAAAAGCCAATTTTCTTTTTGTTGCCCGACCCGGGATTCGAACCCGGGACCTCATGCTGTCAAGTGCAGCAACTGAACCGCTAGACCACAGAGGTGATCACTAAACATAAAGATTGTACAGTACAATGGGCGAGATTATCTCCAGCAACAGAGATTTCTGCCAGCTGACCCGTAAAAACGAAAACAGAAACAAAAATAAACGTAGACAAGTGTAGATACACGATTTGTTGACTATGAAGTACTTAAAAAATATAACAAATATCATCTAAATAAATATACAATACTAACTTCCGCCCGCGACTTCATCCGCGTAGAGTATACCCTAAAGCCTTCCTCGTTATATGGGTTATGTAACACTAAAACAATTTTTCGAATCGGACCAGTAGTTCCTGAGATTAGCACGTTTAAACAAACAAACTTTTCAGCTTTATAATATTAGTATAGACACATGAACGAATACATACGTAGGTAATTTAAACCTATATTAATATACAAAATTATATTCATAACTGAAAATTCAAAGAAAAAACAGACGACGAATAAAAAAAATCATGTTAATCATAATAGTGCTCTTTTATCAGTTTTCAGTATCGATAAATAAATAGAATTTAAAAATTTGACATTTTCTAAAATTGTAAGGCTTGTGAAAAAAGAGACTCTAATTTCAATGCCACTTTGTTTTTCGCAATTCGCTTATTCTCTTTTTTAAGGGCAGATCATGACTCCGAGGTAGGTTATAAATATCAAGATCCTTCTTTTCTTAAGATATCTTTGTTAATACTTTGCGAAAGTCTGTCTCTCTATCTGTCTGTTAACTGTTATGTATGAACTTTATGCTTTGAACTTTGATGCTTTAATAAACGCATTTACTCATATAATCAAATTCCAGAGTTCAAACATAGGGTATTTTCTAAATTCCAACCTTTTAAGTGTCATAATGGAGGAGAAAAGATTGTATGAAAATCTACACCGTTAAACTCATGGGTAAACCGCCAGCATGGCTAAATTTAATCTATACTACTCCCGATTACCACCTGTGGTGTCTCTAGGCTGCGTCCATCTGGAAAACCGTCTGCTTGTTTGCCTTTTAATTGATATTAAAAGGCAAAAAAGCTAAATACTAATACTATAAAGCTGACGAGTTTGTTTGAAGGTTTGTTTGCGTAAACGCGTCAATCTCAGGAACTACTACTTACTGGTCCAATTTAAAATATTTGTTCAGTGCTATAATATAGCCTATTTATCGAGAAAAGCTTTATGTCACCACGCTAAGGCTAATAAGCGGAGCAATGAAAAATTTTTCAAAATCGGGGGATTTTTTTCCTATTGAGAGTTTCCGCTACTTGTACTGTATAAACGGTTAAATTCTCGCAAAAAACATGTATGACAAAAATGTTTCCCTTTAAAAGTTCTAAAAAAGAGTCCTCGACCACATAATATGATTATATTTTAAGGTTAGCTCACTATAACCTTTTTTATGCTAATATTTAGTTTTATTGAGAACGACCTGCAATTCATGTAGTACTTACATATTGAAATGAAGCCGCGGGTTAAAGTTAGCGCTAGCTCAAAGTAATTATTACACACGAAGTCGCGGGTGGAAGCTAATAATATACATTTACCTTACTTAAACAATTCCCTAAATAAGTACCTAAGTTAAGTTTGTTTACCGGTATTCCAAATCATGGAGTAATTGTGAAAATCATTGTTCCAACTCTCTATTCCGTGTTTTCTTTTAAGTAGTGTGGTCCTGAAAGGATCTTTATCAGAAAGGATTGGTCCTCCGTATAAGTCCTTAGAATAAATAGCATTGCCTTTAGCAAATGCGATCCTTATCAATCCAGATTCGTATTTAGAGTTTCCATATATTTTATCACGAGGTTCGAGGTTAATTTCTGAAATCACACAATTTCAATTTTAGCTTTTTAACAGATGTGCAGCAGGTGGCTAGGATTGGTACTAACGCCTTGCCTATTCCTACAGCCATAGTGTTAATGACTATTATAGTCGCAAGCTGTGCTGCAGCCTGCCTGTCCTATGCCTATAGATAAAGTAACGCACCAGTTTTACCAACAGTGTACCTGTATAGCCAATATTAACTCATTTCACCAGGAACGTCACTTGCTTCTACACTATCTTACAAAAAAATACTTTACTGCAGACTCTCTACTGCTAGGTGGTAGAGTTTTGCAGCGACTTACCGGATTGTTACCACCGCCTTATCTCAGTGCTTGCCATTGACATGTTCCAGTTCAGAGGGTAAGGTAGCCGATTAGCTTACTTTTGCTTGAGGCCTAACATCCCGGCTTCAGGTTGGCAACGCACCATAACCACCTATGGTGTCTCTAGGCGTCGTGAATTTCTTACCATCAGGAAATCCGTCTGTCTGTTTGCCTTCTAATATCATAAAAAAGACAATTAAAACCGTAACCGATTCGAGATGGCTTTGCCTATTTAGCTGCTGTGAAAACAGATCCCTGATAGGAATAAGCAGAGCAGAATAAATAATTAAGTTCAGTTAAACTGTTAAAGCCGACTTCAACTATTTCATTTGGGTACCACGTCACGGTTTGGTAATTAAAAGCATCTTTACACCCATATCCCCGAAGAGGTAGGCAGGGGCACACGCGTCACTAGCCGAAGACACTTAAGTCCCACAAAGTGACAGGTGGCAAGCCTATCTCCAACCGGACGCATATCCAATCTCCAGCAACATATTTTTTATTATTTGGAATCTAAATTGGAAAATCTAAATTTTCTTTTGTTGTCCAACCCGGGATTTGAATCCAGTCAAGTGGCATCTGTGGTCTTGCGGTCCAAATATTGGACTTGATTTCATGAGGTCCTGGGTTCGAATTCTTTTATTTTTTTCTATTACAAAATTGGAAAACCTAATTTTCTTTTTGTTGGCAAACCCGGGATCGAACCCGGGACTACATGCAATCAAGTCCAACACCTGGACCATTAGACCACAGAGGCGATAATTAAGTTCAATCACGTTCTTAATTTATTTAAAGCTTACAAAAATTCAAACTCAACACTTTGTGTTTCTCTTACCTGGTATAATCCAGTCCCCACCAGGCAATTTGGCTCTTATTTCAACTCTGCCATATCTGAAGGAAAACTTGTTCCTCGTGTTCACCTTTCCGGTGATAACCGGCGGTATGATGTCAGCACTTTTGGATATGTGGTAGCATTCCTCTGTTTCAGATATGCCCGTACAACTGAACAAATTCAGAACCTTAGAAAATACTATCTGATCAATAAAACAAGGATTTTCGAGCTTTTAATAGGAAAGTGAGAAAAAATAACGTTCGTTAGTTTAGTCAAAACTAAATGTATATATTAATACGTGATGCCAAAACTTTGGACCCCTTTTTACGAAAATTGCGTTGCGAGAAGCATAGTTTGGCACACTTATAGTTTTTGTGTAGAAGTGCAGAACGCTAATATTTTTCAATAATAATGCTTATAAAGTATATTAAATCAATAAATAAAACACCGCCTCCTCGCTGCCTCGTTGGTCGAGTGGCTAGCGTACACGCCTAACTACACTGACCAACCGCGAGGCTCGGGTTCGATTTCCGACGGAGGCAGGCATTTGTGTGATGAACATTTAGGTGTCTACATTTCCGGATCTGAGTGTTTATTAAATTTATTCTGGTGTCTATTTTAGTATTTCTGAAAATATTTATTTATTCATTACCGACATGCATTTGACACACACACACACCCACACAAACAAATATATTGATGTTGACGATAAAAGATCACAGATGGCGCACTAACTACTCAGGAAACAAAGTAGTTGGTCTTAAGAAATGAAGATAGCGTTCTCATCAACTTATGGTCGAATTTCGACCAATGAGCGACCACTAGTTAAATTAAATTTGTTTAGTAGCAAACTATTTTGCGATAACCGCCCGACCCATAACCAGCCACAATAACAAAAACTTAAAAACCGACAATTTATTACTGGAAACAAGAAGTCAGTAAAGAAGAGAAGAATTTACCTAATAACAAGGGACAACCTACATGTACACAAGTTTCAACTTTATTGTGTTACTAGCCGATTCGGCGAACTCCGTTCCGCCAGACTTCTACCGTCTTATTAATAGACGTGGACTTACGTAGAAGTAAACTTTGGTTGTTATTATATATCGTATCACATTGTAATAAAATTAAAAACATCGTTGAACCTTGGAGTAGTTTACTCCGTATTTATTTATAAGACTATATATGACTAAAGCTAGATAATAAAAAGAACTCTAGACATTAATCGCCTCTGTGGTCTAGCGGTGCAGGAGTTGGACTTGATTTCATGAAGTCCCGCCTTCGATCTCCGGGCAACAAAAAGAAAATGTGGCTTTTTACATTTGCTAATAAAAAAATACTACTCGGGATTGGATATGTGCCCGGTTGGAGATAGACTTGCTACCTATCACATTGTGAGACTTAGTGTCTTCGGCTAATCGGTATAAAGGCGTGAAGAGACATTATAAAAAATGACGGATTGCACTTCAGGAGTGCCGGCAGAAGTGAAAGCTTGAATATTAACGTTGTGCATTTTTGATATTTTCGAATGGTTAGGGAATAATTTTGCAGGAATTGCTTTAATTATCAGTATTAAAGTACTATCATTTATGTGGTAGAATACAATATTCATTAATTGCGCTATCGTACACAAACATGACAACACGAACATTCACGCAAGCGCCCTGCGCCGTCTAAACGAAACAGTAGGCGCAGGCATAGAAAGAGAGGGGGATACTTCCTCTCATACGCTGTGCCGGCTGTTTACTCGCCATCTGTCTTACAAATCTTCGATCAGGTCACGTGTCATGACGCGAATTTAGAAGGTTTTACCCATTCCAAAAAAGTGCGCAACGCCGCAAAAGAAGTTTTCACTTCAAAAAACTTTTACATTCATGATACTAACATCAATGTGGTTGGGATTCATAATAAAGTTTAAAAATATGCCGACAATAACGTAGAGTGTGTTGTCCATTTTTAGTTACCTAGACGTTTTTGTTTGGGAAGTTATGGAAATAGTTCTTAGCTAAGTACAATGTAAGTTTTGTTGGGGTTATGGAAAATGTTTAGTTTTAAAGCACCTACTGAATTCACTCTACTAAAAAAGGTTTAAGCTAAATGTTACTAAAAAAGCAGAATTTTTTTACTAAAGAAGCAAAATTTGGCTCACTTTTTTGTGTGTAATCCCGAATACCCGTATACGGGAATGAAGACATCTAATCACTTACTTTTTACTTTAAAAAAATCTGCAAATCCATATCCAGAAGTAGGCAGAAGTACAACCAATGCACCCATTGTTACGCGAAATTTCTTTTTAGATCTTTGCAAGCCCATCAGATATTGATAATGTAAACGTATCAAATGTATGTCCGATATGACATATATAATAATGAGTCGTCATAATTACTAATATTTAATGTTGGCTTGTTTTTATCTATGTCTGGCTCTATTGATATGTTATGAAATGATCGATCATCAGAATATTTAAAAATGCACTTATTCGCATGCCATAGGTAAGTCCAATTGATAAGTTCGAATATATTTTTAATTCAAAAAAATTTTTTTCTGACTACCGTACGTGCTGGACTCTGAGATTTTGTACTGGAGGTGTTTATCTACACTGTAGATTCTACGGTATAGATACGGTATCAAAATCTAACATTTCTATGTATCTCCCCAGATTCCCTCTTGTGTGTTCCTCAACAATAAATAGAACAAGAGTTTTTATTTTTTAATGGTATTAGACATACATTTGCAATTACTGTCTCTATAGTTATATATAAACGTTTTTATTACTTACTAAATACTGAGGTCCATCTCTTTAAAAAGATATCCTTCACTAAACTCTTTCGCCGTAAGTATGGGAGATATACTCAATGTTCCATCTTCAACAGACAAAGAATTTTTCATATAAACGTTAAATGGATAATCCTGCAAAATTAATAAAATAATAACTTGCTAGCTGTAATCCGTGACTTTGCTTTTATGAAACTTTTTCATCTTATGTAATAGTAATAATAAACTTGCTAGCAACTCTCCATAATAATATGGAAAGAGACGAATTTAGTTTTTTTTTATAATATTGGAAGGCAAACAAAGCTTCTTCCTAGTGGCAAGAAATTCCCACCGCCTAGTGACACCAATCCATTGCAACAGTGCATTGCCAACTAGAGGCCGGGATGTAAGGACTCGAGCAAAAGTAAGTTTACTGGCTACCTTACCCTCCAAACTGGAACAAGTCATGACGTAATGGCGGCAGGAATAGGTATGGCGGTGGTACCAATCCGGGCAAGTCGCTGCGAAACTCTACCACCTAGACAGATGTCACGGTATAAGTGACGGTAAGGGATGCTCGCCTTTTACAAGCTGCCTGACAGGAAGGCAGATAGTCTATTCTGCAAAGAGTCCGGACCAATAAGGAGAAACAGTTAAGACTTTTGTACGTCCGTCGCTATCTTATTGCTAAGATATCAAGCCACGTTTAAAATTCTACCGCCTACACCAACCTCTAACAAGAAACACAGAAAGGAGAATAGGTGACTATGTAATTATAACAATAACTTACCGGTTCTTTTGGAATTTTGATCTCTTTTTGCCAATTTTTCAAATCTCCCAGACTATGCACATTAAATTCTTCTTTAAAAATAAGATCACCTGAACAAAAATTTATGCGAGCAGACGAGGAAGTAATAGATGGGTTACACGTCGATGATGGTAAATTTAGGGTGTCCATAAATCCAGAAGGTTCGTCCTGGACACTAGTTTTGGAAGGTGTCGGCATTGGGGTTGGTTTCATTGATGGAATTAATGAGCTTTGAAGTTCAGTCCCTTTTCGAAAGAATACATCTAAAAAAATAATGTGTCATAAATTACTTAAGAAAATTATTCCAAGTTAGTAAAAAAATTTAGTCAAATACGCAAAACGCTACCACACTCACGGTATTTAGACTTTAGGCTCGTTTGGTGCAAAAAAACTCATAAATACAGCCAATTTTTATTACAAAAGGACCTGCCTCTTTGGGGATTCGAACCAGAGCCTTGTAAATCTTTACTAATCATGACATGTACGGTATTAGTTATATCATTGACCTCTATCCTATTTCTATGCATTCTATCGACGAAGCGGTGAAAGAGTGGTATTGTTGTGATCTTTTACATTATGTGCATGAAAGAGAATGGTTTTAAAAAGGAGAGGGGAACATAATTTGATTTTAGAACTGTTGTCTCTGTTCTTTTGTCTATTCGTTTGTTTTCTGTGTTACTTCAGAAATATTTTCTGGATGAACCGATTTTGATTTTTTTTTGTGAAAGCAGATATTTTCTTGTTAATTCCATTTATTATGGTCAAGATCCAATTAACCAACCAACAAACCAAAGAACGTTTTCTTTCGAAAATTGGTTTGGAAAAATGAAATTTGGGGACAACCTGTGTAATGTCTTCCTCTTTACCATTAAAGTACTACCAAATTATATGTTCAGTAGTCAAAATTGGAACTAGACCGCTATTTTTTCATAACATCATTCCGCTGGCAGTTTAGAAAGTGTGAATACGAAAAATAGAATTCCCACAACTACATTTAAGTTTATGTTTGTCAGTAAAATTCTCAGTCTGAGATACTAAGACTCGATTTTGCCGTCGAATTTTACGCGTGAAACGTGTTTAGTCAACTTTCATGTTGCATGTGTGTCAGTTATGTCAATTTCATTGTCAAATAAATTTTGTATAATACTTTTTTCTTTCTTTTTGTAGGTTTTAGCCTTTACTTTAGTATTTTGCCATTAGTCAAGTAGAAATTTGCGTCAAACTTTACATTAATTTTAATCAATTATAATTAGTCGTCAGTCATCAGTCGTCAGTAAGTCATGTGAGGCTCTTGGGTAAAGTGGTGGCCTCATTAATTAAGCTAATGTGAAAATATTTGGCGGCGACGAGGAAATACACGATAGGTACGCTAACTCCTTCATGATTGTTTTATTTGTGAACTTTCACTTAACAAAATGGAACAAAATAAAAGTATCTTCACGCCCATATCCCCGAAGTCGTAGGCAGAGGCACAACCAGGCTACCCACGACTAGCCGAAAATACTAAGTCTCACAATGTGATAGGTGGCAAGCCTATCGCCAACCGGGCACATTTTCAATCCCGACCAACGTTTTTTTTTATTAGAAAATTGGAAAAATCCAATTTTCTTTTTGTTGGCTGACCCGGTATTCAAACCCGGGACCTCATGCAGTCAACAAACAAAGTGGAACAAAATGCTACAAAAATTGACATATTTCTCTCAATATCAACACGAAATTCAATGGCTATAAAAAAATTTCGACAATCTTTTCTCTCGATGGCACCTAAACTTTTGGGTACTACTAATATGTAAGTAGATTCTCAGGGGGTGGGGATAAGAATATTGTCAATTTCAACCGGATATTTACAATAATTCTGGCAATAGTTCTGAAATTAAGTGGGTATGCTAAAATTATAAGAAGAAACTAGATTTTACAAAAACCACAAACCAATAATTTTAATATCCTCGCCTGGATACCTAGATTCCAGCTTTTCTTTTAGTGAACCTGACACAATATTCAACAATTCTTTATGAGTCTCTTCCGTGAAAAGAAAAGATCCGTTATTCGCTCGAATTAAGTTAAGCAGTTTTGTGTTACCTGCGTCATCTAATTGTATGTTAATCGCATCGTGGATTGCAGTGGTGTTACTATCACCTGAAATGATAATAAAACAATGATAGATTATGAGAGTTTTTGGCGCCATCAATAGAAAAGATGGTCGCAGTTTGTTAGTAATTAATAAATGAATATCCCTGTACAAATATCAGGAATTGAATGTAATTCCAAACTAAGCAAATTATAAGCTTGTGTTATGGGTGTTAGTCAACGATTCTAGAGAGAGAGAGGACCTTCACGCCCATATCCCCGAATAGGTAGGCAGAGGCACAACTAGGGCACCCACGACTAGCCGAAGATACTAAGTCCCACAATGTGATAGGTGGTAAGCCTATCGCCAACCGGGCACAAATCCTGTCCCGAGCAACATTTTTTTTATTAGAAAATTGGATAAATCCAATTTTCTCTTTTGTTGCCCGACCCGGGATTCGAACCCGGGACCTCATGCAGTCAAGTCCAACAACTGAACCGCTAGACCACAGAGGCGAACATAGAAATAGAAATACTTAAATAGACTCCAGAATATATTTAATAAACACCTAGGCCCGGAAATGCAGACATCTAAATGTTCATCACACAAACGCCTGCCCCCGTCGGGAATCGAACCCGGGCCTCGCGTTTGGTCGATATAGTAAGGCGTGTACGTTAGTCACTCGACCAACGAATTATTTAATCTTTATATTGAGTGAAACTAGTCAGATTTGTTCATTGAAAGTGAACAAATTAAGTAATCATGAAGAATGGGTAATTAAAATTATGTTACCAATTTAGTTATTTTTATTTATTATATATTTATTTACTATGTATAGGATTTTGCGAGTTCGCGAGCGGGTGTGCTTTAGCGAGTACGTTTGGTAGCACCTTTGTTTTTAAAAATGTGTAGCTTAAGGTGAATTGATCAAATTTGTTTGTTTAACAGAGAAATTAAGTCTTCGTTATTACATTTCATAATTTCTGTTATTTTTTTATCTTGTTGGAAGGCAAAAAAGCGAATGGATTTCCTGAATCTAAAAAATTCACGCTGTCTAGAGACACCAAACAAGGTAATATAGCGTTGCCAACCTACATTGGGACATTAGGACCCGAGCAAAAGTAAATTTACTGGCTGCCTTGTCCTCTGAACCGGAACATGTCAACGGCAAGCACTAACGTTATGGTGGCAGGAATAGATAAGGCAGTGGTACCAATTCGGGCGAGTGGCTGTGAAACTCTACCACCTAGTAAATGTGATGAGAGATGAAAAAACAAATTTTGAGATTCTGTTCTAAGTATGGGGAACCCAAAAATTTATTTAAAATATTTTTATGTCAAAATCTTACTCTCACAAAATAATTTTATTTACCAAGTTTCAACAATTATGTTCTTATAATATAGTAAAAAAATGGCTGTGACATACAGACGGATAGACAGACAGACAGGCATGATGAATCTATAAGGGTTCCGTTTTTGCTTTTTGGCTAAGGAACCCTAAAACTGCATTTTATTATTGTTTACCTCTACGTACGGCGTACGTACAAAGATTTATTTAGACTAGAGGTCTTCCATTGATCGAAATTCGACCATAACAAATTTTAATATCTTGTTGTTATCGTTCTTATGAACGCCATCTTCGTTTCTCAAGACCAACTACTTTGTTTCCAAACTTTATAGTGCGCCATCTGTGATCTTTTATCGTTATCATCAATATATGTATTTTTTTGTTTTGTGTCAAATACATGATAGTGTGGATAATGTTTTATTTATTGATTTGATGTACTTTATAAGCATTATTATTATTGAAAAACATTATCATTCTGCACTTCTTCTACACATACTCGTAAACTATAAGTGTTCCAAATTTTATGGTCCTGCGTCCCCGCAATTTTCGTAAAAAGTTATTCAAAGTTTTGGCAATACCTTTTTATGTATAGATTAGGTATGAATTGTGTCCTTATTATCATTTGTGCTGAATTTCATTATTTAATAAAAATGTTTTATAAACTACTTACCTAGTAATAATTGTGGATCGATGGTTTGACGCTTGTTTCTAGGTAAAATAGAGGCTTCTAAATAAATGGAACATAGGACTACCAGCAATATTAATTTGTTATACGCCACAACGTCCATTTTGTACAAAGATTGCATTCAACTGAGGTCATGATAAAAGGATACTCATCATATTTCACAAAACTTCAGAGTTTAGAATGTTCGAGAAGTGTTAATATTTGAACTTTAGGTGATATTTGCAGAGTTCTGAAAATTTTAAGTATCTGTTACAAATTGTTATTTTCCTTTACACCGACATAGTACAGAGAGTCAGCAAGCTGAAGTGGCAATGGGCAGGTCACATTGCTCGCAGAACCGACAACTGCTGGGGAAGAAAGGTTCTCGAGTGGCGGCCTCGCACCGGAGGACGTAGTGTTGGACGACCTCCACCCCGGTCGACTGATGATCTCAAGGTCAAAGTCGCGGCTAGTGAACGTGGCTTGTTGCTCTTTGGCGGAGGTACATCCAGCAGTGGACGTCCTCCGGCTGATGATGATGAATTGAAATGAAGACAGCAGAGTTTTAAATAAAAATTGAGAATAATTTAAATAAATATAATTCTCTTAGTAACTTAACAATTTTTTTAATTAATTATTTAATGTCAATTGTCTCTAACGTTGTCTGTACTTTTGACGTACGTTGTTTGCACTTATACTAATATAATCTATTAACTGATGCAATATTCACTTCAGAATTTTCTAAAGGTATAAATTGAATTGAAAATTAATTTTAAGAATAAGAAAGTTACATGACGTGTTGTTATTGTATTTTTGCTATCGTATTACGTATTATATAACTACATTCAATACTCTCTGCCCAACCCGTAAGGGACTTGGCGTGAAGATATGTATGTATGTATACGCTTGTATTGTGGGTGTAAGTCGCGTGAGTGAGTGAGTCAGAATACGCAGAAATATTAACTGTTATAAATATAATAAACGGTCAGTCCCGGAAATACAAGTATTGTTGTTTGTCACATTTAAAAATTTACATTACTACATTAAAAAAAAAGGGACACGTATTTACTGACATCAATGATTGCCCGTAACCAAAAAGTAAGCAAATTAATGTTTGATCCCTATCCTGTTAATATTAAAAATGCGAAAGTTTGCCTGTCTGTTTGTTTGTTAGTTACTCCTCCACGCTAAAACTACTGAACCAATTTTCATGAAATTTGGTACACACTTAGAGGGCAGCTTGTATTAACACATAGGATAGTTTTTACCCCGAAATAATGTTCATGCGGGACTACGCGGGCAACACCGCGGGCAAAAGCTAGAAAAGCATTATTTAGAATTAACTATTATCTAATGCCCACTCTAAAATTATACAAGTCTATGTCAAGTATTTCTACATCATATTGACCGGTTATTTGGAAAAAATATGGATTTAATTGAAAACCCCGGTTTTTTAATAAAGGTACGCAACGTTTTCCTCAATGAATGCCTTACCATGGCACAAACTAGTTTTGCGTTAATTTTAACTCATAATTCAACCGCAGAATTAAGCATTTAGCTTTCTATAGTACGGGATCCGGCTACGAGATTACTACAATTATTAAAATGACCAAAATCATATTTTCAGATGTTAGGGAATTCATTTCCCAAATGATGCCATTGAAAAAAAAATCCGCACGAAGGTTCTATTAATCCTCTGTGATCTAGCGGTCCAGGTAATTGACTTGACTGCATGAGGTCGCAGGTTCGATTCCCAGGTGAGATTGTCTGGCTGAGATCGTTCTGAAGCAATAAGACCGCCTTTGTGCACCTAATTTATATATTATTATAAGTGAAAGAGTGTGTATTATTTGTAAATTTTGGTGCATAATAAAGTGTATTCATTCATTTATTCAGGTCTGGCAAAATAGGAAAATTTTGGTTTTCCCAGTTTTCTAATAAAAAAACTTTGCTCCGGATTGGGCTATGGGCGTGAAGATACTTTTTTGTACTATTAATTAAAAGATTAAAAACTATTTGCTACCGGCGGCTGTGCCCGCTTCGTTAATGGTCCCATAAGAACATTTTCGAGACAAAAGTCCTATGTGTTGATTCAAGTTACCTTCTATGTGCAGCAGTGAACAGTTTCGGAGAAATAACGTCTCCCTGTCTCACACCTTTCTGCAACTGGATCGGTTTCGAGCTCTGATCCTGTAATCGGACCGACATAGTGGCTTTTTCGTACAAACACCTCAACACTTCGATGTGTCGATAATCGATGCGGCACCGCTGTAATGACTGAAGCACCGCCCATGTCTCAAACGAATCGAAGGCTTTTTCGTAGTCAACGCTACATACAATGGCCGATTATATTCCTCGGACCTAACCTGCGTGATAACTTGTAAAAGTGACTCAGAAGTGAGATGGTTTTATAATTTTTCAATATGATTTTGTCACCTTTTTTGAAAAAGAGAAATAAACACTTCTGGTCCACGTTTCTGGAACACTGCCTTCAAGGAAGACGGAATTAAGTAGCTTTAGGAGGACCTCAAGCACTAGTTTTATGCTAGTCATTGGGGGTTTTTGCCGTAATTCCTACGCTTGGCGGGTGGGTTGGGAAGTAACAGTAGGGTGGAAGTTTTTACAAGGACGCTGCTGCCAGTTAATTTCTCCCCACCTTGAAATGGTTTGACCGATTGCGCTGGTGGTACATACCATACAGCGGGTATCACTCATACATCACTTCCCTACGCCGATATCAGTTGAAACCAATCCAGTAATTAATAACTTTTAAAAGTGCTGTTGTCGTGCTCTGTCCAGGTCTGAATTTAGATTGTAGTTCACTTAATAACTTAGCACGGACAAATCGTGATGCTTGCCTAAGAACAGAAGCCTTACGAATTCCATTGAGAAATGGTGAAATTAAAATTGGTCTTAACTGATTTAAGGAATTTAGATTAGCAGCTGTGGAAGAAAGAAAACTTTACCCTAAACAAAAGACAAAACTTGGGAAAGTAACGAAAATTTTCAATACAACCATAGCTTTACCGGTATCATCAAATCCAACAACCTTGGATTTAATTAATATAATAAAAATATTTGTTTTCTCGATTGTGTTTGAATAGAAATCAAATGGTTATACACCAAGAACAGACTAAGGAGCTTATACGCACAATGACAATTAAAATTGTTATTGACAAATTCAACACTGTATTATGCTGATGTGTGTTATTTTATGCTGGAAGAAATTTCTTTAGTTAGAGATAAGCTCGCCTTTTGTGCATTTTTACCTTCTCGTGTTTTTTGTGTATTTTTGTTTTTTGTTTGCAATAAAGTGTTAAATAAATAAATAAATAAATAATATCAACCAGGTTCTTCTCAACAACTTTGTCGTAGTCTTTTTCAGTATCCGTAACGTCATATTTGTTTTATGTATTCTATCCATGAGCATTCATATTGTTTTTTTTGTTTTTAGTGTAATTTTCACTTTACTGTTTTTGCTTTTGGTAAATGTACACGCCTGAAACATTTATTTTTATATTCTTCAAGGTTAACTGGTTGAAAATGCTATAAGGCGTTAAGATAAACTTAATTTTTGCAATAAATTTTAATTCATAGCAACATTCATTGCAAAAATTATATATGTATATGTCGGACAACAAGAGCACTAACTGAACGAATAGGACCACATCGGTATCAATCCCACTTTTCCAAAAAAACTTGAATATTAACGTTGTGCATTTTTGATATTTTCGAATGGTTAGCGAATAATTTTGCACGATTTGCTTAAATTGTCAGTATGAAAGTACTATCATTTATGTGGTAGTATACATACAATATTCATAATGCGCTATCGTTCACAAACATGACAACACGAACATTCACGCAAGCATAATGCGTCGTCTAAACGATACAGCATGAGCAGGCGCAGGCATACGATGTCGCCGCGCCGTAGAAAGAGAGGGGGATACTTCCTCTCTTGCGTCGCACCGGCTGTTTACTCTCCATCCATCTTACGAATTTTCGATCTGGGGGGTTACCATAAGCTCTTAAAATAGTATTATTTCAACAATACTGATGGCCAGTCGAGAAAGACAACCTTATGACGTATACCATAAAGTTGCTTATAAAGGCAGACATTTAGCATGATGGAAATAATACTGCTTTAAGCGTTCATGGTAGGGCCCAGGTCACATATCTTGACGCGAGTTCAGAAGTGTTTACCCATTCCAAAAAAGTGCGCAACGCCGCTAAAGAAGTTTTCACTTAAAAAAAACATCAAAATCGGATGACAAGCAAATAAGATAAACATATAAAAATGCAGTCAAACTATCAATCTCCTTCTTTTTGGAGTTGGTCAAAATATAAGGTGCATTGGTACCCTAAAATTGACGTTGGTTATGGTACCTATTTATTTCGTAACAGGACTATCACCTGATAATTGATAATTAAAACTCCAGTAATTAAAAATCTAGACATTTTATTATTTTACAAAGCATAAACCCTAACGTAATCTATTTGCATTTCAGAGTCCTTCCACGAGGGCAGCCATCGTTCTCTGGATTCCCAGAAGTTAAGTTTCGCTTGCTTCAAAAGCTTGAATTTTTCCAGGGTTTCTGTTTGTTATCTGGAAAGTCGTTGATGCCGCCAACTCTTAATCCAAGTGAAATGTAAAACTGAAAATTAAGAATACATGTTAACATTTCTTAACTCCCATCAAACTTTTATTCAAGACGGAGTCGATAATATGTTTCCCCCATTCCCGTGTTGGTCCGGGCTTCTTTGCAGAATAGACTATCTGCCTTCCAGCCAAGCAGCTCGTAAAAGACGAGCATAGGCTTACCGTTATTAACATCGTGACATCCTCCTAGGGGGTAGAGTTTTGCAGCGACTCGCCCGAATTGGTACCACAGCCTAACCTGTTCCTGCCACCATAACGTCTAATGCTTGCCGTTGACGTGTTCCGGTTTAGAAAGTAAGGCTAACATCCCGGATTCAGGTTGGCAACGCACCATTACCACCTTTGTTGTCTGTAGGCAGCGTGAATTTCTTACCAACAGGAAATGCATCTGCTTGTTTGCCTTCTATTATCATAAAAAAAGTGAAGTCTTTCTAAATGACGTTTGTATGACAAACGTCATTTAGAAATCTTTCGTTATTTTTTTGGTACTGTAACGGTGGGAACTTTTAGATACTCTTTTTGTCTCTACCTTAATTTATGTTTCTGTTAAGCTATTCTATTATTTAAACAAAGTACGGATTTACATGGAGTTTGGTTTATACAGGCTAGTGTATAGTTAACATAACATTGGTATTTGCTTCTTTATGGTAACTAATTATAAGATAAAACGAAGATAACATTTTTCCTAAACTTATTGTCATAAATTTTATTCCATCACACAAAATTAGGTGATTAAATTAAGTGAAAATTATTAAATTGCTGTGGCTTTTATAAATGATCAAACTCTATAAATACATTTTTAAATTAATTAGGTCATCATTATCCAGGCGTATAACTAAAAACAAACGAATCTACGTTAAAGTTTTAACAATTTTAACGTTCAGTGTTTTGTTTTTACTTAACGATTGTGAAGTACAAGTACATATTACAAATTTTGACTTGTTCCCAAAATTTGCGGCATTAATTTTGTAAGACTCTTACAAGACAAGTGCGAATAAATTACTTTAGAATAACAGTTGAATTGATTCCGGTTCGGAGGGAACGTAGCCGGTAAACTTACTTTTGCTCGAGGCCTAACATCCCGGTCTCAGGTTGGGAACGCACCATTAATACCTTTGGTGTCTCTAGGCGGCGTGATTTTCTTACCAAGAGGAAATCCGTCTGCTTGTTTGCCTTCCTAAAACATAAAAAAAGATAAGTTTTTATTATCTAACGGCCAATGTTAATAATGTATCTCTAAAAATGGATTTTAAGCAATCTAGATAGCTGCTTATCCGCCGGGCAATCCTATACCTAATTGCCATATTTATCCTGTCCACAGATATGTTACTGGCAAGCGATAACATAAAAATGGATCAAAATATCAATCTTGGACAGCAAGTTTTGGGTTAGGATTGATTATTAATATTGGCCGTAAGACAGCAAAGAAATACACGTCTCTCCTGATAGTAAGTGACATGGGCCCTATAGACATACAAAAAATGTAGATCACTGTCCTGTAGCCGAGACGTAAGGCCTTTTGTACAATTCTGCCCCTCACTCCAAACCGGAACATGACATAGTAATTATGGTGGGATAAGCCATAATGTGCAAGTTTACAGTTACCCTACGCTACATGTGAAACTCAACCAGGAAAAGTTGCTGCACAGCACTTTGCTACTATCGTTTTTGCTGGTGACCTATGCTCACCTCTTACAAGTTGCGAAATAAAGAGGCAGAAGAAAAATTTTAGATAAAGGATTCGGACCAAGACCAGGAATAATAAAACAACATAACGGGGAGTTCCTGAGTTTCCCTCCTTGTTTCTTCTCTTTACCATTTAATTTAAGGAAATTTTACTTATGCTTCTGGTTATTTAAGCATGTGTCGATAATATTAAAACAGATTAGGATATTGTTATAAACGAAAATAAGTTTTAAATAAAGGTTTAAAGTTAGAAAGTACCAGTTGGTCTAGTGGTGCTGCAGGTGATCTGGTATCCCATAACTCTGCATGTTCTACAGAATACTTCTGGGCAGTGCTACGAAATCCTTCGCCAGGATTGACAGCACCATAGTATTCCCCATTCACGTAAAATTCTAATCTGTCTAAATAAACACAGTTCAAAGCTATTGGAATTTCTTTTCTAGCATTGTAAGGCATGTTTATTACAACTACATCGGTCGAAATTCGTCCATAATAAATTTTAATATCTTGTTAAGAACAACTACTTTGTTTCCTGTGGACTGATGATCTGGTCAAAGTCGCGGGGAGTCGTTGGTTACAAGTGGCTGGTGATCGTGACTTGTGGCGCTCTTTGGGGGAGGCCTATGTCCAGCAGTGGACGTCTTCCGGCTGATGATGATGATGATGATGACTTTGCTTCCAAACTTTTTAGTACGTCATCTGTGATTTTTTATAGTTATCATCAGTATATTTGTTTGTGTATGTCAAATGCATGGTAGTGTGGGTAATGTTTCTGCACTTCTAAACATAACTATAAGTGTGCCAAATTTTATGCTCCTGCGTTAGAGCAATTTTCGTAAAAAGGGGTCTAAAATTTTGGCATCACGTATTAATATACAGATATAAAGCAAATTCAATTTTGTTACAGCTAAAAGTGCAAAAACGGACTCTTACTTCGACGCTACATCGCTGAATGCAACTTAATGATTCTCTTTTTGAAAGGCACTTCCGAAGCGGTATTTAAATATCAAGATCCATCTATTGTTTTTAAGTTATCCATGATAATACTATTGATAATATTGATGATGTAGATCTACGTATTTAAGGTCTTTCCTGCATATCTACGTACTTCACTTTCAAATCTACGTAATTTCAATCAAAATTTATATATACATATATATATATATATATTTGACATAATATTAACCGACGAACTTTATATTGATGAACTTACGTGTAAAGATTTGTTACACACATAAAGATCAAGCTTTTAAAAACGTACTAAAAAATACGTAGATCTACGTACTTTTCATTTGTAATTTTTACTAAATCTACGTACTTTTGTGATCTGGCCTACGCATTTGTCAAAATCCAAATTGGCTACCCTGGACCTTAGTTCAAACAAAAGCTACTTAAAAAAGTCAACCCCCTGAGTAATGTAATGGTGGATAAAAATTGTACGAAAATCTACACTGTTGAAATCATGGGTAGATAGCTGGTAATTGATAGTGCATAAATGTTTACCACATTTAAAAAATTACTTAAATAAGTGTTTAAATGAAGTTTATTTACCAGTATTCCAAATCATGGTGTAATTGTGAAAATTTTTATTCCAATTCTCGATCCCATGTTTTCTTCTAAGTAGTGAGGTTCTGAAAGGATCTTTATCAGAAAGGATTGGTCCTCCGTATAAGTCCTTAGAATAAATAGCATTGCCTTTAGCAAATGCGATCCTATCAATCCAGATTCGTATTTAGAGTTTCCATATATTTTATCACGAGGTTCGAGGTTAATTTCTGAAATAAAACAAGAAGTTATTTCAATTTTAGCTTTTTTATAGATGTGCAGCAGGTGGCCAGGATTGATACTAATGCCTAAACGATTTTTACAGTGATTTTTTTAGTTCTTGCCATGGTCGTATTTCGTTCTGAACTAGTTCGGATTGGTGCCTACTTCTGACCTATTGCTACTGTCATATTTTAAGGGCTCGCAATGCTGGATAGCATCCCGAGCATATGGTAGTGACACTGCAGTAGCACTTACATTGTATATTGTATATTATCGCCTCTGTGGTCTAGCAGTCCGGGTGTTGGACTTGACTGCACGAGGTCCCGGGTTCGAATCCTGGGTCGGCCAACAAAAAGAAAATGTGGTATTTCCAAATTTCTAACAAAAAAAATTTTGTCGGGATTGGAAATGTGCCCGGTTGGCGATAGGCTTGCCACCTATCACATTGTGGGACTTAGTGTCTTCTGCTAGTCGTGGGTGCCCTGGTTGTGCCGAAAATTAAATTTAATGCTTCTAACTTAAAAAATGAAGGTCTCCCATACAAATTTTCAACCCCTATTTCACCCCTTTAGGGGCAAAATTTCCGTAACTTCGGCCTTAATGCGTGTCTACTCAATTAAAAGACCCTATTTTCCAAATTTCATGGCTGCAACTTTAACATTTTTTGCTCGGCGATGATGAATCAGTCAGTCAGGACATGTTATTTTATAAGTATAGATTAAACATATGAATAAGCAGCTGTTACCTGCGGCTTCGCCAGCGTTTTCAAAGGAACTTGTTGAGCGACCGGAATTAAAAGTAGCCTATATGTTTAATCCAGGTCACAATCTGTCTGTGTTCCAAATTTTAGATAAATCCATTCGGCCATTCGAGCGTGAAAGAGTTACAAACATACACAAATCCTAATAAACTTTCGCATTTATAATATTATTAGGATTCCATGGACAAGTTACAAAAATTGACCTGATCCCTAATTAATCAAATTGTGTACTTTTTCGTCAGTGCTACTAATACATAGAAATACTAATAAAGATACCAGTATAAAATTAATAAGCTCCCAGATCCGGAAATACAGACATCTGTATCATCTTCACAAAAATGTCCAATCTTGTCGGGAATTGAACCCCGATGAACTGGAATTGGAAACAAATTAGATCTAATTTACTAGAAGCAACGAAATTTGATCTACGATTTTTCTGGAAGAACTAGAAAATTAAAGTTTGACATTTCAATCAAAGTGGCTGTAAATTATAAGGAAATCTTAGATAAAGATCTCGAATTTGTGGAATAGGCAACTGTCAAATAATTTTGATCAAATGTTATTAATCGAAATTGGACAAACTTATTTGGCTAAAGATATATCAGCCTTTCTTAAGTTCACAAGTTACGTTGTACTTTAAATAATTCAAACTCCTATATATTAATACGTGATGACAAATCTTTGGACCCCTTTTTAGGAGGAGAATGAAATTTGGCACACTTATAGTTTAGTATAGGAGAAGTGCAAAACGCTAATTTTTTCAATAATAGTGTTTTTAAAGTACATAAAATCAATAAATAAGACATTACCAACACTACCATGCACTTGACACACACCAACATTTGACAATATTGACGATAACGATATCACATATTGCGCTTTAAAAAGTTTGGAAACAAAGTTGTTGGTCTTGAGAAATAAAGATGGCGTTTATTATGGCCGAATTTCGACTAATGGGCGACCACTAGTTCATATAATAGTATCATCATATAATAGTGTGTATATACGAGTATAATAATCGAGTTCAATAATTTTTTACCTGGTATTATCCAGTGTCCGCCAGGCAATTTGGCTCTGATTTCAATTCTACCATACTTGAAGAAAAAGCTATTTCTCGTGTTCACTTTGCCGGTTATAACAGGCGGTATGATATCAGCGCTTCTGGATATGTGGTAGCATTCTTTAGTTCCGGTAAGGCCAGTACAACTGGAGAAAATTAAGAATGTTAGCTTAGATTAAAATTATTATATCCAAGGCTATCTGATTTGTAAAAAAATGAGATTAAAGACTAGATGGAAAAATTAGAAAGGCGCCATTCTTTACTTTGGTAAAGAACCACTTTAATGAAAACTGAACATGAAAAAAGGTAATACCTCTGTCTGATTCTTCGGGTTTACGGGATTGGAGATATCTACTTACTTAAAATTTATCGTAAAAAATATTCCCATCCTTATTCCACAATAAGTTGGTGGAGGTAAAACCATAAAGCTGTCATACTTCTGGAATATACACTCCTAACAAAGACCTGATTGCATTTCCAAACGTACTTACTCTAATGCCTCTTTTTTGAGAAAGAAAGAAAGAAGAAAGAAAGAAAATTATTTATTTGCGGAAATATGTGTGTAAATGAGATGTTACAAAAATATTTAAGTATATCAACATATTCTACCATATTTTGGTGTGCAAATATTTTAACATTTATAAAAAATATTATTTAATAAGGTATATATGCTTTAACTTCTAAGCCAATTATTTATATTTATAACTAGATTAATTATTTATTTATAAAAATTTAATAACTATAATTGAATTTAACCCTGTCTACCGTAAACTACCACCGTTTCCAAACCTAGCCAGACAGGAGAAGAAACGGCGAAACAAACTCCTCGGCCACCATACCTTTCATTATATTTGGTTAATAATTATTAGCTGTTTTACTATAAATTCTTTTCTACAAGAAAATCTTTGACACTATAATATGTTTTATCTAACAACAAGTCAAATACCTTCCTTCGAAATCTTTTTAATGGAAGAGATTTGAGATTATCAGGAATTTGGTTGTATATACGAATGGACATGCAGTAAACATTATTTTTATAAATATTAAGTTTTTGGTTCGGCACATGCAATTTCTCACTATTTCTAAAACACGAAATTCCCAACGTTTCAGCATTTGTTTTAAACAAATGATAATGTTTTTTTACAAATACATATACAGCCAAGATATACAAACAAGGTAAAGGTAAAATTTTAAGTGATTTAAAAAGTGGTTTGCATGAATGCAATTGGTTAACACTACATATGGCGCGAATACATTTCTTTTGTACTCTAAAGATTCTAATTAAATCTACAGAATTTCCCCAAATAGGAATACCATATTGCAAAACCGAAGAAACATACCCATGATAAGCTAAGAGAGATGCATCCAAGCCTGCTACTTCTCTTATTCTTCTCAATACATATACAAACCTATCAATTTTATTGCATAGAGAGTCAATATGTGATTTCCAATTGCAATATTTATCAATTTTAACTCCTAAGAAGTTATTAAAATCTACATTCTCTATCAAAGTATTATTTAAAAATATTTGTAATTTTTTAGTTTCTCTATAGTGTGCCTGAAATTCGACTAATTTCGTTTTTGTAAGATTTATTTTAAGATTATGCTCATGTAACCATTTTGCCACTTTATTTAAAGTTACAGTTGTTTCTTTAACTAAATCACTTCTATTATTACACGTGATGAGAAGTGTAGTATCATCGGCAAATAAGACAGAATCATGGTTAATAGCATCAGGCAGATCATTTATGTAAGTTAAAAAAAGTAATGGGCCTAAAACACTACCTTGTGGTACACCGCAGTCATTAAAAAGATAATTTGAAGTGTAGACCTTTTTGCGGTTACCATTTAGTCTAGATATTTCAACACACTGTTTTCTATTTTCTAAATAGCTTCTAAACCAATCTAACGATTTACCTCTAATGCCATATCTCTCAAGTTTTGTTAACAAAATTTCGTGTGATACAAAATCAAATGCTTTACTCATGAGCCTTACCACCATAGCATTAGCGCTTTCCGTTGACGTGTTCCGGTCTGAGGATAAGATAGCCGGTAAACGTACTTTAGCTCTAGGCCTAAAAACCCGGTTAGGGTTGGCAGTGCACCATTACTACCTTTGGTGTCTCTAGGCGGTGTGAATTTCTTACCATCAGAAAATTTGTCTTGTTTGCCTTCCAATGTAATGAAAAAAGTCATATTTTTAGCATTACTTGGGCAAGTTGTTTTTTCTAATAGTAGAGGGGCCAAGGATGCTAATGTGTAGTTACTCCAGAGTTACGGGGAGCAAATGTTGAACTTCGTTTATCAGATGATGGAGGATAAAAAGATAAATTATATTTATAAAAGCAATCTCCCATAGCGAGCGCTTCACATAGTATATGTGTGTAGGTACTGTAAATGTTAAATGTGTTCCCGATGACGTTATTGCAAAATGTCTCACCAGCATGTGACACTCCATCATCAAAATATTTACAAATGCATATATTGCCATGCCATAAACCCACCGCATTTTAATATGATGTGACCAAAAATGTTTTCAAGCTTAAAAGCTTGGTCAGACTACCCTTCATCGACCTACCCTAATCTAAATTTAGGCGAAACGATGAATCATGTGTAATAACAACTCTATATGTCTACATCTCTATATGTCTATATCTACATTCGGACTTTCGAATATAGCAAAAGCGCAGAGGTAATTTAAATAGTACTACTGTACATAATGGAGGTGTTTAACTACAGTCTCAATCAGTAAGTAACTCTCCAAATCCCGACTTGGGCTCCCATTCTATAAATAGAGCAAGGATTTTTTTTGATAATATTAGAATTTAATTTAAAATTATTATTGACCCAACCTTATGAATATTTTTTGGTTACTTACAAAATACCAAGGTTGAAAAGATACCCTTCACTAAACTCTTTTGCCGTGAGTAAGGGAGATATACTCAATTTCCCATTTTCAACAGACAAAGAACTTTTCATGTAAACGTTAAATGGAAAATCCTGCAAAATAATTATAATTGTAACATGCCAGCTCTTACTGGTAACTTTTTCCTTTAATTTGTTAGCTGCAACATGACAGTCATTATGGCGGCAAAAACAGGTAAGGCGGTGAATTCCTACCCGGTTGAGTTGCTGCACAGCACTTTGTCACCAGTGGTTTTGTTGGTAATGACCTACATTTTAACCAGTGCTCGCCTGCAGAGGCAGATGGTCACTTCTACTCAGAAGACCCGGACCAACACGAGGAATACTACAAATATAGAATATTATGAAAAAGCTTTATGCTTTAAAAATGCAAATGCATCATATTGAGTATCTTTTCCTTTTTGCCTCCGTTGATATCTAAAAGTTGATTCTCTACTGTGACCAATCTTTGGAAATAGACCACGAGGCTTAGATTACAAAAATCACTTACCGGTTCTCTCGGAATTTTGATCTCCTTTTCCCAATTTTTCAAATCTCCCAGGCTATTCTTATTAAATTCTTCTTTGAAAATAAGATCACCTGAACAAAATATTGTTCGGCTAGATGTGACGGTTACGGATGGAGAACAAGTTGATGATGGTGCTAATAGGTTGTTCTGAATTCCAAGAGGTGCATATTCGATAACAGCTTTGGGTAGTGGTGTTAAAGTCGACACTGGTGTTGGATTTGTTAATTGAGATAATGGAGATTCAACTTGGGCAACCGTTCCATTTTTGATGGATATTTCTAAAAGAACATTATTTCAGAAATTGTCTCATTGCTTTTTTATAAATTAAGTAATATTCCATGCCACATATTATATATTATAATATTTAAAATTATAATTTTCTTCATGTCCATATCCTCGAATGTCTACATCAGACAGTGCCACAACCGGGGCATCCCTAGCTCATTGAAGATACTGAGTCCCACAATGTGATAGGTGGCAAGCCTATCGCCAACTGGACATATATCTAATCAGGTTTTTTTATTAGACTGCTTGCTTGGGCGATTGAACCCTGAACCTCAAAAAGTCCGACGTCAGACCGCTAGAACACAGGGTCGATTATTATATTACTAGCCGACCCGGCAAACTTCGTATCGCTTGATATTAACAGCCGGTAACAGTTTGCATACAAAATATTGTTTTTCCCATTTTTTCTCCAATTTTCCCGGTTTTTCTTTTCATGAAAACATTCTCCTGACACACACCTACATAACAGAAAAGGATTACCAAAATCGGTCTTATCTATCCATATTGCATCAGACATGATTTGATGACCACGCGAGATGGGGATTTATTTTATAAAAAATAACCTATTACCTACGTTTAATGACGATCCGATTTGGGGGCTGATTCCTTATCTTTTTAGTGATGATCACTGGGTAAAGTGTACATTAAATACCTGTCAAATGACGTTTTGTACATTTGCTATCTCCATTGACCAACAGAAATACAATCGAGATAGCAAATATAAAACACTTTACCCAGTGATCATCCCTGAAAAGATACTTAATAGCCCCGTAGGTCAACATTATACCGTGATAAGTCTTTGTTCCAATCACTTAGTTTAAAACACAGACTAAATCCGTATTAAATACTGAAAAATACAAAGGTATAAATTTAAATAGGCATTTTATTTCAACTTAAAATAATTAAAAAACCATGTTTAATTATATAGGTTTTTCTCGTATATGTCTTAGTCTCTTCTGTTCAATAGATCATCTGCCTTCCTGTCAGTCAGCTCGTAGAGAGATAGAGTAAGAGAGAAAGAGAGCTCCCGTTCGAGTAGGAAACCAGAACCTTAACTATTCCTGCCGCCATGACACTGACATGTTTCAGTCCGGGGGTAGTGTAAACTTGTACAATAAGCCTAATAACTTCTTAACATGACAGCGAGCCTACTAAACTTATGCCGTGTTATTAATTACCATGGAGTAAAGTTCGCCAAGGTTCAACCTGGTATTATAGTCTTTATTACAATGTGATACAGACCATAATATCAACGTGTAGTCCCACGTTAGTCCATGTTTATTATTAAGATCAATGGTGTCTGCAGCCTACGGTTTTCTCTTACCATCTTAAGTAATTAAAAAAAAAAGAAAATCCAAATTTTGCAAAAAATACAAACCGTTAATTATGATATCCGATCCAGATAACCTAGATTCATAACCACTTGGTACTGAACCTGATATACGTGTTAGTAATTCTTTCAAACGCTCGTCAGTCAGAATCAACGTTCCGTTTTCGGCTCTAGGTAAGCTATTTAACCATTCTTTCGTCGGTGTATCATCAACTGTTACATTAAGGGTTTCGTAGGGGATACTTCCTGAAATTACAATAAAAACTTTTTGCATTTAATTAGGTAGGTAGGTAGGTAGATATTCTTAGCATGATATTTTCTATCTTCGGTACCTGTTGGAACTTCCAAATCTATATGTTAATATATGAAGTAAAAACTTTGGACCCTTTTTTACGAAAATTGCGCGGACGAAGGAGCATAAAATTTAGCATACTTATAGTTTAAGTGTAGGAGATGTGCAGAACGCTAATATTTTTCAATAATCATGCTTATGAAGTACATTAAATCAATAAATAAAACATTACCCACACTACCATGCATTTGAGACACACAAACAACTATATTGATGTTGACGATTAAAGATCACAGATGGCTCACTAAAAAAGTTTGGAAACAAAGTAGTTGGTCTTGAGAAATGAAGATGGCGTTCTTATCAACCGGATATTAAAATTGATCATGGTCGAATTTCGACCAACGGGCGACCATTGGCATAAATAATTCATAGTTATGTAAACAGACAGCTGGTATTGATTTTTGGAGCACACATATGATAAAATTAGCAGTTTAAGTTTCAAGCCAGAAGATGCTTTTGAAAGCGAAACTAGTGATGGTGCTTCCGCTATGACAAATTTTTTATGATATTGTAAGGCAAACAAGCAGACGGATTTCCTGATGGTAAGAAATTCACGTTGCCTAGTGACACCAACGTTGGTAATGGTGCGTTGCCAACCTGACTCTGTCGTGTTTAGTTCCGGAGGGTAGGGTATCCCTCGAATTTTCACAATAAGCCTAACCTCCCAGTCGTAGGATAATGAAACACCGATAATATCCGTTAAGCTTATGATTTTTAGGTTGTCAGAATTATAGCGTATAGAGTGAGAAACATGTTTCTTCGTGGCATCTAATAACTGTGACTATAATAGTGAATATGTTAATATACTACTTTAAATAAGTTGATATTATTACTAAAGAGTTATTATTATTATTATTATCAATTTTTTTTTGTGTTATTGGAAGGCAAACAAGAAGACGGATGTCCTGATGGTAAGAAATTCACGCCGCCTAAAGACACCAAAGGTGGTAATGGTGCGTTGCCAACCTGGGGCCGGGATGTTAGGCCTCGAGCAAAAGTAAGTTTACCGGCTACCATACCCTCCGAACCGGAACACGTCATGACGTTATGGCGGCAGGAATAGGTAAGGCGGTGGTACCAATCCGGGCGAGTCGCTGCTAAACTCTACCACCTAGTCAGAATTCACGGTGTTAGTGACGGTGAGCCTTTGCTTGCCTTTTACGAGCTGCCTGGCAAGGAAGGCAGATGGTCTATTCTACAAAGGAGCCCGGACCAACACGGGGAACAACAATAAACAACAATAACAATTGTATCATTGTTATCATGTGTGTTGAATTAATAGTCAATAAATAAAAATATTATTAAAATAACTTACCTGGCAATTGCTGATTGCTGGTTTGACGCTTGTTTCTAGGTAAAATAGAGGCTTCTAGATATTATATAGAACATAATACTAACAGTAATAATAATTTGTTATACGCCACTACATCCATCTTGTGTAAAGGTAGCGGTGAACTGAGGTCATGATAAAAGGATAATCATCATATTTTACTAAACTATAAAGCTTAGAATGTTCGAGAAGTGGCAACGTTTGAGCCTTTGGCTATTTTTGCAAGATTCAGGAGGAATTAATTGCAACCTCTAATTAAAATGAAGACTTTCAAATGTGAATTTGAGCTTTTAATGTAAATTGAGAATAATATGAATTTTTTTTTAAATTATTTTTTTAAAATTGTTACTGAATTCTGCAGCAAAAGTGTTTGTTGTACATGATAATGAACTTTGAACGTTTGTATGAACGAAATAATATTTAGAAAACAAAAAAAAAAACAAAAACATGCGGAAACCATGATCTAGACATTCAGTTTTGCATCTTTATTTAAAATCAGCCTATAAAAAATGCATTTTGTTATTACATTAGATTTTCAAGTGCTTTCATATAAATTGTTCACATCTCACTTGAAAAACTTAAACACGGCAACAAATAAAAAAAATTGAAAACTTATCTTTTTTCGAGTTTTTTTTCTTCCGAAATTACAAATAATATACGCTTCTCTTTTCACAAACACTTTTACAGTTTACAGACGACCACTGAAAAACTTTCCATAAAAGTGACATATGCGCTTCATTCTATTGTTTTTTAAGCCTTGGACAAAAAACAAATTGATATAATTAAAAAGTAAGAAAATTTATAATGAATAAATATAATAAAAAATACGAGTAATTTAGAATCGACAATTTTCAAATGTCCAATCTAAAATTTTACAAGTCTATGTCAAGTATTTCTACGTCATATCTACAGGTTTTATAAAAAATATAGCTTTTAAAACCCAATATTTTTAGCAAATGTAGATAACGATTTCCTCAGTGATTGCTTCTTTCTGGCAGAAACTAGTTTTTTGCTAATTTTAAATCATAATATAACCGACCTTTATAATACGGGGTGCCGCTGCGGGACTTTAATATGACTGATGTAGATAACCAAAAGCAAATTTCCCGTGTTGGTCCGGGCTCCTTTGCAGAATAGACCATCTGCCTTACTGCTAGGCAGCTTGTAAAAAGCAGGCACAGGCTTTCCGTCACTAACACCGTGACTAGGTGGTAGAGTTGCGCAGCGACTCACCCGGATTGGTACCACCGCCTTACCTATTCTTGGCGCCATAACGTCATGACGTGTTCCGGTTTGGAGGGTAAGGTAGCCGGTAAACTTACTTTTGCTCGAGGCCTAACATCCCGGTCTCAGGTTGGCGACGCACCATTACTACCTTTGATGTCTCTAGGCGGCGTGAATTGCTTACCATCAGAAAATCCATGTACTTGTTTGCCTTCCAATTCATAAAGAAAATGTTATATGTATAGTTTAAATGAAAGTAAATAATGTTATTCTTATGGATCAATGATCACAAACACAACTTTGGCTTTTCAAGTAATGCACTTTTACTAAAGTTTAAAAAGAAGTTGAAGTTGTGCAAATCTTATGTTTGTTGGTAAACTATTCCAAAACTTTACAGCTTCCACGGAAAAGGGCGTCCATAGAAATTTGTGTAATATGGTGGGCTAACAAACACAGATTTTGAAAAGAACGTAATTATTTTACATCATATTTAAAAAAATATTTCTTTTAAGTAACTGAGGGATTTAAGGTCTAACCGCACATACTATAACAGAGAGAACATGAGTATCACGACGAAGTTCAATAGGAAGCCACTTTAAGTGATCATACTTACGCAAACCAAATATGAATCTAATACAGATAATTTGTAGACGTTCCTATTTATTTAATTGAACCTTTTTGAGGTCGATAAAACTTGCGTCAGTGTGATCCAGAAAATGGAAAACTACAAGATTAAACACTAAAATAACTATTCAAACTTAAGTCAATTATGTGTTTATCATACATACATACTTCTATAAATTTTGAAAAAAATCGGTGCCAAGCGAATTTAATACTTACGTATAATTATTAGTTTAGGGCTTGGTATCGTCTTTAAACATATTTGTATGTAACACATATTGTTGTGAGTATTAAATTTTTATTAAATTTTACTTTTTAGTTTTGTTTTTTTAGTTTTAGTTTAGTCGGTTTTTTTAAAGTAGTTACAGGTCAGGGTCTTGAGTAAAGCGGTGGCTTCGTTACTCAAGCTCATCTAGGAGATTTGATGGCAGCGAGGAAATAGACGACTACCTAATTTCTTTATGATTATTTCATTTATGCACTTTCACTGAACAAAATTAATCTAATTTCTACCTACATTTACCAATTTCACTCAATGTAAACACGAAATTCAATAATAACGAAAAAATTACGACCACCTTCGTTAACGATAGCGTAAATAAACCCAAAAGGCAGTTTCTTCGTTACTTTGCGCTTGTCTTAGTTATAAAAAGTAAATAGTTAACAGTATAAAATACTAAAAATGACTTCGATGTACCTAATCTAGCTGAAATAAACTGTTTTTAAAATAATTGTCTTTACAATTGAAATACTAAAAATTGAATGATTAAAAATATTTTAATATAAAAAAGGTATCTTCACGCCCAAATCCCCGAAGTGGTAAGCAGAGGCACAACCAGGGCACCCACGACTAGCCGAAGACACTAAGTCCCACCAAGGTGATAGGTGGCAAGCCTATTGCCAACCGGGCACATTTCCAATCCCGACCAACATTTTTTTTATTAGAAAATTGAAAAAATCCAATTTTCTTTTTGTTGGCCGATCCGGGATTCGAACCCGAGACCTCATGCAGTCAAGTTCAACACCCGGACCGCTAGACCACAAACACACAGTTATATATCTTTATATATATAATTCTTCTGTGAGTGTGTATGTCACTGAACTCCTTCTAAACGGCTGGACCGATGTTGATGAAAGTTTTTGTGCGTGTTCAAGGGTATTCGAGAATGGTTTAGATTCACAATTTGGTCTCCTGGAAAATGTTTTTTTAATTGGTGCACAGAAAAACTCTTATGAGTTTATGTTGCACCTTTATTGTTTAATCATATGTTTATTTTTAATGCAAATAAATAAATAAAATAAAAAAAATAAAAATAAAATTATTTTTTTAATAACAAATTGTTGTTGATTTTGGAATGTTTCACATCGGACCCAACAGACTGCGCTACTGTCGAAGCATTAATGTCAAGCGATACGAAGTTTGCTGGGTCAGCTAGTTTTAATATGTAATTGTTAAACGTTGGATACTAGGTTCAATGAAAATATTATATATTTGATTGGTACAGTAAGCAAACGAAATATCTGGGCCCTTACCATGAGTTTACGGCTTGTCAAGTTTACTCGGTGAATGAGTTTTGGCGCCATCGAAAGATGGTCGAAGTTATTTCATATTTATTAAATTTCGTGTTGATATTGAGTGAAATTAGTCAATTTTGGTGGCATTTCGTACAATTTTGTTCAGTGAAAGTAAATAACCAACAAGAAATTAGCTTATCGTGTATTTTCCCGTTGCCGCCAAATCTCATTACATGAGCTTGAGAAATAAGGCCACCGCTTTACCTAAGAGACTACCATGACTTACTGACGACTTATGACAGATGACTATAATAATTGATTAAAATTGATATCAAATTTGATGATGTTTACTTGATTAATGGCAAAATACTATGGTAGAGGCCAAAACCAAAAGAAAGAAAAAAAAGTTTACTGTACTCGCTACCGTCTCTGTAAATGATTTGTATGAAAACTTCGAACAGCGCCTAGATTTGTAACTAAAAGAAACATATATTTTTAGACCAAACCATACCAACTCTTGGTAAAGGCTCTGAACATTTACCATGAGTTGCTATAGATTACGTTCGGTAATTTAAGTATCAAGACCTATAGCGATTTCGGTCTGAAAATTTAGTTCTTTTAGTTACCAGTAGAGGCGCTGTTCAAAGTTTTCAAACATATAATTGACAAAGACACTAGCGAGAATAGCGCCGTAAACTCAAGGGCTTTGACTTTCTTAAAGAACTGTTGTGTCGGATATTTCGTTTGCTTACTATACATATGAAAGCGTGTATGTAGCGTAATGCGAGTAACTGTTATGTTATTTCCTCTTACTTGAATATATCAGATACAAACGCGGGGTTCTAGGCTCAATCAATCATTCATCTTAATTTGCTTTTATCAGGGTATATACATTGGAGGTCTTATATTTATTTACAGTACTCCTACTATAACAATTAATTGGCATACAAATTACTTGAGGCAATATTGTGTCATACACATTACAAACCAAATGAAATTGGAACTATAAACAAGACAAATAATAAAAAAAAATATATTCAACGTACAATTAAAAATTCCACATGTCTTAAAATAAATTCTGATGTTTTTATTATTACGGTAAGTAATTAAATCAATCAAAACATTTATATAATGCATACTTAATTTGAATAAAAACACATTCATTCATACATTCAATAAATAAAGTAAAAAATTATAAAAAATAGTTGTGCTAAATTATAATTAATTTTACTATGTTTTTGACAATATCAATGTCAATTTGTAACTTTATAAAATTAAATTACGACACGTATACTTAAATGTTGATGCAAATTTCAATTGGACTAATGGCAAATGCTGATGCTAGTGCCAAAATCTAAAAAAAGTATTGTATGGGGTCAAATCTTTCGTTTGCTTATTGTACTACATACGAACTTGCGAATATCTGTACTTATGTCATTTCCTTTAACAGTACTATTATTAAAATTATGCGTTACGGCTTTACACTTTTACTCTTTTCACACTTTTTTTTATGTTAAAGGAAGGCAAACAAGCAGACGGATTTCCTGTTGGCAAGAAATCCACGCCGCCTAGAGACACCAAAGATGGTAATGGTGCGTTGCCAACCTGAAGCCTAGAGCAAAAGTAAGTTTACCGGCTGCCTTCCGAACCGGAACACGTCATGACGTTATGGCGGCAGGATTAGGTAAGGCGGTGGTGCCAAAGCGGGTGAGTCGCTGCGAAACTCTACCACCTAGTCAGATATCACGGTGTTAGTGATGATAAGCCTATGCTCGCCTTTTACGAGCTGCCTGGCAAGAAAGGAGCCCGGACAAACACGGGGAATGTATATGTAAAATAACCTGTACGTTTAATTTTTTCTCAAATTTTTCTTCTAATTAATTTCGTATTTCATTTTATTTGGTCACTTTATACTGAGTGCTGTTTTAACTGTATTTTATAAACTTATGACTTCGCTTTAACTTATGACTTGGATAAAAATAAAGAAATGAAATTGAAATAAGCGTTAATTAATTATTGACAAATTTATGTTATTTATTTAAATTTTAAGTTTCAGTAATTCAGTAGGTTCGGCGTGAATCGAGGTCAGAATACAGACAGACAGCCAGAAAGAAAGACAGAAAAAAACTAAAAATATTAAAACTGTATTCTGCTGTCCATATTTATTCGCCTGCAACATTTATTTTAAATATCTTCAATGTACAGAATTATCCTCCTCCTCTATATATTTATTATAACCATACAGATATACAACAACTAACACAAAATATAGGTGATACAACAATAAATTTATATTGTGCATATAATAAAATATGATTTTCATCCCCAATTGGACTTTTTATGTACGAGATACAAGAGTACGAGAGATAGTAAGGGCACACATTCTCCTAAGCTTGATTATTAAATTGCGTCTGTGCTCTAGCGGTTCAAGTGTTGGAATTGACTGCATGAAGTCCCGGGTTCGAATCGCAGATCGGACAACAAAAAGAAAATTTGGGTTTTCCAATTCTAATAAAAAAAATGTTACTCGGGATTGGATATGTGCCCGGATGGCGATAGGCTTGCCACCTATCACATTGTGGGACTTAGTGTCTTCGGCTAGTCGTGGGTGCTCTGGTTGTGCCTCTGGCTACCTCTTTGGAGATATGGGCGTGAAGATACTCACTCTACTCTTGATTATTAAATAGCTAATACGAATACAACTACTTAAATATAAATGCCCGATGTCGTTAACCTGCGCGCTATAGTGTAAAACTAGGAACCAGTTTGCATTTGCATATAACCTATATATCGCTCTAATTAGGGTCTAGACATTTCCATAGTAATGTGCAAAAAAGAGTGTGTGTACTTAAATACACACGTTATACGAGTACTTCGCAGGCGTAACAATCCAAAAGTAACATAGGGTTTGTTCGCCTGTTCGCGTCCATCCCCCAATTCGCGTCTATTTCGCGGAAAACGTTTTAAAAACGCTTAAAAATAAGTGTACTAACAAACTAGGAAAATGAAAAGTCGTTTCTGCCTATTGTACAATATATTAGAAACACACATACACAAACAAAAAAAAACCGTCATCAAAACTTTTCCTGTTTAAAAAAAGTAATGAATCTTAGTTATACAAAAAAATAGTGTAAATAGATATAATTTAAGTAAAAAAAAATTGTGTGTTTACTTATGTACACGCGTTAGAAGTTATACATATAAAAATCTTTTTAAAATTTTTATCTTTTGCCTTATTTTACATTTGTAGACAAAATGACACTAACTATAGAAATAAAGAAATATTGTGAATACAGTTCTGTTGTCAGTTCTCACGCAAACATACGTAGATGTCCTTACTTTTACTTTGTTGGTACCGTTTTTTGAAAAACTAAAATGTTATCTATAGCTAACTTCATCATGTCGGTTTTTCGTGACGGTGTGCGCGCGCATCGTAAAAATTTACCCTCATCATTTTTTCCTAACGTGCCAAAAGAAGTATAACTTCAAAAAAAGTTAACCAGCGTAAGTTGCATACGTATTTTTTCTATATTTTAAGTTTAATTAAAGGTTGTATTTGTTCCTACACCTTGAAATGAATAGAAATAATGATATTTCGACTAATTATCGTATTTTTAAAAGTTAAAATGAAGTGCACGCGAACTTGTATACCAATTTTATGAATCAGCCAGTTTGCGTCCTTGGTCAACGCGAACTCATCTTACTATCTCTAACTTGATCCTTCTAGTTAGTCTAGCGGTTCAGTTGTTGGACTTGACTGCATGAAGTCCCGGGTTCGATTCCCGGGTCGGTATACAAAAAGAAATTGGGTTTTTCCAATTTTCTGGTAAAAAAGAAATCGTTGCTCGGGATTGGATATGTGCCCGGTTTGCGATAGGTTTGCCACCTGTCACATTCTGGGACTCAGTGTCTTCGGCTAGTCGTTGGTGACCTGTTTGTGCCTCTGCCTACTACTTCGGGGATATGGGCGTGAAGATATTTTTAAGAAATATATTATAGTGATGTGGTTTTACTTAATTTCTTCCATTAAAAATCCAATTTGCGTCCACATAGTTATGGTAATAGAAAAAGATGTAGATGTCGAAATTTACCTGAACGCAAACTGGATGGACAAAATTCCTAAGTGTGAGTCTAAGTTGTAGGAAACACATCCACGATGAATAATTTTAATTTAAAAAATTTCGTAAAGTTTTAGCGAATAATCTCCAATAATCCTATTAATAATGTAAATGCGAAAGTTTGTGTGTTTGTTTGTTTGTTACTTCTTCACGCAAAAAAATGCTGAACCGATTTTAATAAAATTTGGCACATACATAGAGGATTGACTTGGATTAACACATAGGATAGATTTTATCCCGAAAAAATGTTCCTGTGGGACAATTAAGCACACGGGCAACGCCGCGGGCAACAACTATTATAAAAATAAATTTCTAAATGTATTGCTAAACGCATAACTTCCACTGGACTGGACCGAATTGGTTCATCATTTTTGTATGGCGTTAGTTGTTATCAAGAAAAGGTTCTTATAAAGAGAAAAAGTGGGAAAATTTCAGTGAAAAACAAAAATATTTTTCCTTTAAAAAAAACGGGTGGAACGAAGTTCGCCGGGATAGCTAGTAAAAATAATTATAACGTCGTCAATTCTAGAAGTTAGTATGTCTATGTTAAAATATTTTACGCATAGTCTGGTAATACTGGTTTTATCAGAAAACAGTTAGCGTTTTTCCTCAATCTTCGGCCAGATTATTACAAGCAATTTTATATCAATACAAAATATCCTGTCTATTTTTGCAAAACTAACATCTTATTTTTTCTAAATAATATTACACTATCAAAAGCGAATAGAAATCAATATATGTTTAAAAACAAAACTTCGAAACAAGTAATGTTTTTTTTTGTAAAAATATCTAGCAGAACTAAAATAAAAATACGAGTATATACCTATACCCAACTTGATATATCTAAACTACTACATTTTTAGATATGATTATCATACTGTGTATCTGTTGCTGAATGGCTTTATTACTTTAAATAAAGCCTGCTATTTATTAAACCAGTTTCACTTACATACAGTTCCTATCAAGTTATATCAAAAAACAGTTGAAGTTATAGAAATATATCCATATATATAAAGACACTATAATGTTCTTCATTAGCAAATACAAATATTAAAATGTGCACTAGACTATTTAAAATAATTGCCGCTTCTAAAACATAATAATCTCTCTAGCTTCTTTAAAACATGATGAGAATTTTATCCTTTGGACACGACCTCAGTTGTTTGCAGTATCTGTCAAGAAATGCACGTAATGGCTTATACGAGACTTATATTACTTTTAACGTTCTGCTCTATACATTTAAAAGCCTCTTCATCTAGGCAGAAACGTCAGAGTACACCGGAAGCTTCAGGTAAGTTTTTTTTAATCTTACCTTTCTTCTAATGTAAGAATTCGAACAAAAACTTACGTTGACTGGACAAAAAGTTTAAAGTTTGTAACAAAGTTGACTCATTGTAAATGCTTAAAAATCGGTATAACTTTTTGCCATATTATTCGATTATGTACAGCTATTCGATGCAGTTGTCAAACATTTAGAAGCACGTTTCAGCCAAAACTAGCTGTTTCCTGTGACTTTGTACACACGTTGAAGTGACCCCTTGTGATTAATGATGGGAACAAGATGGATATTCAAAAGGTGTGATAAATATTGGCCCAGGCTTTAAGACTCCGGGAGTGCGGGCAGAAGTGAAAACTTCAATATTAACGTTACAAGTACATGCGTTTTTGATATTTTGGAATTGTTAGGGAATAATTTTTTGACTAATTTTGACCGCCTCGTTGGTCGAGTGGCTAGCGTACACGCCTAACTACATCGACCAACCGCGAGGCTCGAGTTCGATTTCCGACGGGGGCAGGCATTTGTGTAATGAACATTTAGATGTCTGCATTTCCGGGTCTGGGTGTTTATTAAATTTATTCTGGTATCTATATAAGTATTTATATGTATTAGTATCGTTGACTAACATCCATAACATAAGCATATAATTTGCTTACTTTTGGGGTTAGATTCAATTTGTGTGATTTGTCCAGGGATGTTTATTTATTTATTATTTAATTTTGCACGAATTGCTTTAATCATCAGTGTGAAAGTAGGCTATCAATTATGTTTTAGAATACTATATTCATTCACTATCGTACACGAACATTCGCGCAAGCGCCCTGCGCCATCTTACAGATTTTCGATTTGACGAATATTTTACTAAATTTCGTTTTGGGCTAAGAATAAAAGGATTCAATTTTGGTTTAAGTAGAAAAATATGTATTTTTAATTGTCTTACAAAAATAACGTTGCCCGGGATTGTAAGTGTGCCCGGTTGATGATAGGCTTGCCACCTATCAACTTACCTTTGGCTCTTTTTATTTTTTTAATTGGCTTAAAAGTTAAAGTATTTGTAATTAAATAATATTTATTACAATATATATGGCGGCAGGAATAGGTAAGGCGGGAGTAGCAATCCTTTCGAGTCGCTGCGAAACTCTACCACCTAGTAATATATCATGGTTTTAGTAATGGTAAGCCTATTCTCGCCTTTTACGAGCTGCCTGGCAGGAAGGCAGATGGTCTATTCTGCACAGGAGCCCGGGCTAACACAAGAACCACTCCCTAATAATATTATATTATATTTTTCCAGATCAATCAAACTGCACCATATCCGTAACAATTGTGTCTGACCGAACAAATGTTTGTTCAGGGGAACTAATTTTTAAAGAGGAATTTGATAAGAATAGTCTAAGGGACTTGAGAAAATGGGAAAAAGAAGTGAAAATTCCAAGAAAACCAGTACGTATTATTTAGTAAATTTATTGGGTTTGGTGAGAATAAAATGTGTTCATTCAAATCATTTTAGTGACTAAAGTCTATAAAAACTGTAACTGTACCGTTTTCAATATCGCTCACTATTTAAAAAAAACATTTCATGTAATGGGGCCGCCTTTAGCGTTCAAATTCTAGTTTTAATCGACTAGAGGTAAAAAATCTATGTTTTTGTCTATTTTTGAAGTAAAAACTTCTTTACCAACGTTGCGCACTATTTTTGGCATAAGTGAAAACTTCTAAACTCGCGTCAGGACACGTAACCTTATCGGAATTCGTTAACCGGTGCTTTATAGTGCTAAAGTGACTGCGAAATAAATATAAATAAATATCCCTGGACAAGTCACACAAATTGAACCTAACCCCAAAGTAAGCAAATTATAAGCTTGTGTTACAGATGCTAGTCATCGATTCTAATAGATACCAGAATAAATTTAATAAACACCCAGACCTGGAAATGTAGACATCTAAATGTTCATCACACAAATGCCTGCCCCCGTTGGGAATCGAACCCGGGCCTCGCGGTTGGTCAGTGTAGTTAGGCGTGTACGCTAGCCACTCAACCAACGGGGCGGTCAAATATTATAATATTTCCAAGTCTGTTAAGGCCTGTATCTCTCTCCAGCATCCTAGCACTGGTATTTAAAGCCGGTTAAAAGTTATAAATTATATTTTCAGGATTATCCATTCCACGCATACCTGAAGGATGCTCTTGCTGCGGAAGATGGGAGATTGAAGATAACCCCTATGTATACAGAGACGGTGTTTCACAAAGGTTTTCTTCTTGATGAGATGGATCTTCGTCTCTCGTAAGTATTGATGACACACACAAATGCATATCTTCACGCCAAGTCTTTGAGGCCTTGGCCTCTGCCAATTCTCTAATAGTGCTTGGTTCTCTAATAATGTCAAATTTCCTAATCGCTAACTAAACTTGTTTTAGATGTATATCATCTTTTTGAAAATAAAACAATAGAGTTGGAAAATTTCAATCATGTCAAATTAGACCTTATCTTAACTTGTGACGTATGTTTAAAAAAAATAAACGTCTGTGGAAAGGTCCCGTAGAAACTAATCTGACAGCAGTAAACGTGTTTTGTATCTTCCCATCACTTTCTTTTTTTATGATATTGGAAGGCAAACAAACAGACGGATTTCCTTATGACCGCCGATGTGTCGCCAATCCGGCGAACAGCTGCCAAACTCTACCACCCAGACAGCTTTCAGTAAAAAACCTTAAAAAACCCAACAACAACAATTTCTTATATTCAAAGATATCGTCGTTTAGTTTTCCTGTTTAAAAATGTTGTTTTATTTTAATCAAACTTTACTTTCTAGCTGTCAGACGAGGTTTAAAATATTTCAAAAATAGACCATGAAAAAACAAAGATACAATAAAAAACAAAACAAAACATTAAACAAAAAAAAAGTATCTTCACGCCCATATCCCTGAAGTGGTAGGCAGAAGTAGAACCAATGCACCCACAGTTAGCCGAAGACACTAAGTCCCACAATGTAATAAATAGCAAGCCTATCGCCAACCGGACAAATAACCGATCTCGAACAACGTTTTGTTTTATTAGAAAACTGGAAAAATTAAAATTTCTTTTTGTTGCCCGATCCGGAAATCGAATTCGGTACCTCATGCTGTCAAGTAAAACAGCTGGTTCGCTAGACCACAGAGACATCTCATTAAACATTAAATTAGTTTTTAGACCGTGTGCCTAAATTATTTTTAATTTTTTTTTATATCGATAAATATTTGTCTAGTGTCCTCACATTTCGGTTGACCAAGTATCGGAAAATCACAGTATTTTATTTATTATTGTTTTTTATATTTGCAGGTGTACTAGATCTGGTGCAGAATGTTTCCACAAAGCCGTTGGTGCTGATATAATACCACCTATAATAACTGGTAAAGTAAACACGAGAAATAGCTTCAGCTTCAAATATGGCAAAATTGAAGTCAAAGCGAAGTTTCCTGTAGGGGATTGGTTGATACCAGGTGGTATTTTATTTTTTATATTTATGTATGTACAAATGTTTCTCGTGTTCGTCCGGGCTTCTTTGTAAAATAGACCATCTGCTTTCCTGCAAAGCAGCTCGTAAAAGGCGAGCATAGAATACCGTCACTTACACTGTGATATCTGACTAGGTGGTAGAGTCTCGAACCGACTCGCCCGGATTGGTATCACCGCCTTACCTATTCCTGCCGCCATAATGTCAGTACTTGCCGTTGACGTATTCCAAGTCGGAGGATAATGTAGCCGGTAAACTTACTTTTGCTCGAGGCCTACCTGACTAGGTGGTAGAGTCTCGAACCGACTCGCCCGGATTGGTATCACCGCCTTACCTATTCCTGCCGCCATAATGTCAGTACTTGCCGTTGACGTATTCCAAGTCGGAGGATAATGTAGCCGGTAAACTTACTTTTGCTCGAGGCCTACCATCCCGGCCTCAGGTTAGCAACGCTCCATTACCATCATTGGTGTCTCTAGGCGGCGTGAATTTCTTACCATCAGGAAATCCGTCTGCTTGTTTGTCTTTCAATAACATTAAAAAGTGCCTTACTTAGAGAATCGAGTGGCAAATGCCAACATCCTTGCTAACTTGGTCAGCATTTTCCGCAATAATTACTTTTCATATACAAACAAAGTTTCCAAGTCTCTTACATTCATCCTACATTCGTTTGTATGTCTGCTTTGTTAATCAATAAATTATTTATACATTTAAAAATAAAGCATCTTCATACCCGTAACCCCAAAGAGATAGGCAGAGGCTCAGCCATGTCACCGACGACTAGTCGAAGAAACTAAGCCCGACTGTGTGATAGTTGGCAAGCTTATTGCCAACCGGGTACATATTCAATCCCGAGAAACATTATTTTTATTAGGGAATTGGAAATATTTTTAAAGTAAAGCAACTTCATACCCGTAACCCCAAAGAGGTAGGCAAAAGCACAGCCATATCAACCACGACTAGGCGAAGAAACTAAGTCCCACAATATGATAGGTGGCAAGTTTATTGCCAACCGAGCACATATGGAATTGCGAGCAACATTATTTTTTAATACGCAATTATTTTTTTTTGTTACCCGACTTGGGGTTCGAACCTAGGACGTTAAGAAGTCAATTACGACTCCGGACTGCTAGACGACAGAGGCGATATTTAAATCTTTTTTTATGAAATAAAACATTAAACAATTACCTACAGTTCTCCTGATGGTAAGAGACAACCATGACATATTGATGCTACCCGATATAGGTATATCCTATGCCTGAGATGTTAGGCCCAATGCGCAAGTCTGCTCGTTTCCATTTTTTTTATTTGGATCGGGACATGTCATTTTGCCGGCAAGAAAAGAGGCAGTTGATAATTTCCGGGGCCGTTACTGCATAGCTCTCTACCTGTGACCTTGTTTTTAATGATACGTTTACTTGTACTAGTTTACTATTTAATATCTTGTTGATAAGAACGCCATCTCCATTTTTAAGACCAACAACTTTGTTTCCAAACTTTTTAGTTCGCCATCTGTGATTTTTTATCATTATCGTCAACATATTTGTATGTATGTGTCAAATGCATGGTAGTGTGGGTAATGTTTTATTTATTGATTTAATGTACTTTATAAGCATTATTAATAAAAAAATAATAACATTTTGCACTTGTCCTACATATACACTATAACCGTCTTATTAATAAACGTGGACTAAAGTAGATGTAACATTAAGTTAATATTATAGTCTGTATCACAGTGTAATAAAGACTATAACAACAGGCTAAACCTTAGCGTAAATAACGCCATGTTTCTTAATAAGGCGATAAATGTGCCAAATTTTATGCTCCTCCGTCAGCGCAATTTTCGTAAAAAGGGGTCCAAAGTTTTTGCTTTACGTATTAATAACTATCTGTCCCGGCGAACTTCGTTCCACCCGCTCCGTTTGTATGGGAAAATTTTAAATGTTGGTTTTCCTAGTTTCCTCGCAATTTTTCCTTATTTCTTACCTTTTAAACCTTCCCTGGACTTCTAAAAATAAATCAAAACCAAAAGAAGCCAAATCGGTCCAGCCGTTCTCGAGTTTTAGCGAGACTAACGAACAGCAATTGATTTTTATATATATAGATATACAACTTGTGTGTGATTTCAGAAATCAGCTTGGAACCAGTTGCAAACGTATACGGTAATACAAAGTATGAATCAGGATTGATAAAGATTGCATCCTCTAAAGGCAATGCTGCTTACTCCAAAGAATTATATGGAGGACCAATACTCTCTGATAAAGAACCCTTCAGGACCATGCTATTTAAAAAGAAATTGGGACTTGAGAACTGGAACCGAAACTTTCATGTTTATACCCTGGTTTGGAAACTTGGTAAGTCTGACGAAAAACGCAATGATAATCAGATGGCCCTCTTGAGGGTAAGAGACAACCATCATCATAAACATCACTGATGTTGCTGCTGCGTCTTTATCTTAAGACAACATATGGCACAGCACCGTACTCGTACCACCTAGTAATAACTGTACGTGTAGAATAATCCACTGAATACCATCGAGCGATGGGGTCATCACATCTTTACGGCAATATCAAGTCTAGAAACACCTCATTAATAATAACTCTAGAAAGTAATCGGACTTCCTGATAGATAAGATGTGCCAACGTCTAAATATGTTCAAAGATCAAGAAAAAAAGAAAATTATAAATGATACTGCGATTAACAGAATTGAAAGACTAGAAAAGGAAATAAGCACATGGGTCCCCAGATAGGAAAAAGTCTATAGACACCAAAGATTGTAATGGTACGTTGCCAAAACGGAACTGGATGGACGGGAAATAAATAAATATTGTTGTACAAGTTACCCAAATTGAATGGGTCAAAGTGAGCAAATTATACGAGTATACATGTTTTTCCCCGTGTTGCTCAGGGCTCCTTTGAAGAATAGATCCATCTACCTTCCTTGCCAGGCAGCTCGTAAAAGACGAGCATAGGCGTACCGTCACTAACACCGTGACGTACTACTAGGTGGTAGAGTTTAGCAACGACTCGCCTTGATTGGTACCACCACCTTACCTATTCCTGCCGCCATAACGTCATGACGTGTTCCGGTTCGGAGGGTGAGGTAGCCAGTAAACTTACTTTTGCTCGAGGCCTAACATCCCGACCTCAGGTTAGCAATGCACCATTACCACCTTTGGTGTCTCTAAGCGACGTGAATTTCTAACCATCAAGAAATCCATCTGCTTGTTTGCCTTCCTATAATATAACATACAAAAAAAATGTCATGTAACTGCTAGTCCACGATTCTAATACATAGAAATACCTAAATAGATACCAGCATGAATTTTAATAACACGCAGACCCGGACACGCAGACTCGCAGGTGGTAGATAAAGGTAGACATGCACGCTAGCCTCTAAACTAACAAGGCGGTCTAAATAAATAAATGTATCTCTTCAAATTACGTTAACTAGTAGTCGCCTATTGGTCGAAATTCCACCACAATAAATTTTAATATCTCTTTGATAAGAACGCCATCTTCAGTTCTCAAGACCAACTACTTTGTTTCCAAACTTTTTAGTGTGCCATCTGTGATCTTTTATCGTCAACATCAATACATTTGTTTGTGTGTGTCAAATGCATGGGAGTGTGGGTAATGTTTTATTTATTGATGTAATGTACTTTATAAGCATTATTATTGAAAAATATTAGCGTTCTGCGCTTCTCCTCTACTAAACTATAAGTGTGCCAAATTTTATTCTCCTCCGTAATAGGTATTAATAGGTAAGGCGGTGGTACCAATCCGGACGAGCCTGCCACCTAGTCAGATGTCACGGTGCTAGTGACGCTAAGCCTGTGCTCGTCTTTTACGAGCTGCTTGGGAAGAAGACTGATGCTCTATTCTACAAAGGAGCCCGGACCAACACGTGGTCTATGAACCCGGGGTCCGGTTTATACCTAGTAAGTAATCAGTACACTGCTGAATGAAACAGTAGCAAACCCTAAATAAATGACCATCAGCAGGTGATAAGATTGTCACACTTTTCCAAGTGTTCCAGATGCCTTCCTCTGTGGTCTAGCGGTCCAGGTGTTAGACTTGACTGCTTGAGGTATTGGGTTCGATTCTCGAGTCGGGTAACAAAAAGAAAATTTGGTTTTTCCAATTTTCTAATATAAGAAAACGTTGCATGGGATTGGACATCTGCCCGTTTGGCGACAGGCTTGCCACCTATCACATTTGTGGGACTTAGTATCTTCGATGGTACTTAGTAGGCATAGTACTTAGTATCTCACTAGGTGGTAAAGTTTCGCACCGACTTGCCCGGATTTGTACCACCGTCTTACCTTTTCCTGCCGCCACAACGTCAGCGCTTGCCGTTGACGTGTTAATAAAATAGCTGTTAAGCTTACTATAGTTCGAGGCCTAGCATCCAGACCTCAGTTTGGCAACGCACCATTACCAAATTTGGTGTCTCTAGGCGGCGTAAATTTCTTATCATTAGGAAATCCGTCCGATTGTTTGCGTTTCTTTATTTCTTTAATACTTTATTGTACGCAAAAAGTCAAAAACGAGTAAACAATTTGTAAAAAATATAAAAAGGCGAGCTTAACTCTAAAAGAGATTTCTTCCAGCGAACCCAAAATAGTGAGAATGCATAAAAGAAATGTAGAACACACAGTGCACAATACAAACACTTGTTTTACAAAAAAACACAAACTAAATTACTAATTATGACTAAAGTGCCAACGTGCTAATTAATTACACACCAAAACGCTTCATTACTGGCTTCTTAAATACTGTTAACGATTGAATACCTAAAAACATAGGTAGCCTTCTAACACTTAAAAAAAAATTGAAGCCATCCATTTCAATTAACTTCATTATTTATTTTCAGACAGCCTTGAGTACTTTGTGGATGGAGAAAAGTACGGAACTGTTGAACCCGGAGAAGGATTTTACAAGATTGCGAATGAATATGATATAAAACATGCATCCTTATGGAACAAGAGTTCTCCAATGGCACCGCTGGATGAAATGGTATTTTAAGTTTTTATGTTATTGGACTACAGTCTTTCTGGTCTGGTGGGTCGATGTTGGCATTGATAATCTTTGAACCATGTTCTATATTTGAAAAACATCAAATTTTTATTTTAGCACTTGCCCTGTTAAATGTCTATAAATATTAAAGAAAGAAAACTTTTGCCCCAGACAGGATTAGAACCTGTAACCTTTCGTCTCAAGCCGACGAATGCTCCAATCATTTGAGCTACTGAGGATTTAAGTCCCGAGGCGAAATTTTTAATTCCTTTTGTTACCCGTTAATGCGGGTAGTTACACAGTTCTGAGTACCCACCAAATGAGTTCATCGATTTAATAGAAATTTAATAGAAATAACTACTGTAATAACTTATTTTTAGCAAAAAAATATTTACCATTGTTTCTCTTAAGTTATTTTTAATTCTACTAAAAATAACTTGAGAGAAACGAATGTTATGGCCATTATAAATGTGAATTTCATGTGGCATAGCTGGCAAGCCTATCGCCAACCGGACACATATCCAATCCCGAACAACATTTTTTTATTAGAAAATTGGAAATACCACATTTCCTTTTTGTTATCCGACCCGGGATTCGAACCCGGGGCCTTATGAAGTCAAGTCCAACAGTTGGACCGCTAGACCACAGAGGCGATCACCTGTACCTATGTACAATACGTAGAAATAATTATTTTTAAAATAATACATTTCATGTATACACTGTACGTACACACACACACACACACACACACACACACGCACGCGCACGCGCACGCGCACAAGCACACGCACACACACACACCACCGACACCACCCTCGGATAAATCCGAGTGATCTGATCGTGGAATGTCGACCTTGGTCTCCCCGGGTACATACATCCATCCACATTCGTATTGTATATCTGCTTTGTCAATCTTTCATCTGCCATTCTTTCCATTTTCCATTACATAACAGTTTTGTTTTAAGTAATTATAATGTATGTTTATGTAACTTAAATTTGACAGTTAATAAGTTTTTTTAATTTGCAGTTCTACATATCGCTTGGCTTAAGAGTTGGTGGGTTAAATGACTTTGCTGATAAGAAAGGAAAGCCCTGGAAGAATACGAACCCCAAAGCGAAGCTTAACTTCTGGAGAGCAAGGGATAAGTGGGCCCCTACTTGGGAGACCTCGCAACTGCAAGTTGATTATGTTAGGGTTTACAGCTTATAAACGAATAAGTCTTTCTCTGTGTAGATTAAATTATGTTATGCTAAACTATAGTTTGTAGTTTTCGTCCTCTTTTGGTAAACAATTTAAATAAAAAAATGCCGTCAACTAATTTCCAAACTATGTCAGAATATGCTCAGTGCTATAAATATTATACCAAAATAATTTTTCATTTACATTTCATTTTCATACACGTATTGGTTTTATAAGTTTAGATAATAAACTGAAGTTGTTATTTTTTTTATGATATTGGAAGGCAAACAAGCAGACGGATTTCCTGATGGTAAGAAATTCCCGCCGCCTAGAGACACCAAAGGTGGTAATGGTGGGTTGCCAACCTGAGGCAAGGATGTTAGGCCTCGAGCAAAAGTAAGTTTACCGGCTATCTTACCCTTCGAACCGGAACACGTTATGACGTTATGACGGCAGGAATAGGTAAGGCGGTGGTGCATTTTACTGTAATACATAGGTATGTTATACGTAAGAAACTTGCGTGGTCAGTACTTAAAATATCGTCATCTATCAGTAAGACAGCGCAGGGCGTTTGCGCGAATGTTTGTGTTGTCATGTTTGTGTACGATAGCGCAATAAATTAATATTGTATTCTACCACATAAATTATAGTATTTTCATACTGATAATTAAAGCAATTCGTGCAGAACTACTTCTTAACCATTCCAAAATATCAAAAATCCACAACGTTAATATTCAAGTTTTAACTTCTGCCGGTACTCTCGGAGTACCTTTTTTTCCGAATACACCGTATTCAGAAACAACGATGTTGATAACGAATGACAATTGTTTAATCCACTTTTAGCAAAAGAAATACGCATACAGCCACATTTCTACCAAAACCCACCAAGTTAAACAGTATTTAACTAAGCATTGTCAAAATGTACTTTATGAATAACAAATTTTTAAACAATGTTTAAGGCTAAATCAAATTATTAGTTAAGCAATGTTTAGGAGGTTACTTAATTACTTTTTATGAATAAAGCAGTAACAAATGCATGGTAGTGTGGGTAATGTTTTATTTATTGATTTAATGTACATTATTTCAATAATAATGCTTATATATATATTATTGAAAAAAATTAGCGTTCTGCACTTCTCCTACACATAAACTATAAGTGTGCCAAATTTTATGCTCCTTCGTCCTCGCAAATTTCGTAAAAAGGGGTCCAAAGTTTTGACAGTGAAAGTGTTCTCGAGAAAAAATATTTGTTCGAAAATTTAGACTTTCTCAATGCAATTTATTTGACGTCCGTTTTATGTGGCTAAAAAAATATATTCACGCCCATATCCCTAAAGAGGGAGGCAGAAGCATAACCAGGGTATCCACGACAAGCCGAAGACACTAAGTCGTACAAAGTGATAGGCGGCAATGTTATTCTCCGACCGAGTACATATGCAACATCGGGCAACGTTATTCTAAAAGAAAATTGTACGAGTAAATACACATTTTATTTTTTTTTGTTATATCTACCTACAGTATGAAACATTGTTAGTTAGGATTTTTTTACTATCTTCTCTGGGTAGTGTTCCACCACTAACTCGTTTCTGGCGAGAAAATGATGATTACACGTTAATTTGCTTCTCTGAGTGCGGCTGTAAGTCTCACAAGTCTGACAACCCTCTTTTTTAACGAGTGGAATGAAGGACTCCTACAGGCTAAAACCGGAGATCCGAAGAATCTCCGAAGAACGCATTGCTGTCACCCTTACGCCTTCCCGCGTACTCATCCGCTCAGAAGACTCAATCTTCTGATACCAGCACTTTGTCGACAGCAGCATGGGGCCACACCATGCTATACCGCCTCACGTCCCGGGCTGCTTTTGAAGCCAACTGATACCCTGATCAGTTGACTTACAGCTCCAGCCCCCTTTTAGTCGCCTTTTACGACAGGCTGAGGATACCATAGACCTATTCGTCGCCCGGTACTACAGAGCCCAGCTGACAACCCTACTGCCTCTGTGGTGTAGCGGTGTGGTGTTAGACTTGACTCCACCAGGTCCCGCGTTCGATCCTCGGCTCAGGCAATAAAAAGAAAATGTATTATTTCAATTTTATAATAAAAAACAAATGTATTTTTTAATTTTTTCAATAAAAAAATAGCGTTATCCTGTCATGTGCCTGGTATTTAATGATTAAACACATACATACATATACAGAGGCGTCGGCCTAACATCCCGGCCTCTGGCTGGCAACGCACCATTACCATCTTTGGTGTCTCTAGGCGGCGGGAATTTCTTACCATCAGGAAATCCGTCTGCTTGTTTGCCTTCCAATATTATAAAAAAAAAATACAGAGGCGTCGAAATTTAAAAATAAAAAAGAGTATCTTCACACCCATTTCTCCGAGGAGTTGAGGTAAGGAAGCAAAGGCACAACCATAGCACTCTTATTTAATCTTAAATTTATTTTAGAACTTTTATTTTTTCATCAAATATTATTTTAACTGAGACCAATCAAATATAACACAATTCTAACATTCCTGAACATCGGCTTATTGCAAAATATTTCGATATAAATCAGTCAACCTCATAAAACATTAAATCTGACAAGCATTTGACGTCACGCTTGGGATTGTAAAAAGATACAGATAAAAAAACCATGACCTAATTCCCTTTCAACGGTCTGAAGCGTTCGGCAGTTATTACAAATTGATTTTAACTTAGTATATTTTTACTGATTTTTGTGTAGTTTAGGAAACCAGAGACAGTTTTCCTGATGGTCCTGATACCAAATATGACATGACAGGTAAGGAAAGGAAGGTTTTTTATGATGTTGAAAGAAAACAAGCAGACGGATTTCCTGATGGTAAGACACGCCGCCTAGAGACACCAAAGGTAATGGTGCGTTGCCAACTTGAGGCCGGGATGTTAAGCCTCGAACAAAGTAAATTTATCGGCTACTTTACCCTTAGAACCGAAACATGGCGGCAGGAATAGGTAAGGCGGTGGTACCTATCTGGCCGAGTCGCTGCGAAACTCTATCACCTGCTAGGATGTAATGGTGTTAGTGATGTTAAGCCTACGCTCGCCTTTTACGAACTGCCTGGCAGGAAGGCAGATGCAAAGGAGAACTATTCTGCAAAGGAGCCCGGAACAACAGGGAAAAATAGTAAAAATAGTATTATAGGTTAAATAGATTATATTAGTATAATCTATTTAACCTATTAAGAGCTGCCTGGTAGGAATACTCTAAGGAATAGGTCTATCGGACCTGGACCAACACGGTAAAAATACCTCTACATTACTGACGAGTATAAACAAGGTGGCGATCGGTTTAAAATAATAAACATATCAACTCTTTTACTATAATAATAGAACTTCACCATGTGCCAACGAAGGATATTAAAGAAAGAAAGAAAATATTTATTTGCGGAATATGCGTGTTGAAGTTGTTACAAAATTATTTAAAGTTTCCAACATATTCCACCACATTGTTGTGTGCAAATATTTTCATAATTATTAAAGAATTTTTTTAATTATGTACACAATGTTTAAATATTCTTACAAAAAATAGTTTTATACTCATTATTATAATTTGAAATATATTTTACAAACAATTTTAAAATGTTAAAAAAAATTTAAATTATATATTGATGTTATTATTCATTATGTTGAAATGATAAAGAATTCATTTTCACTTAAATTTTTATTAAATTACTTTTTGAGCTTAGAAAATCAAAGCTTTTTGTAAAAACTTTTTATTAAACCTTTCTGTAAAAACTTAGCATTCAGATTTCCCTAAGTAACTTATTAAATAAGATAGCGGGTTCATCAAAAAATACAAAAAAGTTTTACGATTAATAATAATTAAGTGAATAAATTAACTGGTCTATAGTTTTTTTTAAATCTTGGTGTAATTCGATAGCGACAAAGTTTCTAAGTTTACAAAGATTAAACGATCTATATAGATTTATGCACACGGCTCCCCTAATGGTAACAGATATGCGTGGATTAAAGAGACCATAGATATTAAAGGTGTGTTACTATCCTGTGGCTAAACTTTTTTTATGCCTATGCTCGCCTTGTACGAGCTGCCTGGTAGGAAGGCAGATGGTCTATTCTGCAAAAGGAGCCTGGACCAGCTCGGGGAAAACTAAATGTGATAATTATTTTTTCGAAATGTAGGTAATTTTTCCGAGGTGGTCCGACATACATACTTGGATGTGCATTAATTAATATAACTCACAAACCACTGGTGGGATCTTCGTCAAATTTATACGGAAGCACCTACTTTTCTAATAAAGAAAAAACTTTAAAATGTGTTATTGCTATAGTAATCACGTGACAAACATAAAAGAATACAGTTAAATTAATGAAGATCTTTACTTCCACTCCATCTCTATAGTAAAAGACGTTTTAAGTTTTATGTTAAGTTAAGTTTAACGGTTGTAAGCATGTCTTCTAACAAATGTAGCCTTGGAGGAAACTTTGTCTTTACCTATCTTCACGACAAGTCCCTTACGGGGTAGGCAGAGAGTATCAAGTGCCTGTCTAGCTTCCTTAACATTCATTACATTTTTTATATAAACACGCCGGTTTTGGAGACTCTTCACACCACCCTCGGATTATATCCAATTGATCTGATCGTGGAATATCAACCTTGGTCTCCTCGGGTACCAATATCCATCCACATTCGCATTGTGTATCTGCTTTGTCAAACTTTCATCTGTCATTTTTTTGGCGGCAAATTAAACATGAAATAGTTTTATTTGGATTTAGATATTAGTATTAATTGCTGTTTCAGAAGCTTGCTGTTAGTCCCACAATGTGACTATTGCTAACCGGCTACATATCCAATCAGTTAAAAAACTGAAAAAGCACATTTTATTTTTGGTTTAAAAAAAAATTAAAGTGCAAGAAATCGACTTTGGTATCATTATTATGTCATCTAAGTACGCAAAAAGTAGTATTTTCCTCAATTTCTCTAGAATTCGTTAATCAAATTCAGATTCAGTGCCGATAGAACCTCCTCAGAAGTACGCTCTTGCAAATAAAAAAAACAAATGTGTAAAATTGCTTCACAAAGGACGGATAAATTCGATTAAAATAATTTAAAAACAGGACCCGAACATAGATCCTCCACCTTTTTTAAACTTAGTAAAATAAAACTTACTCTGTAATGTAACACATAAAACAGAGCTATTACATATCATAATCATACAAAAAGATTGTGATCGATATTTAGATACTTACTAAGTACTTAATTAAGTACTTTTCTTCATAGTGATATTTTTTCGGTCGCACTCAGAGATATTAATTATCTTTAAATCAGTCATATCGAAATTTTCTATACAAATTTGTGTCCAAATGACATGTTATATACTAATTGACGTCTCTGAGCGCGGCCGTTTGTGAGTTAACACTTAAAAAATATTGAGCTTTCTGGCACTCATTACCTATTTCAGTTGTTGAAAACTAACGTATTTTGTACTAAAGAATGTTAAATAACAAAATCTCGAAACTAACCTAGTTTTACATTCGTATTATCCTTTACACTAATATTCTGCCCTACGCCGCCCGCCCAAACCGTAAATTTTCACGAATGAGTGACATTATTCCCCTAATCTACCAGCGATGCAACAAGTAAAAGCGGGGGGCAGGGAAAAGAGTATTTCAGACTTCAGTACCGTCGCGACCATGGCCACGGACGGACGTACGAAACGTTCCCAATCAATATGCGCGCCTGCCTCCGCGAGTATGGAAGCGCTTGCCGCTCCCATGGAGACCACACCGGCTCCTCGACGTAGGCCGGCCACTAGATCCCAATCGGCTAGGATAACTGGTGGTAGATCTGTGCGACATAGACGACAACAGCAACAACAGCAATTAGATCGTGAAACCAGAGCGCGATATAGTTCGGAACCGCGATTGGCAGAAGCGGAAACTCCTCCACAAGTTAGGAGACAGGCGTCTGCTAGACGTCGTCCTCCTGCTGGTCAGCATAGCCAGCCTCGACGTTCCAACGCTTTCCTGGACGTGCCAAAAACACACCAGCCAGAAGAAGAACCAGACGAAGACTCGTACAGACTACGTACATTCAACACTACACAAAAAGGAGGTCAGTGCTACCGGTCGTTAACCTTTCTGTCTATAATAAGCAAAGTTGTATTTTTCAATTTAAATCGAATGTCTTGGCAGTTGTCCTGCATTTTAATATTGAAGGGAACTGTCTGGTTTCCCTTGTGGAAAGCGATCGTTAAAGTCATTCAGTGAATCAGACCTGTAGGGTTACTCTTGAATCTCGATATCATGCGATTTGGAAATTGGAATCGTGTCTGTCATTTTAGGTACATTTGAACTCTGTACTAGCTGGTTATTAACATTTGGTTACAAATAAATTTAACAAATACTTTAGATTGATTTATTGTTTACTATTAACCAAATGTTTATAGTTCGCCAGTATTGTGTTCAAGAGTACCTAAACTGACATATTCGATTCCAATTTCCTATATTGCATGAATCGAGCTTCGAGAGTAACCCTACTGATCAAGCGTGCCGGGGACGCATTTGTTTTGAGGTAAAAATAAATCTCAGTGATGTTTGTTCTATTCCGGAGAAATTAATAGCTATAATACGGCATTGTTTGATTTCAAATGCATTTGTTTGATTCATAACTAAAACTAGTTTCGTTGCTTTTAAACATCAAGTTAAGTTTCCTGTTGTTCTTAAATAGTACAATACAAATATTCTTTATTGCACATAATTGACATAATTGATCGCTTCTGTGGTCTAGCGGTCTAGGTGTTGGACTTGATTTCCAGGTCGGGCAACAAAAAAAATATGATTTTTCCAATTTTCTTGAAATAATGTTACTCGTGATTGGATATGTGCTTAGTTTGGCAATAGGCTTAACACCTATCACGCTGTGGGTCTTAATGTCATTGGCTAGTAGTTGGTGCCCTGGTTGTGCTTCTGCTTACCTATTCGGGATATGGACGTAAAGATACTTACGTCTTATACTAATCATCATGGAAACATCATATCTTAAAAATAATGTATTAATTATAGAATTATTTACATTTTTAGAACCATAGATCACGTCAATTTTCAAACGAAAAATCGGTCCATTCATTTAGGAGTAATAATGTCACAAACAGACACATACACAGACATAATTATCAAACTTTTAACACTCCCGTTTTTCGGTCGAAGGTTAAAATTTCTATTATAATTTTTTAAATACGGCCTTGATTAAACTTTACCTCGATTCGATGGAACTTTAGTCGTGGTGGAATTTTCCAAATTTTCTCTTTATAGTAATTCTAAACAACTCTACATATTTTAGATACGATGGTTATGGATAACATTTGAGGAGCTTACATTTTTGGACTTTTTTTGCAACTCCAACAAACAAATTCCTTTCGTGTAATTCAAAGATTTCACCGCCTCGTTAGTAGAGGGTTAACGTATACGCCCAAGTCCACGAACTAACCGCGAAGCTCGGGTTCTATTCTCGACAAGGGCAGACATTTAATTGATTAACATATAGTGCATTTTTGGATCGTAATATTTATTTAAAAAAAGTAATAAAAATATATTCTGATAAATAAGTATTTTTATGTATCGTTGACTAACACCCATAACACAAGCTGGTTTTTTTCTTTGGGTTTATATATTACCAGCGGCCCGCCCTGGCTTCATACTTCATACATCAATTTGTGTAATTTTTCCAGGGATATGTTGTTATAGATTTATAGTTACAGGTTTCTATGACAGCTTTCAGATGCATTGACTGCTTTTGATCGAAGCAGTCGTTATATTAATACACTTAAATTTAGTTTAGGCATCAAATATACTCTTAAGGAAACGGAAATTGGGCATAAGAAGAAGAATATAAACCTTCCTCTTTAATCATTTTATCTATTAAAAAACCGCATCAAAATCTGTTGCGTACTTTTAAAGATTTCAGAATACAAATGTGCATAGGGACAGGAGAATGGACATGGAATGAATGGTTGACAAAAACGCTGGACCACTAGACCACAGAAGCAAAAAAAATTTGTACGACTTTTTGAAATCTGTATATTTTAATATTGATTACAAAAGTAAATTGTGAAATTTTACTACTTTTCATTTGACCAAATTAAAACAAAGTAATTGAAACAAGACAAGCATAGACGTTATGGTGACAAAAACAGTTAAAGCGGGCAAAGTAAATCCGATTTACTGTCAACCCGCTTTATTTATTTCTATACCACTTAATATCACCAGAAATTAGTAAATATAACCACCAAAGCAATGTCCTGGTATTAGTATCAATTAGTATAAATACTTAATTAATCAACCGATCAAATAGACTTTGCTTTAATTTGAAAATAACTAATCCCAACTGCATGGATACTACATGATTTGTTTATCTTGAAAATGAAAAATAAACATATCTCCTACATAAATGAAAAATGTTTACATTTTGTGCTTTTTAATAATTGAAATGTAAACAAGTTCTTGGATATCATGAAATATATTAGTCGTTACTGACTTGTTTTTTGTCTCTAAGTCGTCATTGTTTCATTACCATCCTATTTTATACTGCATAGAAAGTAAAACAAGCCAGCAAATTAGTTATAGGTTATATAAGTTGCTAACAAAAACAACGCAAAAAAAACGAATGAAGAAAGCAGGAAAAGAACATTTTGTGATGATAAATCTGTTTTCTCTCACTAGCAATTAAGCAATATATATTTCCTTTATTACTTTACTAAAATGTGAAGGAAATGTCACATCCTTAGGTCAAGAAGATTAATTTTATTGTCAAAGTGTATACTTACACGTGCATAGAAATATAATTATTTCTATAAACAAATGAAAAATAAACAGCACTCATTTATAAATGAAATGTGTTTACATTATCTTTTAAATAAATGAAATGTAAACAAGTGTTATATTAAGCTTTAGTATTAAAGAACATAAAATGAAACTAAAACAATAATTTACGCGTAGTAATACTGCAAAACAACCGTCTTCTATTTATTATCACGTACTTTAGGTACATAAAAAGTATATAATATACAAAATAACTCAAAAACATACAATAGGCTATCTTAAGATACAATAATTAACAAAATCTATTTATAATTCGCTTAACAAATACACAAGAAAAAACATAACGACGAGTTGGTAAAGTTATCAAAGTCATTTCATCAAAATTCAATGTTAAGTTATTGTTTTTTTTTGCACCTTACTTTATTATTCTTTCTAATAAAGTTAGGTTGACTGGTAGAGAATGCCATATAGCATTTTGTCCACCTTTGTACACTATAGTGCTTTAATTTTTAAATAAATAAATAAATGTTTCGGTTTGTGCCTTCAGAATTAGCAGCTTTGTCTAATGCCTCTGTCATGATATCCTTTATTTTCTTAGGCCTAATAATAAACATGATTGATTCTGGTCCCAAAAAACCCAAAAGGTATCTGGGTATGTTCCTGACCGGAACTCATATGTAAGCAACGCACCTATAATATCTATGATGTTTATACGCCACGGTCGCCTTTTACCTTCTATTTAGCCGTATATTTTTTTGTTGACCTCTCACATATGGAAGTTAACGTAAACCGACTTTGAAAGAGGAGGATGTTATATGTTCGACTCCTAGATTTTTTTAATGTATATTATTAGCAAAATGTTTTTGTTTCAAAATTTCCAAACAGTTTTTAAAAATCGTTTCGTATCTTGTGGTGGTTTGAATCTGATAATAGTATCCCAGGGAAATTATTAAGGGGCCATATACGCTAAAATTCGTCAGCAGTTTAGTGTTTTTTTCATACAAAGAAATCATGGATCTTGGTGACAAAAATACACAAGATTAACATGAATATGCTTTATAAGAATAGTGTTTCCAAAACACGATTCATTTCACTTTGCTCGATAGAAAAAAATCACTTAGTTAACCCTTTTTTTAAAGGCAAAACCCAACTGTCTACTTCAATTGTGAAAATATCGACACCAGATTTAACATAAACATAGATAAGTACTATACCTAAAAGATAAGTGTTTCAGTTTTTATACTTTTTTCAAATTACTTTTATTGTGTCAAAAACAGTGATTTGTCGCTTAAGACGTTTACTTCAGAGCGCAATATTTCATACTAATCATGGAACGGGGGAGTGCGGTGATTGGCTCTTCTGGCTGACTGAGTATGGGGCCTTAAAAAAAACAAATTTTTTGTGTATGTAGATGATATACCTCATCTTCAAACCTCATCTTTCATACCTCATCTTACATCAAATCAAATTTGGTTTTTTAACCGAGTTCAAAAAAAACGAGAAAGTTATCAATTCGATCAGTATATTTTTTTTATGTACGAGTATGTGCTCCGATTTCTCCGTGGTTTCTAAACCGATATACGTAAATTTATTTTTGTTTGATGCAGAATAGTTCTGAATTGGTCCCATAAAAATTTGATACAGGTAAAGCCTTAAACTAATCATGATATAAGTATTAAATTGGATTGGCACCGACTTCAAACCTATTAATAAATAGCGCATATAAGTAATAGGTAGTATATAATTAAATCTTTTTTTTTAATTTTTAGTTTTGAAGTCGGTTTTAATTAACCTGCGACGTGGAAAAAGGACGAAAAAGCAGACACGTTTCATAACATTAAGTATGAATTTGAAAGAAAAGTAAAGTATCTTCTCGCCCATATCCCTGAAGAGGTAGACAGAGGCACAACCAGGGCAGTCGGGGTCCCACAGTGTAATAGGTGGCAAGCCTATCGCCAACTTGGCACATATTCAATCTTGGCCAACATTATTTTTATTAGGAAATTGAAAATATATATTTTTCAGCTTTTTTGTTGGCCGACACGGGGATCGAACCGGGATTTCAAAGTCAAATCCGAAGCCACAGAGGCGATAATCATACATGTATTAACACTTCTGTTCTAGACTTCTGCCTCCCTCCATCTATATATATTATACAATCTTTGGACAAGTTAAGTCGGATTGAATCTAACCCCAAAGTAAGCATATTATATGGGTGTTAGTCAACGATACGATACGATATTTCTATAAATTAGAAATACTTGAATAGATACAAGAATAAATTTAATAAAATAATTTACAATGACCACTCTTTTGCAACGTGAAGAGTGGACGAACAAACAAACATGTTTTATTATATTAAGGATTATTTTAATTACCTGTCAAAATTAATTAAAACTCAATCAAACATGAATGCACACCGCGATTACCTAAAATCATATTAGTAATGTCAAGTATCAATTATGAAATGGCAAAAGGTGTTGTGGTTGTTGTATTGGTAAAAGTATTGATTTCCGAAATTCCTAACTATTACAGTAGTATCGCTAATGAATGTCTATATTGACCGCCTCGTTGGTCGAGTAGCTAGCGTACACGCCTAACTACATCAACCAACCGCGAGGCTCGGGTCAATTCCCGACGGGGGCAGGCATTTGTATGATGAACATTTGCATTTCCAGATCTGGGTGTTTATTAAATTTATTCTGGTATCTATTTAAGTGTTTCTATGTATTACAATAGTTGACTAACACCCATAACACAAGCATTTAATTTGCTTACTTTGGGGTTAGATTCAATTTATGTAACTTAACCAGGAATATAAAAAAAGAATATTTATACTTCTTTCTATATCTGCGAGGACCCCATCGCTTAGTGGAATAGTCTTGGTAACAGAGTAGTTGCGATTATGGTTTTAAATCGAAGTCGGATTTTTACAGTTTTGCAGTAATAAAAAAAATATATAGTATGTACTCCCTATTGTCGTGTTCCGATTTTAAGGATATATAGACGGCTAACTAAAGCAACGGGGTTATAACCCCGAAAACCAACGACAGGTAAAAATATATCTAAACAATGTAACTAGTGAAGACTTTGATATTCTCCATATTCAGTTATGGGGCAGAAACATGGACACTGAAGAAAGCTGGCCGCAACCGCATCGATCCCTTTGAAATGTGGTGCTGGAGACGAATGCTTTAGATCCCATGGACGGCCTTCCGCACAAATGCGTCTATCCTACAGGAACTCAAAGTAAAGACCCACCTGCCTTGTTGGTCGAGTGGCTAGCGTACACGCCTAACTACTTCGACCAACCGCGAGGCTCGGGTTCAATTCCCGACGGGGGCAGGCATTTGTGTGATGAACATTTAGATGTCTGCATTTCCGGGTCTGGGTGTTTATTAAATTTATTCTAGTATCTATTTAAGTAGTTCCATGTATTAGTATCGTTGACTAACACCCTTAACACAAGTATTTAATTTGCTTACTTTGGGGTTAGATTCAATTTGTGTAATCAATCAATCAATGTCCAGGGATATTATTATTATTATTATTAATATTAATTCTCATCTATTTGCCTTCGAAGAGTTCTTGAGTTCTTTGGTCACATCGCCAGGAAAGAAGGGATAAGGGAACAACGTCGAGCAACTTATGGTCACCGGAAAGGTTGACGGTAGGAGACCAAGAGGACGTAGCCCAATTAAGTGGACCGACCAAATCCAAACAACCCTGGATACCAACTTACACGTTGCCCTCCATTCAGCCAAGGAGAGAAATAAGTGGCGTGCAACTGTTCGGAGCAAGATCATCCCTCAACTAGGGTTTCACGACCCTCAGTAATGAGGTAACGACGCGAGAAGGAGGAGGATAACTTCTATATCTGATATAAGTAATTTAAGTAAGTTAATAAAGAATAAGTGATACTTAAAACAGTACAAGTGTTTCTTTATTTAAAAATATGAGGATAACTTCCTTGGTACGCTATAGGGCGCCGTATTTCAGACGATGAAGAAATCGACAATGGATGGACAGATAAAAATAATGTGTGTTTTGTACATGTGTGTACATATGTACAAAACACAAATTTTCTATCTATATGTACACATGAAGGATTTGAATACTATGTAGCTCAAATGGATACAGACGAAAGGGTGCAAGTTCAAATCCTGCTTAGAGCTAAGTTTTTCTTTGTTTAAAATTTGAAGAAACTTAAAACATACATATGGCAAGTGCTAAAGTAAAAATACCTTGAGAAAAATTAAAATTATTGCCATTATAAATGTGATTTTCATCTGTAACGATGAACTCTTTTGGTAGATTCTCAAAATTGTTTATCTATAGGTCATAACTACCCGAGTAAAACGGTAAAGAAAGGAATTAAAATTTTGTCACAGGATTTTATTCTTCAACCAATCAAATAATAAAAAAAACAAATAATACAATGGTTACAGACGAAAGAGTACAAGTTAAAATCCAGTCGGAGGCGAAGTTGTCTTCTTTCTTTTAAATTTGTAGATATTTATACAATACATACATATCTTCACGCCAAGTCCCTTACAGAGTAGCCAGAGCGTATCGAGTGCCAGATCTCACGATCCTGACAAACCTGTCTGGATTCCTTCACATTCATTATACCCTTTTCATATAAACACACCGGTTTCGGAGACTCTTGACACCACCCTCGGATAATATCCGCTGATCTGATCGTGGAATGTCAACCTTGGTCTCTCCATAACTATACAAATAAGTAAATCATCAACCTTAAAACCATGTAAACAAAAACATACATTGTAAAATACATCAACCTTAAAACGTCCTCATTGGTCGAGTAGCTAGCGTGCACGCCTAACTACATCGACCAACCGCGAGGCTCGGGTTCGATTCCCGACGGAGGCAGGCATTTGTGTGATGAACATTTAGATGTCTGCATTTCCGGGTCTGGGTGTTAATTAAATTTATTCTGGTATCTATATAAGTATTTACATGTATCTATTGGTATTGTTGATTAACACCCATAACACAAGCATATAACTTGCTTACTTTGAGGTTAGATTGAATTTGTGTGATTTGTCCAGGAACATTAATTTATTTATTAAAACCAAGTAAACAAATACATACAATCCCTTGATAAATTATGTCAGAGGATCTAGAAGGTTGCCAAAAGAATTGGCAGGATATTTAAAAAAAAACCTTCTCATCCACACCTTTGTAAATTATCAATACCGAGGGCGGTATTCCCAAACAGTTATGACTTCGAGACCTTTAACAAAAGAGCGTACTCATTCCTTAAAGGTCGGCAACTCATTTGTGATACTTCTGGTGTTGCGGATGCCCGTGGGCGGTGGTGATCACTTTCCATCAGGTGACCCACTGGCTCGTTTGCCTCCTCTTTTAAAGAAAAAAGCATTTATACAATAAAGTCAAATAAATGAAGCTGGTCTAGTTTTTGAATTGGAAAAGCTTCCCCTTTATTAGTTTTCTAACAAGTATTGCTGTGGCAGCGGACTGAAGTGATTGCGATCTACGTGGTTACTGGTGTGTTACTTGGATTATTCAGTGATGTTTTTTATTCGATTGCAATGAAATGGGAGAAAATGTATTAAGTACTTTAGCTTTACCATGCTGTTTGCAGTTTTAGCAACGGCTAGTTGGTAAATATTTGAAGTCGTATTTCCTCACCTTTAAACTACAAAACTTATAACTTGAAAAATTATTAGACAATCTGTAAAACACATTCTACATGAAAAAGAAGGAATAAATGAAATTATTAAATTTAACTCTTAACTTAACTTACTTTTACCCTTTTCCCTCTAGTATTTTTAGATTTTTTTCCTATATTTAATCGCCTCTGTGTTCTAGCGGTTCAGTAGTTGGACTTAACTGCATGAGATTCCGGGTTCGAATCCCGGGTCGGACAACAAAAATGATATTGGGTTTATCCAATTTTCTAATAAAAAATGTTGCAAGGGATAGGATATGTACCCGGTTGGCGATAGGCTTGCCACCTATCACATTGTGGGACATAGTATCTTCGGCTATGAGCCATGAACTTAAGGTAGCAGAGGTGGGTAAAGCGGTAGTACCCATCCGTAATTAAATTAATATCTTATTCATTAAGATTAGTCTTCTAACTTTTCACTGAAGGCCTTATTTTGTCATAATGAACTTCCTTTGATGTTCCGAAATTATAAGGGTCTGCAATTAGGACGCTTAAACTTGGCTTAAGATCTAAAGAATTATAATCATTAAACTCATGTTTAAAACACAAAAGTAATCGCCTCTGTGGTCTAGCAGTTCAGGTGGTGGACTTGGCTGCATGAGGTCCCGGGTTCAAATTCACGGTCGCGCAACAAAAAGAAAATTTTTCCAATTTTCTAAATAAAAAAAATGTTGCTCGGATTGGATATGTGCCCGGTTGGCGATAGGCTCGCCACCTATCACATTGTGGGACTTAGTGTCTTCGTCTAGTCGTGGGTGCTTTGGTTGTGCCTCTGCCTACCTCTTTGGGGATAGGGGCACGGAGATACCTTAAAGTTTATATTAAATTTTCTAACAAAAACGAAGTTGAGCGAGATTGGAAATGTGTACGGTTGGCGATATGCTGGATACCTATCACATTGTGGGACTAACACCCGTATTCAAGAAGCTAAGTAATGAAAACACGCTTAGCGAAGTACGACATTTAGCTATGCGTTTCTTACGTCAACCTATCCAATTCATGAACAATACTTAGAACTGAAACGCTGTGCGAAGTACATTTAGCTATGCGTTTCTTACGTCAAGCCATCCAATTCACGAACAATACTTAGAACTGATGATTGAAGTAAGTATTATTCATGAATTGTATGGCTATGTATGGTTAAAAATACACGCGAAACTCTTGCATTAAGGCGGATATAAATTGTATACGAACGGTTTTATTAAAGTTGTGAAATTTCGATAATCCTCTCTTTCTCAAAATAAAATATTCATCACTTTGAATTGGATTCCATTGGTTTCTAAACTTTTGAAGACTTTTAAGAATCTTTTCTTGTTACTTAACGAAACGAACGAGCCTAAATCTACAAATTAAATAAGAATCTTCAACTTTTGCGTTTATAATTCTTTGTGTGTTTGTCGCCTAACTTCTAGACGGCTGACTCAATTTGGTTAAACTTTATGGGTATGTTTTTTTTATAATATTAGAAGGCAAACAAGCAGACGGATTTCCTGATGGTAAGGAATTCACGTCGCCTATAGACACCAACGATGGTAATAATGCGTTGCCTGAGGTCGTGATGTAAGGCCTCGAGCAAACGTCAGTCTACCAGTTACCTTACCCTCCAAACGGAACACATCAACATTATAGCCAGGGATTTGAAACGTTATCAGATACCTCTATTTACCGGTAAATACCGTTAATTTAGTTACAATACGTCGGTCTCTACTGATAATTAACGTAACGGAAAACATTAACAGAACTAAATCAGAACGAAATTATAACTCAATAAATAACGTTATAATACCGGTAATAAAGCGACGTTGCCGCTTTTACATTGTTTTGCTGAGCTCTTTTGTGATTCGTCGATTTCGGCCGACTCGAAAAACGCAACGCCCGCGCTCCGCGCTGATGCTTCTGCGAGTTGGCAACTTCGCAAACGTATTACGATTTTCGAGATATATTGATATCATGATTTATGACGTTGACGATTAGTCAATAGTAAACAGCAATAGGGTAGTGCGCCTGTTCGCGTCCACCACTCAGTTCCATTTCGCGGACACCGTTTGAAAAACTCTTAAAAATAAGTGTACCTACGAACTAGGAAAATTAAAAGTAGTTTCTGCCTATAATAACATTATATTAGAAATACACATACACAGACAAAAAAATCGTTCGCATAACTTTTCCTGTCTAAAAAAATAATAAATCTTAGCTATGCAAAAAAAGTGTGCAAACATCTATAATTTTAGCAAAAAAATAGTGAGCCGGCGTCTGCTTCATACGTGATTTCTCAATATTTTAAGCTTATTCAAAGATTGCATTTATTCCTAGACCTTGAAATTGAATATAAGAATAGAAATAATGAAGGTTTTGATTGATTATTGTATGTTAAAAAGTTAAATGAGGTAGACGCGAACTGGCACACCAATTTTATGAATCAGCCATCATCTTACTATCTCTAACTTGATCCTTTATTTTATTAGAAGGAAATATGTGATAAGGATGGGGTTTTAATTTATTTTTATTTACCATTATTATAAGTTATTAATAAGATGTCGAAATTTACCTGGATGCAAAATTGGATGGATGGATGAACCAGTTTGCGTCCCCTTTTGTATTTGAACACTAAATCTTGATTAAATCTTCTTAAAATAAGATAAATCAGACAGTCTTATATAGGTAGATGGCAGTCGATAGAGTGCGTTGCAACATCCTTTCGGGACTAGTACCTGCTACTGCTCCGGAAAGGAATTTATAGTTTCTGACTTATTCCAGTTGTACAGAAGCAGCTGTATTATAAACTTAACTAGGTTTATAACGGCAAATATGTAAGCATATTCAGGCTCGTATCCCCCAAAGAAGCTGACAAAGGTGCAACTACGGCAACAACGATTAGCCTAATATACTTAGTCACAGTGCTATAGGTGGCAAACCTATTGCTAACCGGGCATATATATTCTATCCTGGGTGGCGATAGTTTTATTAGAAAATAAAAATGATAAAGCGATCTGTAATAGGCAAAAGCGCACAGTGCTTATTTTTATTTAAATAAGACATGCTTACTTTAAATCTTACTAGTATAATA
>NJDD01001700.1:0-34031 GCA_002245505.1 Calephelis nemesis | reverse complement strand
AAAAACGGATTTTCCAAGAGTAAAAAATGCCATCGCCTATAGACATCAAATGTGTTAATGATGCGTTGCCAACCTTAGGCCACGATGTTCAGCCCCCTGCGCCAGTGAGTTTACCGGCTACCCTACCTTCTGAGTGGAACACGATAATGGAGAGCAATGTCATTTCAAGCTCGAATCAAAATTCAACGTAATTAATTCTGTTGCGTTTGATGAAGACTATTGAATCTTGTTGTTTTCGATTGTCGAATAACTTAACTGTAAAAAAACTAAATTACATAATTTACATAGGAAACCAAAAAATATCTCAGTTTTCAATTCCAACCTTGAGCGAAACAAATAACTCAGTCAGGTAACTTCTAAAGCTTAGGCGTATGGAAACTACAAAACATGGGAAGCCAAATAAAAATACAGAGTGTGTGACAGAGACAAAATGATAATAGCATTGAAAGTAATGTTACTAATTGTGTATAACGATATGTTCTTACCGGTAATTCTTAGTGAGTACCGGAACGTATTACGCTAGCGATACTAAATTGTAACGAAACCTGTAACAATATTTGAAGTAACGTTACGCTCATGTTACCGCTACCTCAAGCGCGAGCAAGTAACGTTACAGAAAAATACCGATATTTCGATCCCTTTTATAGCAGCAGGAATAGGTAAGGCGGTGGTACCAATCCGGGCGAGTCGCTGCGAAACTCTACCACCTAGTAAGATGTCACGGTGTTAATGATGGTAAGCCTATGCTCGCCTTTTATGAGCTGCCTGGCAGGAATGCAGATGGTCTATTCTACAATGGAGCCCGGACCAAAACGGGGGATGGATTTCCGATTTATCCATACTTTCTAAATAGTCGCCTCTGTGGTCTAGCGGTTCAGGTGTTGGACTTGACTGCATGAGGTCCCGTATTCGAAACCCGGATCGTGCGACAAAAAAAATTGGGTTTTTCAATTTTTTGATAAAAAAGAAAACGTTGCTCGGGTTTGGATATGTGCCCGGTAGGCGATAGGCTTGCCACCTATCACTATGTAGGACTAAGCGTCTTCGGCTTGTCGTGGGTGCCCTGGTTTTGCCTCTGCCTACCTGTTCGAGGATATGGGCGTGAAGATACTTTTTTTAAATTATTTTAAACTAGCTGTCCCGCGAACTTCGTTCCACCCGTTCAGTTTGTATGGGAAAAAGTAAAATGTAGTTTTTTTAGTTTTCTCGCCAGTTTTTTTCTTTTTCTTATCTTCTAAACCTTGCCTGGACTTGAACAAATAATTCAAAACCAAAATTAGCGAAAGCAAATTCAGCCGTTCTCGAGTTTTAGCGAGACTAACGAACAGCAATTAATTTTTATATATAAAGATTTGTAGAAAAAAATAACATTTCCTGGAATTACAAACTTGCCCGATTGCGGTAGGCTTGCCATCTATCACACTGTGGTAAGTATTTTCGGCTAGTCGTGTACCTATGCCCTGACCTTTACGGAGATACGGACAGAAGAAACTTTTTTATTTATTTTTATTTGCAAAGCTCTGATAATATAAATTTAGTTATTAGCTTAAGTATTTCAAAATGTACTTAATGAAGTGTGAACAGATAAGTGTAAGTGTTATTTAAAATCGTGAGAATAAAATACTTTTTATTTCAATCCCATAACTTCAGAGAGTTAGGTTTTATTGCGTCTGGTGTCTAGACTAGATTTCTAGCCCTTAAGATGCAATCTACTTTTATTGTGAGAACATTGAATTACGTAGTCACATTTAGATTATGTGTTTCTCTGCAAGATATGTGTTTCCCCCTTGTTGGTCCGGACTCCTTTGTCTTCCTGCCAGGCAGCTCGTAAAAGGCGAGCATAGGCTTATAATCACTAACATCGTGACATCTGACTAGGTGGTAGAGTTTCGCAGCGACACGCCCGGATTGGTACCACCGCCTTACCTATTCCTGCCGCCATAACGTCATGACGTGTTTCGGTTCGGAGGGCAAGATAGCCGGTAAACTTTCTTTTGCTCGAGGCCTAACATCTTGACCTCAGGTTGGCAACGCACCATTACCATCTTTGGTGTCTCTAGGCGGCGTGAATTTCTTACCATCAGGAAATTCGTCTGCTTGTTTGCCTTCCTATAACATAAAAAAAAAATATGATCCGTAATTCGGTGATCCGCAAGCGAACGAGAGTAACCGACATAGTCCAGAGAGTCAGCAAGCTGAAGTGGCAATGGGCAGGCCACATAGCTCGCTGAACCGATACCGCTGGGGAAGAAAGGTTCTCGAGTGGCGGCCTCGCACTGTAGGACGTAGTGTTGGACGACCTCCACCCCGGTCGACTGATGACCTGGTCAAAGTCGCGGGGAGTCGCTGGTTGCAAGCTGATGGTGATCATGACTTGTGGCGCTCTTTGGGAGAGGCCCATGTTCAGCAGTGGACGTCGTCCGGCTGATGATGATGGTGATGATGATTTAGATTATACTAGCGGAACCGGCGAACTTCATATTGCTTGACATACACTAACAGTTTGTATGGATTAAAGCATTGTTTCCCATTTATACGCATTTTTACCGGGTTTTCCCTCCGTAAGAACCTTTTTCCTGAAAACGAAACGGGGATTCATTCTGATATATATGGATAACTAGCTTTTCCGACGAACTTCGTTTCACCTGTCCATCTTCTGAATTAAAGCTACATCCCCGTATAAGAAAATCAAATTTTAGTGTGTTTGTATGTTGAAATATCCGCTTTACAATATATGTAGGTAGTAGATACATATACCAAAATTTCATTTTTACTATTTTTATTGGTCTATCTTTCAGTCTGACTGTTTGTTACGGCTAATGTCGGATATGGTTGGACCAATATTGACGGGTTTTACACTGTCAGATAGCTAACGTAATGAGTAGTAATTCAGACTACTATCGTTTCCTATTCTACACTTGAGGATATTTTGTTCATCTTCTATTTCTTTTGACGGACTTTTCTAAAAACAAGCATAGGTATGAATTTCTTGATAATTAAAAAATACAGGATTTGAACCTGTATCCTTTCGTCTCAAGACAACGAATACTCAAACCATTTGAGCTACTCAAGATTCAAATCCTGAGGCGAAATTTTTATTACCTTTCTTTTACCGTCTACGCGGGTAGCCTATGAACTTTAGATATACCTTCCTCGTATTAGTTTGGGTTCGCTTCAAGCTAATATAATAGATTATCTGCCTCTCTGCCAGGCAGCTCGTTACAGGCGAGCGTAGGTTGAATAAGTCATCACTAACAAGACCACTAGTGGTAGAGTGCTGCGTAGCAACTTGCCAGGGTCCAATTAAGGAATCTATAGCCTCACCTATTCCTGTCGCAATAATGACTCTATCATGTACTGGTCCGGAAGGAGGAGTAGCCGACAGACTTCCACAATTGCCATCGGCTAGGTAATCGTCTAACATCATAAAAAAATTGAAATTAAAAAAATCAGACCCTCTACCTTTACCTCCTCTTCTATAAAAATCAATTTTAACTAATTACGTTCTGTATTCGTATCAGCATATCAAAGGGTTAGCGGTATTTGTTTTGACATATTTGAATAAAAAATTGCTTCTACGACACGTTCAATTCATTATACATTTTTTTAATTTACATACAAATTGATAAACAACAAAATAAGGCTGGCTACACGCGTACGACAATGCCAGAAAGTTGTTGTACGTGTGTAGCCAGCACACTTCACAAGGACCACATATTGCTATCACTATCGACCAAGTGATTGATCACATTGAGACCACATTGCACCTACAACAAAAAAACTAGCTAGATAACAATTTATTTCCTTTTTTAGCGAGTTATATGAAACCCGATTTCAATTCGCGACCATATTGCATATACAAAACAACCACAAGCTAGATAACAATGCTTCCTATTCGATTTCCATGAGTGTTTCAGTCAGACGTATTTTACAAAAGGCGACTTCAATTATCTGGCTGCACTCGTGGGTCGCGTTCCCTCATCACAACTAGCAACATGGTCCAGTCATTATAAGAAGTTCACCTCGGAATTCGAGATACCCAGCTGTAAGTCTGTAAATACTTGTATATTGATACCCCAAAAGTTGTCTTAAAACCTACATATGGTAGGGTGTAAGCAACTATTAAATTTCAAGGTTAAAGGTCACAAAATCGGTTTTTTGCGCCTTTTTTGGAAATATGTCATTTTCTATGGGTTTTTTGCTATTTGTATTAATTAACAATATTGTAGAATACAAAATTTTCTACAAATTTTGTTTAAAAATTTTTTTTGTGCGGTGAACCTTTTTCGTGATAGCTTGTGTATAGCTTGTCTCAATGCTCTACCATATACCAGAGCGACATTAACGACGATGGAACCTTTGACCCCGAAATCATGGAAGAACTTGAGACAAATGTCGTTGAAGACGCAAGCTTGCCTATTACATTGGCCACAAGCTAAAGAGCATTACAAGCCCGCTTTCCTGCATCCGCATCGCGATCGCGGGCTTTCCGCCCTCTATCTCGAAAACGGGTTACCGTTTAAAAAATTTTTAAACAAAATTTGTAGAGAATTTTGTATTCTACAATATTGATAATCAATACAAATAGCAAAAAACCCATAGGAAATGAGATATTTCCAAAAAAGGCGCAAAAAACCGATTTTTGTGATCTTTACTTTTTTTTTTTAACCTTAAAATTTAATAGTTGCTTACACCCTACCATATGTAGGTTTTGAAACAACTTTTAGGGTGTCAATATACAAGTATTTACAGATTTACAGCTGGGTATCTCGAATTCCGAGGTGAACTTCCTATAATGACTGGACCATGTTGCTAGTTGTGATTAGGGAACGCGACCCACGAGTGCAGCCAGATAATTGGAGTCGCCTTTTGTAAAATACGTCTGACTGAAACACTCATGGAAATCGAATAGGAAGCATTGTTAACAAGTGTTTACAGACTTACAGCTGGGTATCTCGAATTCCGAGATTCTTACCTAATTTAAGCTTAAATGACTGGATAAACAACGCAACGACATTTACTTTTTAGCTACTTCCAAAATAGGAGGAGGTTCTAATTTCGTCTATATGATATTTTTTAATTTTTTTGTTGATTACTCGGCTTTTAGAATATCTTTCTGGTCATGATTCTGAGTTCCAAATTAATTTTGTCATGATCGATTAGTAGTTTTAAAGTTGTTTTTTTCGCATCAATGTTAATTAAACTTTTGTAGACCATTTCGGACTCATTTGCTCTCTTTGGAAAAAGGAATCATCAAATCATGACTTGGTACCTAATAATATAGTTAGAGTCGAATTTAGCAGTTTTGCGTTTACTTATTTTTGAAACTACAACACCACTATACAAAACTGCAGCGATACTGTTAACATGTAACCTCTGCTTGATGACCTTTTGTGACTACGAAGTACGATGTGATGTGGTTATGGTGCGTGTATGTCCAGCCTAAATAAAAAATGTACATACATGAAGTTAGGATACCAAAACGAGTGAAATATGTGTATTTTCAATTTAAACATACATAGTGTCTATATTATAATAGAACATGGGCCGAAATGACACCGGATACGTTTTATCCTATTACCAGAAATAATACAAAAATGTATGCATACGTAAGTGTTATAAGTGTTGTGTAACAAGTGACACTTTATGTCATTTAAGCATCAATTTTTGTGGAGCATATTATAAGAAAAAAGTTTCACTTAAAAAAATCTTAATGTTCACTTATACCGCGCGTTGCGGAAGTTGCAAGCAAGAAGGCTGTCGAAACAAAAATCTTGAAGAACGCAGTATGAAATTCAGCGACAACATACAGTGTTTTTGAAGCGAAAACTTCTTTAGCGGCGTTGCGCGCTTTTTTTGGAATGACTTAAAACTTCTAAACTAGCGTTAGGACACGTGACCTGATCGAAAATTCGTAAGACGGCGCAGGGCGCTTGCGCGAATGTACGTGATGTCATTTTTGTGTACAATAGCGCAATAAATAAATATTGTATTCTACCACATAAATGATAGTAGGTACTTTCATACTAATAGTTAAAGCAAATGCAAAATTTTTCCCTAACCATTCCAAAATATCAAAAATGCACAACGTTAATATTCAAATGTTCACTTCTGCCGGCACTCCCGAAGTGCAACCTATAGTTTTTTTTGAGTGGTGTAACTAGAGGCTTAAAAGCGTAACAGAGACATCTGATGGCTAATAATTAGAATTCTTTAAAGAATTTTCATTACAAAATATCCAAGAGAACTCGCTAGCAACGGCTTATAATATTGTGTTATCTCAAACGTCATATGTTATCTAATATTAGAAGATATGATTCATAATCAATGTTTATATTAAAATGTAGCTTTTTATATTATGATGATTAACGGCGGTCGGAAAGATGTCTGATAGTTATTACTAATAGAACTTATATTAAACACATTGCGAAAGACTTACAATCTATTTATTTATACATTTTGTTTATGAGATCGGAAATTAAACAAATAGGTGGATTTCCAATGTTAAGAACTTTACTGATAAACAGTAGAAAGTATCTTCACGCCCATATCCCCGAAGAGGTAGGCACAGGCACAACCAGGGCACCCACGACTAGCCGAAGACACTAAGTCCCACAATGTGATAGGTGGCAAGCCTATCGGCAGCCAGGCACCTATCCAATCTCGAGCAACGTTTTTTTATTAGTAAATTGGGAAAACCAAATTTTCTTTTTGTTGTCCGACCCGGAAATCGAACCCGGGACCTCGTACATTCAAGTCCAACATATAGGCGTTAAACACTCATAAGCATCAAAAGTGTTAATGGTATGTCGTTAACCAAAAGCTAAGTAAAGTAAATATGTTAGTATCTTCACGCCCATATAGGCAGTTTTGCAGAGGCACAACCAGGGCCCCCACAACTAGCCAAAGATATTCCCACAATGTAATAGGTGGGAAGCCTATCGTCAACCGGGCACATATCCAATCCCGAGCAACGTTAATTTTGTTAGAAAAATGAAAATATACATTTTCTAACTTATTTGTTGCTCGACCCGGGGATCAAACCAGGACCTCAAGAAGTCAGGTCCGACGCCAAACCGCTAGACCACTAAGGCGACAAACTTTAAGCTGCAATATCGAAATGTATTATATAGTTTATCAAACACAATGATGAGCACTGATGTTATTGTGGAGGGAATACATAAGGTAGTGATACCTATTGGACCAGCTATCACTTTACTAAATAGTCAGGATTGCTCTAGTTAAATTAACAGATATTAAACCAAGAATAATAAAGGTGCACTATGAACTTGAGGTTGTAATGTTACATTGCTTAAGTGAGTAAAATTATTAGCTACTCTACCTTCCAATCTGACAAACATCATTTAGGAGTATTGAAGATATGAAGATAATATATCAATCCGCGCTAGTTATTGTAGGACCGCCATCTATTCTGACTGCTGAAATGATAATATACTAGTCTAAATGGAGTTATTAATGCTAAATAATTCCACTAGATAGCGATGGGTTCTTAAGTTTTCAGGTATCGAGTTTTGTCATGGTGTATATAACTTTAATATAAAGAAAATCCGTTGGGATTTGGCCGGCTCTTAAGTCATCAATTTCCAAAGCTATTTTCAAATCACTTCCTGTTCGCCCGAGATCTATAAACTGCCAGATAGTAGTCATTTTTTTAAAATTTAAAATTCGTCGTCGCATGCTGATAACACTAGTAGAAATTAATACGTATAGTGGATTATCATACTTATACCCACTAAATTGTATAATTAGATAACAGTACTTTTTTTGTTTAGCCTTGACTAAACAGATTATTATCTTGCAAATTCTTTACCTGAAACCTTATTACTGTAAAATACTTCATAAACTTTTTGACTGTTAAATCTGAGTTTAGTTAACAAAGTAAATAACAAGTAACAAAGTAAATAGGTAAGTATATTCACGACCCACTCTCAAAGAGGTAGACAGAGGAAAAAGGATAAGCCAGAAGTACTACTTACACAGTGTAAAATGTGGCAAACCTAGTTCTAACTTGGTACTGATCCAATCCTGGGCAAAGATGTTTGATAAAAACATTGAAACATCACATTTATACTGCTAGAACAATGAGTATACTATTATATATATGTTTATTATAGAACATGTTACTTGGGCACTAAAGTTCCTATTTAAACATGTTTTTTTATACAAGAGAAGGCAAACGAGCAAGTGGGGCACCAGATGAAAAGTGATCACCGCCGCCCACGGACATCTGCAACACCAGGAGTACCACAGACACGTTGCCAACCTTTGACGATTGAGTGCACTCTTTTCTTGAAGGTCCCTAAGTCATATTTGTTTAGGAATACCGCACTCAATAAGTACTAATACTCGTAAGTGCGAAACCCTACTTTACTTTTATCAAAACTTGAATAATCTAAAACAATACAATTTTAAAACAATGTTCTATACTCATACTATACTATCATTTAATAATCTAAAACAATACTCTTTTTAAACAATATTCAATACTCATACTATACTATCATGCTAATATTATACCATAAATAATTCCGAAATGTAACGTAGTGAAATTTTCATCTTTTTGAAAATGACTAAGGTCTGGCCAAATGATAAAATTATAGGATTTCGCGTTAACTCTGTTTCAAATGAGAAAGGTTTCATTCAAAGCTAACGATTCTTTTCACATAAAACACAATTCTTCAAATATCCGAGTTTGAATTACTTTCTTTTGTTGATAAGTTTTTTATTATAACAGGACACCATTGACTTTATCGAATGTTTTCAATTAAATTGCAACTTAGGAATTGATATCGTTGTCGGCAAAAATAAGAAAATGCCCGAAATAAAATTGTAAACAATACGACTGCTATTACATTAATAGACTAGCGGCCCGCCCCGGCTTCGCGCGGTTATAGAATACACGTCATATAATCTTTTCTCTTCAATCACTTTATCTGTTAAAGAAAACCGCACCAAAAAAAAACTTACATTAAAATTACTCCACCGTAAAAAATTGCTCATCTTATTTAAAAAATTAACAGAGGAAAAATCTCCCCCTTTTTGGAATTAGTTAAAAATGGTACAGAAAAGCTACATTATTTTCAAAAGAAATAAAAATTATTATTTACAATTTGTCGCCTCTGTGGTCTAGCGGTCTAGGTGTTGGATTTGACTTCATGAGGTCTCGGGTTCGAATCCCGGTCGGGCAACAAAAAGAAAATGTGGTTTTTCTAATAAATAATGTTGCTCGGGATTGGATATGTGCGAGGTTGGCGATAGGCTTGGCTTAAATAAATATTCCCGGACAAGTTAGAAGAATTGAATCTAACCCCAAAGTAAGCAAATTACTTATATGCTTATATTATGGGTGTTAGTCAACGATACTAATTCAAAGACATAATTCAATAGATAACAGAATAAATTTAATCAACACCCAGACCCGGAAATGCAGACATCTATCATGTTCATCACACAAATGCCTGCCCCCGTCGGGAATCGAACCCAAGCCACGCGGTTAGTCTTTATAGTTAGGCGAGTACGCTAGACACTCGACCAACGAGGAGATCCTTCTAAGCTTTTTTCAATCACCGCTAATAATAGTTTCCATTTGCCATTTTTAGGTACAAAACCCTTAAAAGGAAAAGGGATTTCCGTCCAACACTCTCCGCTTCTTCAGTGGCGTGTTCACTCATATCCATACCTTTTGTTATTTCAAGGGCTACCAAAGGCCCTTTACAATCTGGGTTATAATAATAGATGCTTGACAATATAATATTGATTGATTTGTATTATTATGTTCGACCATTTTGATGTAGGTCATAACCAATTTGTCATGATTGATGATTAATTAATAATCACATTCGCAATTAATTAATCACGCTTACAAAGCACGTACTCTAGTTAATATGTGTATAATTGAAATACGTGATTATTTACAATTTTTCAGGAAAAATGACAGACCATTTTTGATTATGAAAAAAACGTCGTATATCTAACTTTATCGTGTCACGGAGTGCATGATTGAACTCCTCTGAAACGGCTTGACCGATTTTCGTGAACAAGTAACCTAAGTGACAAGGGTGACTCATCCCAATTTTTTTAACTAAAATCTCATTAAAAAAAATAGTGTCTGCCGGGTCAGCTAGTCTAGTATATAAAATTCTCGTGACACGGTGTGTGTGATTGAACTCCGAAACGGCTTGACCGATTTTCGTGAAATTTTGTGAGCATATTGAGTAAGTCTGAGAATCGGCCAACATCTATTTTACATACCCCTAAGTAACAAGGGTGACTCACCCTTATTTATTTTACTAAAATCACATTTAAAAAAGTAGCTGAACAACGTCTGCCGGGTCAGCTAGATTTCACATAATTTAGGCAAGGATCGTGGCATTTGGCTCTCGATACTTTCTGCTTACCCTGTAAGAGGCTTGACGTGAAGACATATAATATGTTGTACGTATGGTACTAAAACCTGATGGTGAGAAATGACTCGGGTTGTGTCTGTATTTCTTAAAAACATGGTTGAATGCTGTACCATAATTCTCGCCATTGTCCTGTTCCGTGCTCAAGGGTAGCGATATACGTCTGCAAGTAGTCTAAGATCAGGCTGTGAAACCCACTAATAATATGTATAATGTATATAGGCGACGGTTCTTTTTGAACCTATGAAAAGATGCCTTCTTATTAGCTATAATATAAAAAAAAAATCTTGCCTTCTCGTAATTACAATAAAGAGATGGTTTGTGGTAGACAATAAACAGCATTTAAATAATAATGCTTAAGATGTCACAGCACAAACTCAGAAAATATGAAATGAAATTTAAAATGGAACCTTACCTAAGGATCCAAGCACTTAGAAAATAAATTCAGTACTTGGAAGCTATAAACACAGTAAAAGTGCAACGCGGGCTTCAATTTTAATATTGTCGTCTAAGTAAAAAGTAAAGGGTTCGACGAACTATTAATTTTTTTATGATATTGGAAAGCAAACAAGCAGATGGATTTTCTGATAGTAAGAAATTTACGACGCCTAGAGACACCAAAGGTGGTAATGATGCATTGAAAACCTGAAGTCGGAATGTCAGGCTTCGAGCAAAAGTAAGTTTACCGACTACCTTACCCTCCAAAGCAGAACACGTCATGTCGTTATGGCGACAGGAATGGGTAAGGCGGTGGTACCAATCCATGCGAGTCGCTGTGAAACTCTACCACCTAGTCGGATGTAACGGTGTTAGTGGCGGTAACCCTTTGTTCGCCTTTTACGAGCTGCCTGGCAGGTAGGCAGATGGTCTATTCTGCAAATGAGCCCAGACCAACACGGGGAAAATTTTGGGCCTATCATCCACATTCCGTCTTCGCACCACGCGACGAGGTGAAGATTTCCAGTTGCACCACCTTGATGCTTGCACTCTACAACTGTTAGCTTCTTGATCATCTTTTTATACGAGCAGTCAAATTCTGGAATAGCCTCCCATGGCTTTTCTACTGAAATTTGACCTGAGGTTTTACAAACAAAACAGTAGCGACTTCCAGATTACCCACAAATAGTTTACGGTAATTATTCTCACAATATGATAGGTGGTAAAGGTTCGGTAAGGGTTCGGAGGATAGGGTAGCCAGTAGAGTTGCATAATAGACACAATAACATTGGCCTCAGGACAACGTTTACCGTAACATCTTTGGCACACATAGGGCACGGTTGTCTTTCACTTATCCAATCCCGGCAAAGTTATTTTAATTAACCCCCAGCGGTAAAAGAGGGGTATTATTTGAAGTGTCTATGTGTGTGTCTATATTTGGTATCAAAACTTATGAACGGTTGAACCGATTTCGATTCGAATTTGTTCCGATTTGAATGATGACATGATCGAAATGGCAACATTACAAATAGTTTATGTGGAACCCCCACATAAACTATTTCTAATGTAGTTCTAACCAGTGAAATTTTATAATTATTAGAAAATTAAAAAAAAATTATTTTGATTTGCTCGGTCCAGGATTCCTACTCGGGAATTGGTAATCAATGCCAAAACTGGACTGAAAATAATTAAATAAAAAATAATGAATAAATGAAAAATGAATTAATCTCTCCAGACCGAGACCTCGAGACATAGGTGAAGTTGCAAACTAATTAAATGAGAAAGAATGAATAAATAAAAAAGACATTAATTTCTCCAAAGTCCAGACCTAGACTTAACTCACAAGAGACTTAACTCACTTAAGAGATCACAGAGGCGAAGTTACAAACTAATTTAATGAAAAAATCTTTCCACAAACCAGACCTAGACCTAACTCCAACACTAAAGACCACAGAAGCGAAATTACAAACTAATTTAATTAACAAGAATAAATCAATAAAAATTACATTAATCTCTCCAGAGTCCAGACCTAGACCTAACTCAAACTCTAGAGACCACATAGGCAAAGTTAAAAATTAACTAAATGAAAAAGAATTAAAGGTATCGAATGTAAATTAGGTTGCCGGCAGCGAATGTAACAATAATGTCAGTTAACCTACATTCTGATGAGCTCAGTCCCTGGGAATGACAAAGCATACTCCAGCCCGTTATAAACTTTGCAAATTGGATGGAGGGGAAATACACGTTATATACTTACTGATTTATTAAGATAAATATTTAATGAGTGCCCGTGATCATTCTTGCTTTTGGTAATTAGTACGCCTTAAAAAGGAAGATGTAATATGTTCGACTTCTATAATCTTTATTTGTGTTGATCGATTTCTCCGTCATTTCTTAACCACTCTGTGTGTCGCCTCTGTGGTCTAGGGATCCAAGTTTTGCACTTGACTTCATGAGGTCTTTGGTTTAATCCCTGGCCGAGCAAAAAAAGAAAATGTGGTATTTCCAATTAACCAGTCTGTATGTCGCCTCAGTAGTCTAACGGTTCAAGTATTGGACTTGACTTCATGAGCTCCCGGGTCGAGCAACAAAAAGAGAATGTTATAGTAAAAAAACATTGCTCGGGATTAGATACGTGCCCGGTTAGCGATAGGCTTGCCACCTAGCACACTGTGGGACTTCGTTTCTTCGGCTAGTCATGTGTGCCCTAGTTGTGCCTCTGCCTGCCCATTCGGGGATGTAGGCGTGACGATACTCTTTTTTTTGTTAAAACTACTATCAGGGTAATTATCCCATTCCAGGCAACGTTGCTTCGATAAGATAAATAGAAAAAACATTTTATGTTGCCCGACCCAATCAAACCCAAGGCCTTATATAGCCACCACAAACGCCGGACCATTGACCACAGAGACGATAAAAATAAAGTTAAGATGTAATTGTACACTCAAAGGTACATTTCTTGAGTTCTGAGCAACTAGTACTAAAATTTTATATTGTGGCGGTCCCCTTCCCAAAGAGAGAATGTCTTAAAGGAGACCAGTATGTGTACCTAGATAAGGGTGTTTCCAGATAAACGATTAAATATGTAGAATTAGTCTCTCTCTTCAGTCGATTCCCTCACTGCTGACATCCTGACTCCTTTGATCCTGTCTCCAGCTGCTTCAATCGGTTGCGTTCCGTCGCTTGGTGGAGCGAAGCGCTGATGAGCATCTTCAGCTGTTTGGAGACTTGGTCCGACCACCGGTTGGGAGTTCGTCCTCTAGGTATTTTCCCCTCCACCTTCCCTGTCACTATCAGACGCTCAAAATTGTTGCCATCCCTGTGTGCAACGTGGCCGAAGTACTGCATTTTGTTTTGTAGAATTAGTAACAAATCACTTTTTCACAATTTTTTTTCAAAGAATTGAAACACGAATATTTTGATAAAATAATAAACTTAATCGTCTCTTATAGTGGTCCGACGCTGCCCAGGATAAATTTGTATAAGTGCTTGGACATTATGGGACTATTAATCATGGGACTCAATTAGCTTTAGCTAATCGTAGGTGGCCTAGTTATACCTCTACTTCAGTAGCAGCTAACTTTTTAAGGGCTGATTTCACCGATCATATTGAAAACTGAGTTTAGACAAACTAAGATCAGTGTGAAGGAGTTAAATACCGGTAAAATCTTGTTCATAAGCTACTGCAAGCGCGCTTTTAAAATTGTAATAAAAATAGTATAGTTCAACAAAATATTTACAATAACCATTATTTCTTTGACAATTGTTTTTAAATTCAACTGTGAAATCACTTCACACTAACCAAAATATTAAAACAGTATTAAACATATTAAAAATTTGCAAGAATAATGTCGGAATCTGACATATTCTGCAAATCGCTTCTAAAATGTTTTTTTCAACCTTGCACACAATATGTAAATTACAACATAGTACGGCTAGTAACTCAATTTCTTTCCCCATTGTTCTTTGTACCCATAGCCTTCTGTCAAAAACTACATCAGGTTTAACAAATTGAATATGGAAATAGGTAAAAGTAAGTATCGTAGTATTACATTTATTTTTAAACTACAACATAAAAAATGCCATTAAATTCTAACAGTCAACTTTTAAAATAGCATTACGACAGGAAATAAAGTAAAACGCTCGCGTAGCTTTGCCCTAAGAATAAAATAAGCTTTGTCGTGCCGTAATATGTCTATATATTAGACCCTTTGTAATACGATTTGCCGTTGTTAAGCAAGAAACTATTTCCCTTGCGACTAAAACTTTGTATGATTCAAATCCGTATGGCCGTCCCTATTTTAGAGTTCTGAATTTATGTGTCTTTATATAGACTAGTGGTCGCCCATTGGTCGAAATTCAACCATAATAAATCATAACATCCTGTTGATAAGAACGCCATCTTCATTTCTCAAGACCAACTACTTTGTTTCCAAACTTTTTAGTGCGCCATCTGTGAACTATTATCGTTATCATCATTATATTTGTTTATGTGTGTCAAATGCATTGTAGTGTGTGCATTGTTTTTATTATTAATATATTAGCGTTCTGCACTTCTCCTACACATAAACTATAAGTGTGCCAAATTTTATGCTCTTGCGTTCTCACAATTTTCGTAAAAAGGGGTCCAAAGTTTTGGCATCACGTGTTAATATATAGAAAAGGAAGTCCCTTCGACGTAAGCACAGTATTGGTTTGAGAGGGTTATTTCCCTTGTTATTGAAATTTGGGTACTGACTTATCAAGTTCAGTGTTCAGTTTCAGTATTTCCTTGCTGAATTGAAATCTAAGAATCTAGGTTTATTTAGTAAGGTTAGATTATATTCCATACTCTGTAAATACATAGAATATAATAGAATTACTCTTTATTGTCCACAAAAATACATAAAAAATAAATACATCAAAAGAAACTTAAAAACTAAGTAATACACAAAGGCGGCCTTATCGCCAAAACAGCGATCTCTTCCAGGCAACCTTATCTTATGGAGACACTAGCTGTCCCGGCAGACGTTGTTCTGCTATTTTTAATGCAATTTTAGTAAAAAAACTGGGGTGAGTCACCCTTATCACTTAGGGGTAGATGTTGGCCGATTCTCAGACCAACTCAATACGCATACAAAATTTCATGAGAATCGGTCAAGCCGTTTCGGAGGAGTACGGGAACGAACACTGTGACACGAGAATTTTATATATAAGATAATAAAATAAATTTTGCTCGATGGTGCTCTTAATACACAAAAAAGAAATACAACACATGCAACTTCAGTTGGAATAGAATTATTACAAAACAAAGAAAAAAAAAGAATGAACAGATTAACTTTAACCGAGTCATATTGAACATTGAAAGTGACGTTTAACCATCTTTTTAAACGTATTGATATTAGGGGCTTACCTGATTTCTACTGGGAGCAAGTTCCAAAGATTTACTGATATCTAAATGAAATCAAAAATGAATCCCAATTTCGTTTTCATAGCTTTTTTTTTGTGTTGTCGTTAGTAGAAGACACATATGAAGAGAAAAACTGGAAAAACAGGGAAAACAAAAAAAAGTTCTTCCCTTACAGAGCAATTATGGTCGGCTAATAATGAAATAAAACTAATTCTATTCATGAAATATAAAAAAATCAACATTTATTGCTACGTATATTATACAAAACCCAAACCGAGGGTAACCATATTTTTTGTCTGTATGTCTGTGTACTTAAATTACTGGTTTAAAAACGATACTTGTTTTGAATGACACTATTTTTTTGCTCCTGTAACACGTGTGTGTGTGCGTTTACGTGTATGTGTTAATTAATGTAACGTTTTTTTTTCTTTAAATCATTATCTCATTAAAATGGCAACAAAATAAAAGCTATCTGCTTTAATAGGTAAGACTCAATCTTACCTTTAGGTACTCAACAAATAATAAAATACTGGCTGATTTCAAAGAACTCTCGAATATTTTATCTAAAAAAGTTTTTGTTACAATTTCGGTAATGATCTGTGTAATGGAATGTCGAGAAAAGCTCGTTAAGGAAAAATTGTGGGAATAAAAAGACACATTTACATATTTAATGAATTAATCATTTGCATACTTAAAGTTATAATCAAAAGGATTTGTAGATTTTATATGAGATAAAAAAAAACATCTTCACGCCCATATCCCCAAAGTGGTAGGCAGAGGCACAACCAGGGCACCCACGACTAGCCGAATACACTAAATCCCACAATGTGATAGGTATATACAGTATAACAGGTTTTTAATTTAATATATTGCTACCGTCACTGTTCTTCATTACGTAACTTTGATTGCAATGACTGAGGTCTGTATTTTGTGCTATATCACTCAACCGTGAAAAAAATTTAAGGTTGTTTATGTGATAAAAGTAATAATTAGCATACAGCTTTTCTGTGGCCTGGAGATACCATTGATGTTACAGGTGCGTCGCTGATCCGTTCTCGGGGTATTACTACAATTGTGCACCTCTACCGGCTATCCTTCCCTTAAGACCGGAATAAGACAGTTCCAAACACTGTTATCATAGCAGCAGGAATGGGAAGGGTCGTGGATCCTTCACGAGCAAGTTCCTGGTCGTGGTTAATTTAATATGCTTTCCTCTTACTAGCTGCCTGGCAGTAAGACAGATAATCTATTCTACACAAGGTGCGGATTGCACCAATACGAAGGAACCTAAAATTTGTTGAAATTTTATGTTATACACGGTATTTTAATAAATATATTTTTTTTTGTTTCAAGTCAAGCCCGATGAGTTTCTTATTATACTACCATCAGGTGGTAGTTTATAAAAATGTCATCGCACATAAGTACCACTTGTATAGTGCATGAGGATAATTTCTATTCTAATTCTGATTCTATCAAAGCTGCATAATAACGAAGTATTATTAGTTAAATCATAACGTATTTTGCGCCAAATGGCAAAGTTTGTACATTGTCCAAAATAGAAAACTGTTATTTATAAATACGAACAAAAAGGTAAAAATGTGACAGAAAAACAAAAAAAAAAACTCAATCCTTATGATATGAAAAAAAGAAATGTTTAAGTAGAGTTTTTGACTTTTCACTCCTCCCGTACGATATCTGTTACGCAAATGTCTTTGTTCCAATAACCTACATATTTACTGCTTTTGGTCCTGATGAGCTCTTTTACGAAGATCGTTACCGATATTCAAGTTTTTTTCGTTCGGAACATTTAGATTTTCTTTGAAGATAGCCGATCATTAACAATGATATTTTTTTCCTTTTCAAAGTTTAACAGAATGAAATACTTTTTATTTAAAAACTTATCCAAGTTTGAGTAGACTTTTATGTTTTTGGTACCTTAACGGTGTAATTTTATTAATGACTAAGACAATCGCCTCTGTGGCCTAGCGGTTCAGCTGTTGGACTTGACTGCGTGAGGTCCCGTGCTCGAACCTCGAATCGGGCAACAAAAAAGAAAATTTGGTTTTGCCAATTTTCTAATGAAAAAAATGTTCCTCGGGATCCAATCACATATCCAATGTGCCCGGTTGGCGATAGGCTTGCCACCTATCACATTGTGGGACTTAGTGTCTTCGGCTAGTCGTGGGTGCAGTGGTTGTGCCTCTGCCTACCTCTTCGGAGATATGGGCGTAAAGAAGATACAAAGACATATGCAAATTAGACGTCACTGTTCAAAACTGTAAAATATAATGTTTGTAAAATTGCAAAAAGTAATAAAGATGAAACTAAACTGTCTTTCATAAAAGGACCTAAGCAGTATAAACCACAAGATAATAAACTCATTTTATTCATGTCTAAACATCTCCATAAAAAAGTTGAAAAGAAACAAAATAACGTAAAATTTGTTCGTTACAAGTAATGAATAAAATATTCATTTCCGACTTCCGATACCTGATTTATTCATTTTTGACGAACGTGTGTAAACTCATTTGAGGTAATGTCAAATAAATTATGTTCAGGACTTTAGGGGAAATTAGGGTTGTTACAATATCGGATACGGATATTTATATTTTAAGAACATAATAAATATATTTTGTTCACGATTTCATAGTTAGGGTTGTCACGATACAGTGTCAATTAGAGACATTCTTGACGAACATGAATGTGACCGCGTTCCGATCCGGTGGTAGTTTTTAGAATTATACATATAGACGCGTCACAAGAATCTTTGTATAGATCGATGTGAATAAATAGAATTTGAATGTATTTAAGGCAAACAACGGTAGTAATTTTGTTGCGGACTCACTAAACTAATTTTAAGCTATCGCTATTTACTTTTAACGAAAGTAATAGAAAGAGACAAAACACTTTTAGTGCTGTCAAATTAGACTGACCACAACAGACGTTTAATCTATCACTCGAAACATTGATGAAAATCATCACGACTTGATATGTCCGGACTAATCTGTCGTAAAATGTTCTATCCCTTTAGTTTTCGTTTAATTAGAAAAGATAGCGTACATTTAAAATAAGTTTTGATAGTGAAAAGCAGAATCACCACCAACGTCTAGTTTATAATAACGGTCTGTCCAAGCCAAGAAACAAATCGACTTCTGAAAAAATCTTACAATTTAAATTTATCGATAAAAAAGTTCTTTCATTGACATTTTTTCTCTTACACAAATAGTATTAAAAGAGATAGCAATACTATCTTTAAAACATACGGGGAATATATTGGTGTTGAATAGACCATCTGTCTCCTTACCGGGCGGCTATTACTTTGGACTTTGATTGAAGGCTCGTATAGCGCTGAGTTTAGGTAAAATATTTATTATGTGACGTATGGTCCCTACTGCTGGTTATGAGGTAAAACTCGTCAAGAGATTTGCTGCCTAAAGCCTGAAAGCTCACGAGTTCAACTTCGCACTCCAGAAGTAAACAACTCTTTTAATTTGCGGATATAAATCTGTATTATCAAGAGTAATGTATATCCGAAATCTCAGATTATCGAGCATGACACTATAAACGGATATGATCCCTTGTGGTAAAATATTTACGGAGCGTGTATTACATCAGTTTTTATTTAGATATCGAGATTGATGCGACACTGAGATTGTGTTTGTAGAACCCAAACGATTTCTCAACGATTTCATGTCTATAGATACGTAATCGTAATTTCGCCTGGTTATATATATACCGCTAACTTTTACCCCTACTTTTTGTATTCGAGAAAAGAGACGTTTTGCACACAGAAAGGAAGTTTTTTGTATCCGATTCCAAAAACAATGGTGGTAATTTTGTTGCGCACACACTAAACTAATTTTAATCTAACAGAAAGAGACAAAACACGTAACAGACAGAATATGAGTGCTACAAAGATGTTACAAAATTATTTAAGAATTCCAACATATTCTACCAACTTGTGGTGTACCAATATAAAGGTTTTAATCAAATTACTAATTTTAATTATTTATTTACTATTTACACAGTGTTTATTGTATTGATTACATTATTATTAATTAGTACAAACATTTTAGAATGTAAATTAATTGATTCCCATCTACCGTAAATTACCACAAAAAAATATGAAATCGCGGCTTAGTAACCTAATGAATAGTTGGAGTCGGTTTTTGCAGTTTACTATTTAGATATTCAAAAGTGTTCCCACAATAAAACTTAATAAATAATACGCGGACATCCCACGGGAAATGTCGGTATTTCCCGATTCCCGTTTCCATATAAACGTGAAAGTGTGTGAAAATATTCAGATTCATGTTTGATATTCAATCATTGCCAGTCCATTACGGTAACGACGAAACTTGATAGGCGGGTGGTAAAAAACTCCTAGTTTTTCGATACATATAAGTAATCTTCACGCCCACATCCCCAAAGAGGTTGGCAGAGGCACAACCAGGGCAATGTGATAGGTGGCAAGCCTATCGCCAACTGGGCACATTTCCAATACCGAGCAACATTTTTTTTTATTACAAAATTGGAAAACCTAATTTTCTTTTTGTTGCCTGAGCCGGGATTCGTACTCGGGACCTCATGCAGTCAAGTCCAACACCTGGACCGCTAGACCACAGAAACGAGGCGATACATATCCTTGTTACTACTTTTTACCTGACTCCAAAAGAGTTATCAATTCTATTGTATATATATTTTTAATTTGTTACGCGATTACTTGACCAATGATGAACCAGTTTGAATAGTTTTTTTGGAAAGCCATGATCACTTATCATGATCGACCATTGGTTGTTGTTATTAATGGTGGTCCGCTCCTATTAGTCTAAGCGTGATAATATATATTATTCCTCAATGAATGGGCTATATAAATCTGAAAGAATTTTCCAAATTGGAATAGTAGTTCTGAGATTAACGCGTTCAAGCAAGCAAAGAAACAAACTCTTCAACTTTATAATATTTGTGTAGATGTCGTCAACTTAGCCAAAAATTATACATTATTAAATATAATTCTACACTGCCTAGTGGGATATTGATAAATTTATGTCGGACCATCTTATAATCATTTTGTTATCTTCCGAAAAAAAGATATCTAATATCCCACATGTTTAGTCAAGTAATACATAATTTTGACAATTATTGAAGTGAAAACTTATTTACCGATGTTGAGCACTTTTTTGAACGGGTAAAAACTTCCAAATTCGGGTCAGGACACGTGACCTGATTCGTAAGATTAATTCGATAAGATTCGTTGCGCAGGGTGCTAGCGCGAATGTTCGTGTTGTCATGTTTGTGTACGATAGCGCAATAAATGAATATACACCACAATAATGATGGTACATTCTTACTGATGACTAAGCAATTCGTGCAAAATTATTCCCTAACCATTCCAAAATATCAAAAATGCACAACGTTGATATTCAAGTTTTTAGTTCTGCCGACACTCCCGGAGTGCAACCCGTCGTTTTTTCAGTTTTCACTAGATTTTCGTCACACGGAATTATTAACTCAATAATAAGAAGTCAATATAAGACAACGTCCGTCGCGTTGGGTAGTAAATAATAAAAATAAGATATTTAAATTAGTCTTCCTAAGTCGCAGCCGTTACCCAGTGGATAAAAATGACGAAACATAAGATGGCACTCAAATGATCTCAGAAATGCTTTCGAGAGCTTTTATAGTAGACTAGCTTTTAGGAACCGCTCGCTATCGTTAGGAGTTTAATGTGGCGGACATCTTGTGGCGTGTTTGGTCGCAGTTAAAATAGTTTTCTTGGCGTCTTATTCGTTAAACACTTTGTAAAGTCTTCAATAAAATTCAATACACACTATTTGTCTATACATACTAGTGGTCGCCCGTTGGTCGAAATTCGACCACAGTAGAATTTAATATTTTTTTGATAATAACGCCATTTTCATTTCTCAAGACTAAATTTAAATTTATGAATAGTTAAAGCGCCATCTGTGATCTTTTATCGTTATCATCAATATATTTATTTGTGTGTGTCAAATGCATGGTAGTGTGGGTAATGTTTTATTTATTGATTTAATGTACTTTATAAGGATTATTATTGAAAAATATTAGCATTTTGCACTTCCCCTACACATAAGCTATAAGTATCACGTATTAATGTATAGATAAGATATTTAAATTAGTCTCCTTAAGTCGCAGCTATTACCCAGTAGATAAAAATGACGAAACATAAGATGGCACTTAAATGATATCAGAAATGCTTACGAGAGCTTTTATAGTTGGCTAGCTTTTAGGAGCCGCTTGCTATAGTTAGGGGCTTAATGGGGCGGACATCTTGTGGCGTGTTTAGTCGCAGTTAAATAGTTTTCTTGGTGTCTTGTTTCTAGCGGTCCAGGTGTTGGACTTGACTACATAAGGTCCAGGGTTCGATTCCTGGTCGAACAACAAAAAGAAAATGTGGATTTCCAAATTCAAAAAAAATGTTGCTCGGGATTGGATACGTGCCCGGTTGGCGATAGGCTTGCCACCTATCACATTGTGGTACTTAGTGTCTTCAGCTATCCGTGGGTGTCCTGGTTGTACTCCTGCTTACCCCTTCCGGGATATGGGTTACTACACACAAATATCTATACATGTTATCTTAAAACTGGCCAAGATCGAGTCAGACTCGCGCATCGTGGGTTTCGTACAAACCTGTAGGCATAGAAGTGTTCACCAATCACACTTTATTATATGATGAAACTAAAAACTTATGGTTTCCGAAATTTTCACTTAATTTTTGCTATAAGACGTTGCTTCGCACCAAAGTCCGAGTTTTGAAAATTTGCGGAAATTGCAGCATAATCTTTTTTTAATTCTATCTTAGTGTTAGAAGTTTAAGCACCACCAGTTTTTTTAAGCATCAGATATAAAGTGCCGCTTGAACTTGTAAATTTCATGAATTTAACAAAAAAAATTAAGATAAAAATAAAATTTCATCAGGTAGTAGTAATCTTTTTTATTAAATATTTGCTTTTTTAGTTCGGATTTAAAAAAAAGTATCTTCAAGGCCATATCCCCGAAGAGGTAGGCAGAGGCACAACCAGGGTACCCATGACTAGACGAAGATACTAAGTAACACAATGTGATAGGTGGTCAGCCTATCGCCAATCGGGCACATATCCTATCCCGAGCAACATCTTTTTTTATTAGGAAATTGGAAAAATCCAATTTTCTTTTGTTGCCCGATCCGGGATTCGAACCCGGGACCTCATGCACTCAAGTCCAACAACTGAACCGCTAGACCACAGAGGCGATTCGGATTTTAACTTCTTTAAAAGAAGACTGGACGTAATATAAATATCGCCCAGCAGGCATTGCTGAAGCCGCTCCTGTATGAGGGCACTCATGGCATAACATTCTGTAACATTTATAGAATGAACTAAATGAACGTAATAATCTAATGGAACAGTATTCCAGCAATCATTAAATCGGTTTATTGCAATAATTACGACTCAAGAATCGATAATTCTATTGGTTTTAATGATTCATTAACTTGAAATTATGTTGCATATACTCAGTATGTTACATTTATCCTTTTTACTGTTTTTTATTAACTATGTTTTAGTTTTTAATGACGTTGATGTATATGAAGAGAGAGTAGAGTATCTTCACGCCCATATCCCCGAGGAGGCAGAGGCACATCTAGGGCACCCACGACTAGCCGAAGACACTAAGTCCCATAATGTGATAGGTAGCAAGCCTATTGTCAACAGGGCACATATTTTTTTTGAAAATTGGAAAAATCCTATTATCTTTTTGTTGGCCGACCCGGGATTCGAACCCAAGACCTAATGAAGTCAAGTCCAACACCCGGACCGCTAGACCACAGAGGCGACATATGAAATTGTTTTAAAATGATATTATCTTTTTTGGCATTTTGAATTTTTTTTTTAAAACTGCTTTCTATCTTTAGCCCCTAATGGAAAACGAGGGGTGTTATACGTTTGAAACGGATAGATTGATTTTGATGCAAATTATTTTGTTAGAAAGCTGACGTGATATATATATATTTCTTATTTATAGTAGATTAACGATTTGACGAGGGTTTATTAAAAAAAATAAGATTATTTGAACATTATGGATATCTATGGACGATTATACTTACCATCAGGAATTTTAAAGTTTTATGTAATTTGTAATTGTGATGGTAAAATTAGCGTTAGTGCCAAAACATTTATGATCTCGGTGCGGCGCCGCGCCGCTTGAGGAGACAGTAGCATCACTGCCGATTGTAGCAGTGCGGCACTATTAATTTATTTAAAACAGAATAATACCATTTTAATAACGAAGAAACAATAAGTTTCTTACTATGTTCCATGGCAGAGACACGTCTACGACACGACTGCAACGCCGCAAAACAAACCGACAATTTTAGCGGCGCGGCGCCGCAACGCGGTTATGTGTCTTACTCCTTATATGTTCACAATAATAATTACTAAACTTACAAACATTATGCTCTCCACTGTCATGTTCATGTATTAGTTACCTCCTAATCTAATTAAAAAGACTAAGAGAAGAACAACATAGGCAATAGTAATATATTATATTCTTAAACAGAATATAGTAACCTCTCTATTAAGAGTAGCACTTGCACTATTTCTTCCTAAATTAAATTCTTGCTTGAGGCTATTACATCTCTTTCCAAGTAATATATTTTATGGTTGTTCAGTAAAAATTTGATGTCTCCAGGAAGTTTGTTAAAAGAGTATTTTACCGCTCATAAAACTTATGAAAGTTTTTTCATCGTAAAAGCTTTGTTGCATTTATAAGTTTTGTCTTTGTAACAGTGAAACTAAGTTGTATTCTTTTACGGCTTTCATCTAGACGGCCTGGACAACTCAATAACGCGTTTATTTTGTGATTTTGGAAGGCAAACAAGCAGACGGATTTCCTGATGGTAAGATTTTCACGTCGCATATAGACACCAAAGATGGTAATGGTGCGTTGCCAACTCGAGGCCGGGATGTTAGGCCTCGAGCAAAAGTAAGTTTACCGGCTACCTAACCCTCCAAACCGGAACACGTCATGACGTTATGGCGGCAGGAACAGGTAAGGCGGTGGTACCAATCCGGATGAGTCTCTGCGAAACTCCGCTTCCTAGTCAGATGTCACGGTGTTAGTGGCGGTAAGATTGTTCGCCTTTTACGAGCTGCGTGGCAGGAAGGCAGATGGTCTATTCTGCAAAAGTACCGGACCAACACAGGAAAAAAATAATAATTTAATGAATAAATTGTTTTAAAAATCACATTTTAAGATTTCTACCCATAAATCGAATCAATACACGCTACCTTATCCCATAATATAGACTTGTCCCATAAAACCACCATCGATGCTAATTACCAAAACGTAATTAAAATCCGACAATGGCCGCACGTTGTTTTTCGATGGATCTCGTTTACATTGTAAATGAACTCTCGGAAATAAACACGCTCAAATTAGCTTGTAATTTGGTACGGGATAATACAGAAAATTGTGAAATAATATTGCAAGTGAGATCGCAGAGAGAGTGAGATCAGAGAGAAAGGGCATGCTCCGTTGGCATGAGCATATGGACAGTATTTCAGATGAAAATTTACAAATAAATACAATCGGAATAAAGATGAAAATAACTACTTCAATTGTAAACGTAAGTTGACTTTCCACGAACAAATCACTGGTTTTCAAGAAGCTACTAGGTAATAGTAAACTCTATTACCTAGTAGCTTCTTGCAGTTTCTGGCAGCAACTCGCCCGGATTGGTAACACCGCCTTACCTATTCCTTGCACCATAACGTCATGCCGTTGACGTATTCCGGTAAGGTATTCGGTATAATTGCTTTTGCTCGAGGCCTAACATCCCGGCCTTAGGTTGGCAGCGCACCATTACCAACTTTGCTTCTGTCACAATGTCATAAAATAAGCTCTGAAACTAGTCTTTTTGTACGGAGAGTCATGTATCAGAAGGAGGATGTTAAAATAATTGAGATAAGAATTACTCAATTATTTTAAAGGAATTATTAAGCAAATAATTGTATTATCTACTGCTAACATACTTCTAACAACTAGTCGAATTAAATTAAAATTAATATGGGACCGCCTTGGAATTCAGACCTAACTTCCCAAAAAAGCAATCGAAATCGGTTACTTATGAGCCGAGTAATCACGTAACAATCATACAAAAAAACATAAAGTCGGATTGATAACCACCTCCTCGAGTTTTGGTGCCATCAAGAGAAAATATGGTCGAAGTTTTCTCGTAATAATTATTGAAAAACGTGTTTATAATAACTGAAATTATTCAATTTTGGTAGCATTTTGTATAACTTTTTTCAGTGAAAGTGCACAATTGAAATAGCCATGAAGAAATTAGCGTATCGTGTATTTCCTCGTTGCCGCCAAATCTCACTAGATGAGCTTGAGTAATGAGGCCATCGCTGTACCTTTATTTAAATGACGACTTATGACTAATTATAATTAAATCGTGATTTTTGAAATTTGATGCAAATTGATGCAAAATTCTAGTATAGTAATGGCAAAATGCTAACGCGAATGCCAAAACCTGAAAAAAGAAAGAAAAAGAACCACCTCCTTTTTGAATACGGGTAAAAATATATAATGATCAGTGAATATTACACACAAGTGGCGCAATTTTCACAGGATACCAGAACAATATATCACAAAAGCTTTTGAAAATTTCATATAGTTTCACAGAGAGCACTCGAAAGCTCTGAAGTTTGTTTATTGGATTTGTGGACATGTAAAATACATTTGCTTGAATAAAAAATTTTAAAGAGCTTTGTTTTGAACATAATTTAGTCGGAGTCGGACTTGCCCACGAAGGGTTCCCTACTATAATAGAAAATCACGTTTGTTGTATGAGAGCCCCGCTTAATATTTACTATATATTTATTTAGAAATGTAATAATATATCAGTAAATTTTCTGTGAAAATTTGAAGCGTCTACCTGTTACCTTTTTTAATATTAAACAAAACAATACGAAAAATACACGTTTATTGTATGATTCGTATATTGTACAGGTAGAGATAAAAATAAAATCACTGTTCTAATTCATACAATAATTATAACAAGTTGCACAACAAAATCATTTTTAATTGAAAAAATCCTAAACGTTTTACAGCTAAAACTAAAAATTGCCGTAGTTTTGGGTACTAGTTTTATAATCGTTTATTAAGAGTAGTCAAATTGCAAAAAATAACCGGTTGTGTTACAAAATCGCGTTGACTAATTACACAAAAATAAGCATTATTCTCACTCATATTATAAATGCTCTTTCACGACCAAACCGCTGAACCGATTATGATGAAATTTGACATACATATAGGTAAAGACCGGAGTTCCAACTTAACAACAAACTTAAGGATTACTATTGGGAATGAATGTCACGATGTAATCTACTCTTTGCTGAGGAAGCCGCGGGTTAAACTTAGCTAGTTAAAACTTAAACATTTTTAAGTTTGAACAAATTATATGGGACTTATGAATCAAGATCCATCTTTTGAAAAATGTCCTTAAAAATCCAATCGTTATTAACCGAGTAAGCTTGTCAATCCTATTAATTTTATTATCAATGCCACAGTTTGTATGTTGTTACTACTTTACGCAAAAACTGCTCAACCGATTTTTATATAATTTGACGCACATACAAATGGCTTTTATGCAGAAACAATGATCCTGTAGGAGTTAGGACCATGCGTGCAACGCCGCGGGCAACAGCTAGTAGTGAATAAAATACAAAAAAAGCATTGGTATCGAATTGGTAAACTCTTTCTCGGAGGACAAAACTTCCAGTTTTAATTGAAACTAATCACAATTTTCAATTACACATTCCTTGAATAAAATACAAAGAGTTTGAATTGGCACACTTTAGAGCAATAAAACAGACAGTAACAAAAGTTTTTAGCAATTTCATACAATTTCACTACGAAAATACATTATTTTGTTCAATTCTGAATATTTGAAACACAATATGGTACATTTATTTTTATTGATTTCGAAAAAGGAAATATTCAACTGGGTTTTTACCTTTTCGGCCTAAACTCCGCTAATTATGAATTCATTTTTATGTTACTTTTAAACCAAACTTTAGATGTGATCGCATGTAAATTCTATCGAAATCAATATAGTACTTTTTGAAGATGACAAAAACTGTAAATGAAGAATTATCAAACTTGATTTCTTCTCAAAGGATGATCTTTGAGGATATAAATAACTTTTATAACAGAAACATGGGTCAAATTATCAAAAACATTTTTAAAAAAAGAGAAATCGAAGTCGGTAATAACAGTTTTGTTGCTGTGCAACCTATGCCCTGCAGTAATGATGATGACGTGAAAAAAAAGAGTAAAAAAAACAAGTTTCAGAAAACATAGTATATTAAACAAAAGTAGTTGAATTTGGGAGTGCGCTCCTAAAGTACAAAACTTTTAGATTAAATCTTAGAATATGCCCTGGGGAGTAAGACAAGTGGTATAATCTCTTGTAGAATAAAAATATAATCCTTACTTTAATATTTACCTACTAGCTGTAGCCCGCGTGGTTAATGATCCCACATGAACAAAACTCGGGGAACTACCGTATGTCTAAATTTAAGTTACTCTCTACGTGTACTAAATTTCATGAAAATCGGTTAAACAGTTTTTTACGTAAAGAAGTAACAAACAAAGATAAAAACTTTCGTTTTTATAATATTACTAGCTGTTACCCGCGGCGTTGCCCGCGTGGTCCCACAGGAAGATTGTTTTGGGATAAAAACTACCCTACGTGTTAATCCAAGTTACGCTCATGTGTGAAAAACTTCACGAAAATCGGTTCAACAGTTGCTGTGTGAAGAAGTAACAAACAAACATACAAACTTTTGCTTTTGTAATATTATTAGTATTAGGATTAAATTTAATGTTTAAGTAACCCATTTTTTACATTTTTGTTCATAAGCGATCAACGAACAAGCAAACGGCTCTTCTGATGGTAAGAGACAAGATTGGCCTATAGACACCTGATATATTTGAGGCCGATAGATTACCAAGGGCCGACGAATTTGATGGCCAACCGTCTGGAGAGATTCTTTGGGGAATAAATAAAACACACTGTTACACGTTCACTCGGCGAGAGTGAGGCGCAGAATGTTCTTTTTCTTGTACTGGGAGTTTCTTCCTAGTTCTTCAGAGTCCCAGTGTTTTTTCTGGAGGTCCGACCGCGAATACTGACCCGGTTCCCGGCACCCGTATTTATACAAATTCGGGAACGGGATTCCAGAATATTCTTTGCCTCACCCCCGGGACCATACTTTATTCAATATCTTTATAAAAACATACATGTATCCAGTTCTTACATAACCTTATATATTACTTAGACCTAGTTTGACATACAGAGTTGTGCACGCGGCGGCGCTCGGTTTTCGTGTGGCTGTGAAATTCCGCGATTTCCGTATTTTATACTACCCTGCCCCCCGCCGTCCTAGTATAAAACGGGCGGGTGCGGCGCTCCCGAATTTATTAGTCTTACGGGTGCGGTCGCATGCATATTACATCTGTTTACTCACCTCTAACAACATATTCTAATTTTATTTCGATCGGGTAAGTGAAACACAAGAAATTTAACACTTTATTATGACACCCAAACTTAACCGATTTTTCGGCTGTTTACAACACTTATATGCTTTGAATTACGTTAATACAGTAAAATTTAACATATTCTATCATTTGATACACAAATCTAGATAATAGAACCTATTTCAGACACAAATTTTACCATAATCATCCTTGTTAATTAACGTGCATAAAAACATCATAAATCAATTCAAATCCTAGTCTAAATCATCATATTCCAAAATAAATTAACTATGTAAACCAACAGAAAGTATATAAGACCATAATTATGTACAAAATAACGTTATATACTTGAATCAAAATCCTTAAAACATTAACATTTTACCTAACTTGTATTATCGTTTAAGTACCAACGCGTGCCATCCTTCGGATTGGGTCACTCTCGCCGGTGTGTCTATGGTCATTGTCTTTGGTCGCCATGCACAATATTATAGGTGTCTTTTCGGTGGTCAGGATGTTAGGCTAATTGTGCTAGTGTACTAGCTACCGTACCCTTGCAATTTGGTTCACAGCACTCTATTACACCAGTGGTTTTTCTGCTGCTAGGTGCCTAGCAGAGATAGCCTATTCTATTCCTGGACCCAGACAAACTCGGGGAGCATTTGTAGGATTGTGTTAAATCTAAATACATTTAGGTATAAGACTTTTTCCTTGGTAGAATAAGTTTCAATAATAAAATAATCCACAATTTTTCAACAGGAAATGAACACATGAAATATTACATATTTCAAATACAAATTAAAAGTTGAATTTGTAAATACAATGGTGGTTTTTGTGCTTCGCTTTTAAAAGCTATTCAAAAAAAATTGTTCCTGTTTATAGTATCAAATATGTAGTTTTTTTCCCGTATTAGTACGAGCTCCTCTGCAGGATAGGCCATCTGCCTTCCTGCCAGGCAGCCAAGGTGAGCATAGATTTACCGTCACTAACACTGTGACTAGCAGATAGAGTTTCGCAGCGACTCGTGCGGACTGGTACCAGTATCTTGCCTATTGCTGCCACCATAACGTCAGCCCTGACGAGTTCCGGTTTGGAAGATAAGGTAGCCGGTATACTTTTGCTCAAAGCTTAACATCCAAGGTTCGGGTTGGCAACGCTATTATCACTTTCAGTATTTCTAAGCGGCGTGAATTTCTTACTATCAGGAAATCCGTCTGCTTGTATGCCTTCCAATACAATAAATATCGCAGTAATCAGATCGCATTTTGCAACACCTAAGGACAACTAAAATTCTTTCAGAGACAATTATAAGGCGGGTCACATTTGATGCCACAAAGTTACGCACAATATTCCTACTAACTTTTCCTTTTTCAAGGAACAAAAAGACTAGAAATATTTCTTGTAAACTAATTTGATAACAGCAAAAGCGCCAGCCTCTTTATCAAATCTGTCTTCGATTAAAACTTTAGTAATAGTCGTGAAAAGTTTTTAGTAGTGAAAAAAAAGCGATTGTAAAGTCGGTTTACTGAAAATAGTTGAACGTGACAACGTCATAGAACGGAAGAACGGAGGCAGATTGTGCCCCTTTGTCGCTCATTCCGCGCTCTCGCTTGCACTTCAAGCCTTAAATGGAACGCCTCAGAGCGAGGTAACGCCGCATGAGTCATGTTTTTTGATGTTTGCAGCGGGCTCCATCGAAATTGTAAGACGTTGTCACGTCAAAAATACGCAACAATGGTGGTAGTATAGCTGTACACTAATTTTAAGTTACCGCTATCTTGTTTTAACGCAAGTAATAGAAGAGACGAAACCAAACGAAAAGTTTTACTTCCAAAAAAAAAACAGAAAATGTTTGTCAGAATTAACACTATTAACAGTTTTAATGTTAATAACAAGTATTTATTTGATAATATAAAAAAAATATCTTTATGCCCATATACCCAAAGAAGTAGGCAGAGGCACAACCAGGGTACCCATGATTAGCCGCAGACACAAAGTCCCAAAATGAGATTTGTGGCAAGCTTAATGCCAACCGGACACATATCAAATCCCGAGCAACTTTTTTTTTTATTAAAAAAATGAGAAACCGCATCTTTTATTAGTTGTTCGAGTCGGGAATCGAACCCGGGATCTCATGAAGTCAAATCCAACACCTGAACCTCTAGACCTCAGAGGCGATAATATAAGAAGAGGATAGATTCATAATATATGTCAAAACAAAAAAGCACGTAATTCTGTTTCCTAGAGACAATTAAATTGGAACTAAATTTATTATTTAGTTTAACAAGGTAGTCACGTGGGTAGACAGCCTAATAAGTCCTTCGCCCTTGTCCCTAACCTTCGTGAAGGGAATATCGAAGTAATACCGCCTTTGTAATGGGAGATTAAATAAACACCTTACAATATCACTACATAGTATAAAACAAAGTCTTCCTCTGTCCCTTTGTATGGTTAAATCTTTGAAACTACGCAACGGATTTTGATGCTAATTTTTTTAAACAGATAAAGTGGTTGAAGAGGAAGGTTTATATGTATATTTCATAACCGTGCGAAGCCGGGGCGGGCCGCTAGTAATCAATAAAACACAATAGACACATTTTTTTAATGAAAAATCAAAAGCTCTAAGACCAGACAAAATAAAATATAGAAAAAAGCGAAAAATTACACTATAACTTATTTACTAATCATTAACTTAACTATTCCAATTGTTTAAATTTAATTAAGACTAAAAAGACTTTGTGGAATTTAGAGTCTTCGGCTAATCGTGAAGTGTCCTGGTTATACCCCTTCGGGAGTATGGGCGTGAAGATACAAACAAGAAACTTGTTTATTTTTAAAACAAATGAATGAGAAATCACAAAACGTTAGAGCAAATAGTCTCCAGCCAGACGTAATAAAATGTATCTAATAAATCGCTAATGATTGAGCCGTTACTCATTACCCTTATTATTTATTTCTCTATTGCAATTAATTTAAATTTAATTAAGTTCAAGAAGAAAACCTTTTTTTATTTTTAAGACAAAATGAATGTATATATCTCAAATCGCTAGAGCAAAGGATCTCGAGCCAGACGTAATAAAATGTAATAAATTGCCAATGATTATTTTATTAACTTACTAACGCAAACTACTCATTTATTTCACAATTTCAATTAATTAAATAAGTTTATTTACGCCCATATCCCCGAAAACGTAGGCGGAGATACAACCAGAGCACCTTCGACTAGCCGAAGACACTAAGTAAATGTAATAAATTACTAATAATTATTTATTAACTTACCAACACTAATTACTCATTTATTTCACAACTTCGATTAATTAAAAAAAGCATCCTCACGCCCATATCCCCGACACCGTAGGCGGAGGCACAACCAGAGCACCCGCGACTAGCCGAAGACAATAAGTCCTAAAATGTCATCGGTGGCAAGCCTATCGCTAACCGGGCACATAATCTACACAACGTTACATTTAATAGAAAATTAAAATACTCATTTTCTATTTTTATTTTGTTGCCTGACTTAGAAATAGAACCCAGGACCTCAAAAAGTCAAGTCCAACGTCGGGCCACTAGACTACAGAGGCGATAAAGATTAGTAAACTTATTTCTTCTTTAAACAAATGAAAGTAGAGATCACAAAACGCAAGAGCAAAGATCTAATAACAGACGTAATAAATTGATAATGCTATTGGAATTTATTGGTTCTTTGTCGAAGGGTCAAACAATATTCGATGTAATTCCGATGTAATCAAGTACAATATGACACTTTGAAACTTCTCTTCAGATAATCAATTATTCGTGCTAAGCGATATTTGATTTTATTCGTATGGCATAAGATACATTTTCAAATAACAGTAATCCACGTGTTAACGTCAGCAGTTTAATATATTTCTTTAATAAGAAACGAAATAGGTTCTTTTTCTACTTTAACTAATATGTTTTTTTAAATGGACGACACATGGCTCCTAATACAAGTATGGTGAATAAATAATATGGATGAGGGGTAAAGTCAAAAGTCAAAAAGATAACATTTTTAAAAATATTTTTATCTTATTACGCCGAAGAAGTATAACTTCTAACGCGTGTACATAAGTACACACACAATTTTTTTATTATCTATTAGTGATAATAACACTTATTTCTATCATAATTTATTTTTATGTTGTAATCATAATTAGTTGTTTGCATTTTTACACAGTTTTTCACTATTTACACACATTTGTAGATAAAAAATATTTTAAATTCGAAAATAAAATCTTGTAGGTACTAATTGGCTTTACCTCTAAGATCGACCGTGGAACCTCTCGCGATGGTCTCGCGACAGGTTCGTCACCACTGACCTACAGATTTATTATACTTACTAGCTTCCGCCGGCGACCCCGTCCGCGCGGATGTCGATCTAAAACTGAAAAATTAAGGTTTATTTTTTTCTACGTATTTTTCCAGGATAAAAAGTATTTTATGCCACGGATAGTAAGGTATAATTATACCAAGTTTCATCGAAATCGCACGTAATGCCTGAACATACAGACAGACAGACAGACAAAAATTTTTTTAATCACATATTGAGGTTTAGTATCGATCCAGTAACACCCCCTGCTATTTATTTTTCAATATTTTTAATTTGCAGAATTGACCCTTCTACAGATTTATTATATGTAGATATATAAAGGAGAACTGTCATTTCTGACCCAGACCCGACACGAAAGAAACATATCCCA
>NJDD01001699.1:251204-279748 GCA_002245505.1 Calephelis nemesis | reverse complement strand
GCTTAAATTTAGGTTAGGTCAGCAAATTTAAAAATAGAAGTATAAAGTTTAAAACTGAAGCGGATAGTTTAACTAGTAGTACGTGGACGCGAAATTCGGCTATATTGTTAACTAGCTGTTGCCCGCGGCTTCGCCCGCGTTTAACGGGAACGCGTTCTGAGATCGGGACTAAAAGTAGCCTATATATTAATCTATAGCTTCTATAGATCTATATCTTATAATCTATAGCTTATAAGTAAAGATTTGACGTAACTTATAAATAAAGATTTGACGTAGCTTATAAATAAAGATTTGACATAATAAATGCAATACAAAAATAAAAAATAGCGTTATTGAAGGTTGATTCTATGAGTAGTTTTTAGAATACAAAAATAAGATTCAAGATAAAATAAACCAAAAACTATTATAACTGTTGTTTTAGGGGATTTTTTTCCGAATCCAAAACGGAGGAAGCAATTAATCAATACGACTTAATGTTTTTCTAAATTTTTTACTCGATTACTCGGCTAACAACGAAATTCAAATCGTCGGGAATCGGACCCGATTCTTGCTGTTAGTCGTTGTAGTTAGCCTTAAGAGCTAGCCCCTCGACTGTAATAGCAAATAGTAGTACATAAAAAAATTATGCGTTTGTGTTTTGTTCAACGCCGTAAAAAATCAATGTTATTTTAGTGACAACGACTAAAGTAAGTATCTTCACGCCCAAATCCTCTAAGACGTAGGTAGATGTACAATCAGGGCACGCATGACTAGCCGAAGACACTAAATCCTACAATGTGATAGGTGGCAAGCCTATCGCCAACCATACACAAATCCAATCACGAGCAAAATTTTTTGTTATTAGATAATTGGAAAAACCTCATTTTCTTTTTGTTACTCAATCGGGGAATCGGACCCGGGACCTCATGAATTCAAGTCCAATACATGGACATCTACACAATAGAGGCGAAAATCTTAATAATATGTCTTAATATAGGTAGAATAGAATATGTGTATTTTCCATTTTCTTATAAAAAATAACGTTGCTCAGGATTGGCTATTTGCCCAGTGATAGGCTTGCCGCCTTTGCCTGTAGGACTAAGTGGCTTCGGCTAATCATGGGTGCCCTGGTTGTGCCTCCGCCTACCTCTTCAAGGAAATAGGCGTGAAGACACTTTCTAATAGCGGTAATCTTAGTATCAAACTGCAAACTAATAGAACTTAACGAATTATTTCTTGGACGTCACCGCAAATTGCTTTGGAAGATACTCCACAAAATTTGAGCTCAAAGCTGTTTCAACGATGAAAATGGAAAAACTTTTGATTGTTGGAGAATTTTTTTTGTCGCCCCATGATTTAGACATTACATTCTCGAATGTTCTCTGGGGGCTTTTGTTGTGTAAATAAACGAAACTTTATATTCGCCATTCCGCTTGTTCACTTCCTTTATTCTTTTTATTCTTTGAGTGAACTTAAGGATGGAAAGGAATTCCTTGATAAATGTTTTTGAATTATGTTTCACGCGTTTGCGGTCTTCAGATTTATATGTTTCGTAACAGATAGCGGAATTTGACAATATTATTATCAATGGATTGCTTTCATAAATTTTGATGGAAATAAAATGAATTCACATTAGTCAGGATTTGAACCCATACCATTCATGTCTGTCTGGTATTTAAATCCTTACAGAGTGAGGCTTTTCTAGATTTTCAAATATGTGAAAATTTCTTTCATATGCATGGATAAAATGTTAAATTTAAAATATCATCACCATGATCTAAATATAGTTTGAAATATTTCTTTATAATTAATTATCTTTTGACAAACAATTCAATTCATTCGAAAATGTCAAAAATACTTACATAATATGTTATATGTTACCTGTTGTAGAAAGGAGAAATTTGTATTAATTTCTTCCGTAGCACACTGCTACGAATGTAGTACTTTAAAATGCTACACAGGCCATGAGTGTAGCCTGTAGAAAACCTACCATTCTGTTGTAAATAGTTGAAACCACCTGCTCTCCTGATGATGAAAGACAACAGTTACCGATAGACACTATAGATGTTACCGGAGCGATATTATATGCATATAATCACAGTTCACGATAGTAGTATTGAGGCTGTGACAGCAGGAATAGCCAAGGTAGTGGTACCGATTTAAGTGAAATAATGAATATTTTTGCAGATTTTTTGTGTATTATTTATGTATTATAACTTATATTTAGTAGTTTCATATACCCGCCGCATATAGTTTGGATGACTACACGTTACATGTGACGTGTATTTTTTGACATCCCAATTACATTATCCTTTGTAGAATCCGTCCGGGCTCCTTTGTAGAATAGACCATCTGCCTTCCTGTCACGCAGCTCGTAAAAGGCGAGCATAGGCTTACCATCATTAACACCGAAATCCGTCTGCTTATTTGCCTTCCAATGTCATAAAAAAAACCGTATGGTCCTACTAGGTGGTAGAGTTTATTTTTTATTTAGATGGTAGAGTTAGAGCAGCAACTCGCTGGATTGATACCACCGCCATACATATTCCTGTCGCCATAATGTCAGTGCTCGCCGTTGACGTGTTCCGGTCCGGAGGGTTAGGTAGCCGATAAACTTGCTTTTGTTCGAGGCCTACCATCCCGGCCTAAGGTTAACAATGCACCATTACTACCTTCGGTGTCTCTAGGCGGCGTGAATTTCTTACCATAAGGAAATCCGTTTGCTTGTTTGCCTTCCTTCATAAAAAATACATTTCTATTACACTTTTACACTTCTCACTTATTTTTTATCACATCTATTATACCTATATTTACATCATTGTTCAGGTCAAGATAAATGAAAGTGTGCACTCATATAAGTATAACTCAAAAACCACAAGTCAAGTCATGGTTTTATGTTAATATGGGACCACTTAAGAATCACGACCTATCTTTTTTAAAAAGAACCATCAAAATCGGTTTGCTATTGACCGTGTAATCGCTTAACAAACATACAAAAAAACATGCAGTGGAATTGAGAATCTTTTTCTTTTCTGGAGTCGGTTAAAATAGTCATTCAGGCCACAACCTCATAGAGTGGCCGTTAAAAAGATTCCCCCATATTCATACACAATCCAATATGAAAGTTGGCCACATCAAATAAGCAACCCAAATCCGGAAACAGATAACGCGCGTAATACCGGAGTGCACTCTCAAAGCAACCTTTGTCCAGTGCTAATTGTGTTCGCATTGATTACCTGGGTATAGCATTGGCTATTCAGTTTGCACCTATGTTTGTCGATAGAAAACCAATGGGAGAAAATTTGAATACAAGTCTAACGTGATTTTCCAACAGTGATTATAATCCTTAATTGCGGACGTGCATTATAGTATCCATAGCGCCGGTAGCAAGGTGCAAGGAGTTGGATTTGCACCCCGCTGCCCGGGAAGAAATTACATAGAAAAGTTATATATTTTTTTACCTGAACCAGCCGGAGAGTAATGCTTTTAGAGTATGTGTATATGCATATGTAAGTATGTTTGTGTTCTTATGTATATATGTATTATTCATATTATCAGCCTTAGCTTTTATATTTTATATTGGTTAATGGTATACATCGATGGAGATTCACCTCCCTGTAAAATAATCCTGGCGGCACCCAAAAACTAAATATTAGTGAGTATTTTTTGCGGAAAACTCTACAGATAGCAAATGAATAATTGAATAAGCAATGTATTTAAAAACATAAATATAAAAGGGGACCTAATATATACTTACATTTAAAACAAAATGTAAGGTACGATTTAAATAAGTTTCAAAGTGCTTTCACCAAAAAAATAAAACATATAATCTTTTAAAATGCTATTCATTTTTCGATCAATATAACAACAATTTAAAATACTTTTCTAGCAACCTATTCTTTTGTATATCTGTCTTTGTGTATCTATTTTTTGTAAATATTTATAGATAAAGCTATGTTTTACATTGCGTTGCTGCCTAGTTAAGATTTTTAGTTATAGCGAGCATGAAATTTAGGCACATCACGGAGAGAAGATTGTGAGATTTCCAATGGATTCCCATTAAACATACTTAGTCGAATGCTAGCTGTGTTAACGTTGATTACTTATAGTAAGGGAACTCAGGATGCGTATAAAAATGTAAAAAAGCGCTGCGAAGTTTATAGTTTTAACAATGGGAAGCGTCTAAAATCTGAAACTACAATTACATTTATTCGAATAGATACTAATAAATCGAAGATATAAAGTATCTCCAATGACGGAAATGTCCTTTCTCTTGGTATTCCGAGTCCTCTTTCTAAAAGCAGCCTTTTACCTTTTTGCCTCTTTCTAGAGGCAGGTCTCTCGGAAAAGTAGCTTGTAAGAGACAAACATAGGTTAAATAAGTAATTTCCAATACTGGTAAATAAAAATAACTGGTAGTAGGAACTGGACAGAAACATTATTTTATAATCAATAGACCTAATGTCCCGGTCTCAAGATTAACTTACCTATAACGTCTATGGTGCCTTTAGACCACTGTTGACTCTTACCATCAACAGAACCGAGAACTCGTTTGCTGTCTTATTCCATAAATAATATATACATCAGCCATTTAGTCAAAATGACTGATGTATACAAATGACATTTTAAAACTTTCTGACCCTCCATTTCTTTAGGTTACGCTTAATTCGTCAGATTGTTTAAATATAACCTATTTTAATGCAATGAACTATCCGTACGTTAATCTAACCTTCTTAAGTATATTTAGACTGGTTACTTAAGACGCACCTCTCGCTTTTCATTTTATCAACAAAAAAGTGTTTAATAACGGTACAAAATCTGTAAATCTGTAATAAATATAATCTGACATACTCGAGTGACTTTATAAATCCCATATTTGGTTCTCCTTTTATAAGGTATACTATTAGCTATGCAGATTACATACACGTACGTTTGTCGATGGGAAATCAATTGTTGAACTTTAAATGCAAATGTTACGTGTTTTGCCAATTAATGAAAATTATAATTCTCATTTGCGGACGTCAACTCATATTGTATGTGTCGTCGAGGTTTCGACATTTTATGTTATTGGAGCATAATTAAAGTTTAAAAATAGGAATTAACACAAGTTTTAATAATAGTAAAAATGTATACATATAACAAACCAGTAATAAAACTAGATATATACACTAATTAAAATTTGTTGTACGTATTGATTCAGAAACCAAAACGAAACAAACAAAATTATAAAATTATTTGTTGATATGTCTATTTACTTTTCAATCACAAACTACCTAACGGATTTTTATCATTTTTGTTGTAGAAATAGCTTATAGCCCCGGTCAACATCTATATATATAAAAGAAAGTGGTGTTAGTTACACTATTTATAACTTAAGAACGGCTACACCGATTAGGCTGACAATTGGTAGGGAGGTAACTTAAAACCGGGAAAAGGACAATGGATACTTTTTATCCTGTTCAATTGTGATTAAACTGGGAAAAACAACATTTTAATTTTTCCCATACAAACAGAACGGGCGGAACGAAGTTCGCGGGAACAGCTAGTTTACAATAAATTTACTTTATACATTTTACTAGTTGTTGTCCGCGTGGTTAATCGTACCACAGGAACATGTTTTCGGGCTAAAAATTATAAAATGTATATTTTTTTTTATTTGGAATGACTAATGTGTTGCCAACCTCGCGGTTTTACAACTTCACCGGGCTTTACTCTCTAATGTATTCATCGAAGTTACTTACTATGTGTGTACCAAATTTCATGAAAATCTGTTCTGTAGTTTTGGCATGAAGGAGTAACAAACAAACGTATAAACTTTCGCATTGATAATATTAGTATAAGACATTTTATTTACTACTAGAAAATCTTTCATTCCCATCACTATCGATCGCGTCTAAATAAAATTCAACGTGAGGTCGAAGTCGCGGGCATAAGCTAGTTTACTCCTTATAAACTAAGTAAATTACTAAATTTGAAAATTAATTAAGTCAAGAGAAACCGGCGTGTTTGTGTGAAAAGAGTGACGAAAGTAAAAGAAGGTAGGCAAGTCTACAGCAAACTTGCAGTCGATGATATCTGCCTACCTCGGAAGTTACTTTGCGTGAAGATATCTCTGTGTTTGAATGACAAATAGTTTTGTGTGAAAGATTACTTTTAATGTTTTTTTTAATGTGTTTGTCTGTTTGTAAACTTTCTTTTCCCGTCTTAATCTGGTTCTGTTGAGTAAACTTGTGTAGCGAGACGTAGAAACAAATTGTAAATGTATATTTTAGAATTTTCTCAGTAAAAGTAATGTTGACCGAGATTTGATATGTGCCCGTTGGCGATAGGCTTGCCACACATTTGGGACTTGGTGTCTTCCGATATTTATGGGTACCCTGGTTGCGCCTCTGTCTACCTCTTTGGGGACATGGGCGTGATTATAATTTATCCTCTAGTTGGACTATGATAATATTTATGTGGGGCTATATCAAAATCGATTCGTTATTGGCCGTGTAATCGCGTAACAAATAAGGAAAACATACATTTTTATAACCAACTTTTTTTTTGTTTGTTAAAATTTGAACTAAACTAAACTGAACATTTGTTTTTTTTTTGCCTTTAAATAAAATGTGTTTAAATAAAATTTTGGTATTTATTTCCCCCTTACTAAACTAATTTTAAGTTATTGCTATCTTTTTTCATTGGTAACAATAGAAAGAGACAAAACACGATGCTTAAACATTCTTCAAAAATTTCAAAGATTTTAATTAGTAATAGTCAATATGAATCCAATCATTTGTGGATCAAGTTGGCAGACAGTTTGATGTTTTCCTTTTAGCGCGACGTAAAGGCCTTTGTAACAATATTAATAGATGAGTACAAAGTTGTTAGACTACAAACTCTAACAATATTCTGAAGTTGGAACGACGTTGTGAACAAGACATCAAATGTAACGCCCACAACACCCCTAATAAATTTGCTTTTTTCCTCCCATCACACCGAAATGTAACGTGAATTTTTGTGCCATAAGACAAAATATTTTGCAAAAACGTTACGAGACATTTTTAAGTAACTTATAACAAAGTCATAAAGAAATTTCAGCAATTTACTAACATGACTTTAAAACTATTTTAAAATTAATGAAATTTCTAGTGGAGTGTTTTTCAAATACCTATACCTTTTTAAAATATATTGGGTGAATAATTATAAATAATACATGATTATGACTACTTAAGAAAATTTATTATCAAATATATCGAATTTAGAAAATTGCATTTAGTTGTCTCTTTCCTGAATTTACTTTCCTGGCTTTATTTACCAGAAATATGTTTGTTTATTTGCAATAATATCGACTACAATGTTGTAAAAATTATGAAACTCATGAAAATTATGTGGTAATATTAAGCTATTGTCATTTTTTATTATAGAGTCGATTCTTAAAATCTTTTAAAATTTTTACCCGACTTCAAAAAGGACGAGATTATGCCTTCGACCCCTATTTTTTGTATGTATATTAATCAATTTATTGGTTACGTATGGGATGATTATAAAGCTTCCTTTTTTAGGTAAAAGACCTTACTTTAGAGATGCCACCTGCCACCACGTTAGTAGGCACTTAATCAACAATATATTGAAATTGAAGTCGGCTTTTTGCAGTTTGACTCGACCTAAATTATACAGATACAATATTTAAAATAAATTGTATATCCATTCTTAAATTTAAAAAAATCAATCCAAATAATTTTACGTTACACTTTGTTGTAAGAAAAATCTGGCCGTGTTGACGTGCTACTGTCCCTTTTCATTAGGATAGTTCAGATTACAGGACAATATGAATAAAACATAAGACGGGTTAAGACCAATTATTAACGAGTTGTTTACATCTTGCGTTAAGATGAACAGATTCAACCCTTGCTGTAATATGCATGTTTACAACCCATGTAATGATTCAATCAGCGAAATTAATTAACCAAGATTAATGTCATTACACCTTTTTATTGGGTAACTATAGATGAAAGTATGATGAGTAGGGATGTAACAACCCTATAAAATGCTATAGGAAAATTATCTTTTGATGAATTTGGAATCTAGAAGTTCTGATTGCTATATTATTTAGCGTAAATGGATGTAACGACCCCATTATCATTGTCATTATCATGTTCACTACACATCACGACCACATTTCGGTAATACACTTTTCACGTCTATGGTGTCTGTAGAGGATGTAGGTTTTTCCATTGAAAAATCTAAACGCTTGCTCTTTATGCCATATTTTATGATATAAAAAGATTGTTAAGTAAGTACCATTTCACAAATTCATTTCATAATATTATTATGTTGTCATATAATTTACTTTTTGTTTTGTTATGAAACATGTGCCTCTTTTTAAGGTTCCGTAGCCAATGACTAAAAACGGAACACTTATAGATTAGTAATATCTATCTGCCATTCCGTCCGCATGTAACTGCCCTATCTACTGTATTATCTTTATGTTCATGTTTGTGATAACGTTTTGTGTACAATAAAGATATTATTATTATTATTTTATTTAATACCCATCTTATATAAAAAAATTAAACGAGTTCTCAATATTTATCCTCGGTCGTTTCGGGATTGCAAATTGAAATTATTTCAATGGCTTTTAGGCTTAAATTACGACGATGTAGAAGTTAATTAAATTGATTATAATTATAATAAATAATTAAAGTTAATTAAATTTTAAACTACCCTTAATTTAATTCAATTTATATCAATATAAGAGTTTTTATTAAACACACACAAACACACAACACAACACAAAACACACACACAACACAACACACACACGTACACACATACACACACTCACACACGCAACTTTCAAGATTAATTATATTAGTTAATTTTATTTATCCTTATTAGAGCAACTTCCGTTTGGTTTCCGGAGGTGGCGTTAATAACTGCGACATGGTCTCTAACTAATTCAGTTACTATCGTTGCAACATATTGTAATTATATAATTGTATAATTGTTTCAAATAAATATTTTCAATTTCAATTTCAAAACTTGTCAAGTAGATATATTCTGTGAATATTAAGATTTTGATACAAAAATAGAAAAATCACAATAAAGTTTGATGGTTCATACTTAGAACTAAAACTCTAAAAATATTTTTTAACAAATCTATAAGTAGTCGCCTCTGTGGTCTAGCGGTCCGGGTGTTGGACTTGACTGCATGAGGTCTCGGGTTCGAATCCCGGGTCGGCCAACAAAAAGAAAATTGTATTTTTCCAATTTTCTAATAAAAAAAATTTTGGTCGGGATTGGAAATGTCCCGGGTTGGCGATAGGCTTGCCACCTATCACATTGTGGGACTTAGTGTCTTCGGCTAGTCGTGGGTGCCCTGGTTGTACCTCTGCCTACTCGGTCTTCGGGGATAATCTATAAGTATGGGGTATATAGTTAGGTCGTCAAAAATAATTTAAAGTCTTCTACCATCATTCTTTTCCAATCTGAATATTTTTCGCGACAGATGCTTCCACAATCGTAAAATCTGTGTTTCCCCTTCCCTCGCTGTAACTTCTTAAAAAAATATTTCCTTTTTTATCCTCCGTGTTGGTCCGGGCTCCTTTGTAGAATAGACCATCTGCCTTCCTGTGCCAGGCAGCTCGTAAAAGGCGAGCATAGGCTTGCCGTCACAAACACCGTGACATCTGACTAGGTGGTAGAGTTTCGCAGCAACTCACCCGGATTGGTACCACCGCCTTACCTATTCCGGCCGCCATAACGTCATGACGTGTTATGGTTCGGAGGGTAAGGTAGCCGGTAAACTTACTTTTGCTCGAGGCCTAACATTCCGGCCTCTGGTTGGCAACGCACAATTACCACCTTTGGTGTCTCTAGACGGAGGGAATTTCTTACAATCAGGAAATCCGTCTGCTTGTTTGCCTTCCAATGTCATAAAAAAATAAGATGTACGAATACATTACCATGTAAATTTGTAAACACTGTACGCAGTGCTGTGCAAGTGTCGTGTAAGTGTCGTTTAATGTCGTGCAACCGTTTAGCATAAACTTTTTAATGTAATGTTTTTAAAATTTGACTGATCTTCCGTGTTTGCTTACATATTAAGGGTGCAATTCGTAAATTTAGTAAAGTGGGCCGCAACCACAGCATAAGAAATAAATTTTAAATATTGCAATTCATTTCAACGTTCAATGATTTTTGTATATGATACTTGCTGCTACGGAACCCTCCATAGGCGAGAGATAGGTAGTAGGTGTGCTGTAGCTGTGATATCAGCACATTTTACTTTAACTATGTCATTTTATTTTAATAAAATATCCATCATCTACCTATCACAAAAAGTACGAATGTAATTAAATTACACTTTGAATTAAATGTATATAACGAGGATATTTCGGCACAAAATTTCGAAACAGAAGTCAAACAGAAACTGAGTCAGAAGTGGTAGGCAGAGGCATAACCAATGTACCCAAGACTATCCAAAGACACTAAGTTCCACAGTGTGATAGCACGTATCCAATCTTGAGCAACATTTTTTAGTAGAAAATTGGAAAAACCTCATTTTCTTTTTTTGCCTGACCCGGGAATCAAACCCGTCACCTCATGAAATCAAGTCCAACACTTGGACCGCTAGACCACAGAGGCGACTATGATAAATATATATTACGTACTGATACCGAAAAAAAGTACAAAAATACGATTGTCAAACCCCCAAATTATAAAAATACAAGTCACGTTGTGATAACGAACAAAATAACAAAAAAAAGACGAATGTGAAAACCCCATTAAAGATACTTTACAACTGTTAACTTGCAAGCGAATTTAAATTGGACTTAGACAATTTCGCAAAAGACAAAATTTATTATCCTGTCCAAGAGGATTTTGTACTGAAACAGACTTCTTTAGACGGAGAAACAAATTAAAACGATTAAGGAAATTAAATTCTACGTCTTGTTATATATTTCCTTTAGAAATTAATTTCTCTTCTAAATAAGTCTAAGTTCTGATCTATTATTTATAAAAGCAATTAACATAATGTTAATACGTGAAGCAAAAACTTTGGACCCTTTTTGCGACAATGCTTAAATGTAAAATACTGCTCGTATGAAATTTGCCACACTTATAGTTTATGTGTATAAAAGTGCAGAACGCTAATATTTTTCACTAAATCAAAAAAAAATACATTACACACTACCACACACACAATCAAATAAATTGATGATAATAATAAAAGGTTATTAAGTTTGGAAACAAAGTAGTTTGTCTTGATAAATGAAGATGGCGTTCTTATCAAAAAGATATTAAAATGTATTTTGGTCAAATTTCGACCAATGGGTGATCACTAGTTTAAATAAACATATGTTTTAGTTGGAAAAAATAAAGTACAGATATGTATGTATGTTTGTAACATATTTATGTTTAACCAATTATTAAAGAATGATTCTTTCTTTGTCTGAATTTAATCGACTACTTCTAACCTTTTGTTACGTAAAACAGGTAGAATATGTTGAAACGCTTAAATAATTTTGTAACATCTTTGTAACACTCATATTCCGCAAATAAATATTTTTTCTTTCTTTTTTTCTAGATAGCAAAGAATATTACTGCTAAGCTAATATTTTTTTATACAAAATAACTATTTATTACTAAGTATTAAACTAAGCTGACAGACGTCATGTCCATACTTCGACTCCGATTTCTTATTGATCACTACATAGTATAAAACACAGTCGCTTCCTCTGTCCCTAAGTCCCTTTGTATGCTTAAATCTTTAAAACTGCTCAACGGATTTTGATACGGTTTTTTTAATAGATAAAGTGATTGAAGATGAAGGTTTATACGGATATTTCATAACCGTGCGAAACCGGGCGGGTCGCTAGTTATAATAATAAAGAAATCGCAGTAAGGAACCTTAGACTTGGCACGACTTTGTCTAGATTTCATTACTTCTTAGAGATAACAAAGCAGCTTTATCGATACTTGGCTAGTTTTTAAAGAATGTTTTTGGTGAAATTTTACTTTTATGTCTAAGATTGCCTTAACACGCGACTTTGTTAGCGTAAATAGTTTCAACTTTTCTTTACAATCTCTTGAGGGTTGATTTTTGTGAAAAAGTAGCCTATATTTGAACTCAAGGTTTTATTCAGATACATGTCATATTTTAGCCGTGTAAGAGACAGATTTTTGTTTTCATTATCACAGTTACTTTTAACATTCAAAACCAGCATTTTTCGATTTATAAACAGGGAAAGATAAAGATAATACGCTCAATGAATAAATAAACCAGTAAAAATTAGCTACTAAACGCAAAAGGCATTATAATAAGAAGGCATGCATTGCAAAAAGCTAAAAACATTTCAAGATGTGTACGCCATCTGCGTTATGATTTATATGCTATGTTTCGCCAGAAATACGTTTCCAGACGATAAATCAGGGCCAACTTGTAGTCTTTGTTCCGTAAATAAAGAATTTCATCTTTATGTCTTTTGTATAATTGAATAGAAATCATTTATGTCACTAATTTATTTATAAATAGACGAATTAGTTACGCTATTGAAAAATTGTGTTCATGCTCGTATCCATTAAATAAAAATTAGATGTTCAATCGCTTATATAACATGTATGCATTATATGAAATAAAACAAAAAAAAATTAGATTAACATAAGTTTTGTTTTATAAAACCCTACCTTGGTTTTTTAGCGATAAGACTGCCTTTCTGCACCTAAGTCCAATATTAAGTGAAAGTGTGTATATTATTTCTTTAAATTTTGGTGTATAATACACACACATCACACATCTGTTAAGATATGAGTAGATGAAGGTAATCTAGTCCTCCAATGTGATAGGTGGTTAACCTATCCCCAACCGTGCAATATCCAATTCCGTGCAAGGTGACTGATTAGAACATTGAAAAAAAAACATATTTTTGAAGAAGCTATACAGATTGTTATTTGTCTGGAATATTTTAAAGTAGCTGTTCCGACGAACTTCGTTCCGCCCATTCAGTTTGTATGAGAAAAATTAAAATGTCGTTTTTCCTAGTTTCCTCGCTGTTGTATGGGATAAAATGTACCACCTGTCCTTTTCCCAGTTCTAAGATACCTCTTCATCAGTTTTCAGCTTCAGCTTTTCAGCGGTTTAACTATCACGACTTTCTTTTATATGTATAAATGATTCATAGTTCATACTTATTATGTACCTATTTGTCAAGTTTTCATTGTTTTTAAGGTGTATTCTGCTATAAGGGGCAAAGACAAATCCAACGAATCAAAAATTAGCAGTTGTTGAGTTATATTTATTAATGCATAAATGTTTCACTTATATTGGACTTCATCATTGAAAAATCACCAGTCGGATCAGATAAAAAACAATCAAATCGGTTGGCTAATGACCGAATAAATGCGTAACAAGCATACAAAAAAATAAAAAGAAAACATTTAATCGAATTGAGAACTTCCTCCTGTTGTACAGTCGGTTAAAACTACTCGTTGGTTGGCACGAAGTTCCGGGGAAAATAGCTTGTGAGTAATTTTTGTGGACTGCTTAAATAAATGAAATACTAATTATTTCTTTCCATGAAAATGCTAAAATTTGATATTATTTATGTAATTTCAAAGTTTCCTAATTTAAGAAGATTAAAAGTAAGTATCCATATATAACAAAATCACACGAATTTAATCAAAACTCAAAGTTAACAAATTACATCATTGTGTTAAAGCCGCACTCAGAGAGGACAGTTAACATTTAATCTATCATTAATTCAACATTTGTAAAAAATTACGACTAAATGACTGATTAAAAGATTACTGACGTCTCTGAATGCAGTCGTTAGTCAACGAAATTAATACACAAAAATACTTAAAATTGATACTAGAATAAATTCAATACACACTCAAACCTAGACATAGATAGTTGTTGTAGTTATGCGAACCCCTCGAAAATAAGACAAGACGAAAAGTAGCTGGTAACTCCGACATAGTCCAATACAAATTTTGTTACCACCCGACAAGTAGCTTTTGAGATATACTTACAAGTGTATTTTTGTATCGTTATCAAATTTAAGACCGTAATCTCTTTCCAATAAAAGAACCATCAAAATCTTTTGGTTATTGGCCGACACAAAAAACACATAATAAATGATAATATCCTCCTTTTTAAAGTTGGTTAACCAACTAATTTATTATTTCTTTACAATAAGTTAACGGATTCCAACGATACAAAATAATACCACAGCTATGAAATATTATCTAAACCCCTTTCTTGACGAAGGATAACCCACATATCGTAAATTGTGAGCTGTTAATTTTATTGTTGATATAATTAGCAGAAGTAGGTACTTAGCTATATATAAGGTTAGAAATAATAATATCTTTATCAAAGAAAATAAAAGTCATCTTTATAGTACACATATTATAAAACAAAGTCGCATTCCAACTCTGTGTTTAAGTATGCTTAGATGTTTTTTTTAAAACTATGAAACTTTTTAAAGCGGTTTTTGTATAAGTAGATATAAGATTAAGGTTTATAATAACAGAAGTTTGTCTACCCGGGCGAAGCTAGGACGAGCTTTAACTAAATAATAAAACGTGTACCTAATTTTATTTATTTTACACTTGATTATACACGCAATAGAGACCAACAGCGAGAGAATACAAATATTAAATACGGTACCAAAGGCGAGCTTGTCTCTAACAAGAGATATCTTTCAGCTAACCTAATATAGTGAAAAAGTTAGTTAAAGAAGAGTAAGTTTCAAAAAGTGATTAAATTTATGTTTATCATCGCTGTTAAGTCAATGGCGTTTTTTTTATTTTTATAACATTGGAAGGCAAATGGGCAGACGGATTTCCTGATGGTTACAAATTTACGCTGCCTACGGACACCAAAGGTGGTAAATGTGCGTTCTAAATCTAAGGAAGGGATGTTAGGCCTCGAGCAAAACTAAATGTATCAATTACTTTATCCTCCGAACCGAAATACCTCAACAACAAGTGCTGACGTTATGGCGTCAGGAATGAATAAGGCGGATGTGCCAATCCGGGCGAGTCGCTGCGAAACTGTACCATTTAGTCTGATGTCACGTTGCTAGTGACAGTGCGCCTGTTCTCGCCTTTTACGAGCTGCCTAGCAGGAAGCTAGATGGTCTATTCTACAAATGAGATCGGACCAGTACGGGGATAAAAAAATGAGTGTGATGAAATTACCATAAACGCTAAAGCTTGTTTCTGAGACCACTCGCTATTAGATATTGATGCTAGTCACATCTTCCTAGTCGACGGCCATCGGACCCTGATAAGTCTCACAATACCTCCTCATCCGTAAATCTCACCTGTCTACTGATCAATAGCCAGTATAGATCTCAAACCAGTCTGGTTTGATCTATACCTTTACCTTTGAATACTTTATTTAGCTTGGATATGATTTATTTAATGAAAAATTTAAAAAAGAAACCAAACTGCTGAAAGAATTTTACTGAGATAAGTTTACCGATTTCCCACTCTTTTAGCGTAATGGTGACCAGTCAAACAAAAATGGAAAGAGAACGGATAGAAAGAGCCGGCCACGCAAATGATCGGCATTAGCATCATCATTCGAGTGGCCGGCTCTTTCTGGATACAGGGCTCTGGCTACGTTCACCATAAATTAGTAAAGAAAAAAGCTGAAACAGGACCCTATGACCTCGGACCTTATTATTAAAGAATTTTGTCAATGACCTTTCTGTGAAGGTATATACGAGTAATCGATCACTACAATACACGTGTGTTGTTAATTATTTAGTTTAGCTCAGCACATTAATAATCCATATCTAATTCCATGGTTAATAGAAATTTCTCCAATATTTAATCCCCGTTTTGTTTTAAATAAGCTACATAGAAGAGACCACCTGCCTCTCAGCCATGCAGCTTTTAAGAGGTGAGTACAGGTTAATATAAAGGTCGTTACCATTGAGAACTAAGGTGGTAGAGTACTGTGCAGCAACTATCCCGCGTAGGGTTTCACCATCTTGGCTATTATGATCACCATTATCTCTGAACGAATAGTTTGATCATGTTCCGGTTCATAGCCAGTATACTGCAACATCTATGAAATCTATAGGTCATAGTTGTCTCTTACTATTTTGAAAGTCGTGTGCTTGTTTGCTTAACTCTCATATGTATAAAAAAAACTTTAACATAGATGTACATTTTCTGTAACATTACAAAACTTTGTTGCCGCCATTTTGTAGTGTTCGTCGTATTAAATTAAAATGGTGGCATATTGCTGCATCGGTAACGTCTAATCTACTAGTAGTATATGTTTTAAAATAGAAACAAAATAATATAATAGCTGGAAGTTAGATATGATAACCAACAAAAAATTCAAGCGCTAAGTGAAACTAAATATTATGAGTTTCCAAAAAAGTCGAAAGTTTCTAACATAGAGCATACGCCATTAGATATAGATGCCAGTCACATCTTGTTGGCGGTACCCGGACACAGATAAGTCCCTCAATGCTTCCCTCGATAATCTGACCTGCCTAATATCATCATGTCTACAGGTTAGAACTCAATCGTATTGAGTCTGAAGACTTTTTATGAATAGCTAAGTAAATAGGTAAAGACAGTTAACCGAAAAACGTAGAATATACATGTATTTGTCTCAAAATAATTACAAACATGTGTAATAAACAAAAATCACTATGGAATGCTAGGTTTCCAGATTTTATTTGTTTATTTTTAAGTATTTTTATTTGTTTATTTATAGGTGTATAGTATTATTTCATTAAAAATTGTATTTGATACGACACAATGTCATTGTCTTTTTTTCACTACATATGAAATATTTCCTTTGTCTTTTTGTTTTGACATTTTGTAAATGGAAAAAGTTTATTTTTTTAATACTTTTGATTAGCTTCCAAATATAGTTGTAATGGTAAGCGTTCAACTAAGGGTAGTAGTAGGGACCTTACATATTCTTGCTGCCAAAAGTATCTGTATATCAAAAGGGCAGTGACGCATCTATAATATATTGGTTTTATAAAGGCCAAGGTTGTCTTAACATCAGAAGAACCGTGCATTTGTTCTTTGTCTTATATCATACCAATTGTTATTTATAAGTATTCGTTTATTGAGTGTACCTATTGGTAAAAAGAATGCTAAAAAATTTTTACCCCGCACAACACCTTTGTGGAATCAGTAACCGAGAGCGGTATTCCCAAACGATTATTACTTAGGGACCTTCAAGAAATAAGCGTACTGATTCCTTAAAGGTTGGCAACGCATCTGTGATATTCCTGGTGGCGGCGGTGTTAGCTTTCCATCAGGTGACCATTTTGCCCGTTTGCGTCCGCTTGTATATAAAAGAAAAGACTAAATGGACTTAACCCTCCTTCGTGACTTCACCTCAGTGTCACAGCCATAGTCAAAGATATAGTTGAGTAAAAATGTACTTTAAATCAAAATAAATTTATTCTGATCGCCTCTGTGGTCGAGCGGTCCGGGTGTTGGACTTGACTGACTGCATGAGGTCTCGGGTTCAAATCCCGGGTCGGCCAACAAAAAGAAAATTTAATTTTTCCAATTTTCTAATAAAAAAAATGTTGGTCGGGATTTGAAACGTGGCCGGTTGTCGATAGGCTTGCCACCTATCACATTATGGGACTTAGTATCTTCGGCTAGTCGTGGGTGCCCTGGTTGTGCCTCTGCCTACCTCTTCGGGGATATGGGCGTGGAGATACTGTTTTTTAATTTATTTTATTGAATGGTGGAAATTGATATTATTTAATTGTATATTACCTCTATGGCCTACGGTCTAATAATGGTGGCATAGACTATATGAGGTTGTGGGTTAGATTCTCGGATGGGGCACTTCAAAAAGGACAATGTCCGAACCCAATATATATTTTAAGCCCTCGATAGAAAAAGAGGTGTATAAGTTTGACAAGCATGTATGTGTGTACCTAAGTGTCTATCTTACCTACGTAACTTTTGAACAGAAAGGAAATGAAACTCATTGTGTTTTTTTTTTGAAAGCTGACATAATCGAGGTGATTTTTAGCTATATTACAAGTTGGTTTTGTCGGGGGTTATTGAACGTTTTGGTTTTAGTGTTACTATATTATATAATTATCATTTTTCTGTAATTTTTAAACGAACTTTAAAATAATATTCTTATAATTGAAATAGCGTTCTTCCTAGAGGTACTTCCATTGACTCTAAGTCTTTGTGCTATTATGGAATCCCAGCTTAATCTAAAAAAAAGAAATTAGTTTTTGATCTTAATATACCATAAGAGAAAACTAAAGTGTATATTTTAGTATCTCAGTAATAAGAAGTCTAAGAGTCGCAGCAAGAGGTAAGATGCGAAATATTGGCTTATCTCGTAGTTTTCTTTTTTGTTATTGATATAAGATACCAATATTACCCCATTTTATCCCTTTACATACTTTTCGTGTAAGGTTATTAGGCTTCCATATATTTTCTTCTTTCTGGAACTATACAATATAAGTCGCGAGGACCGAATCTGTCCTGAAGGAACTTAAGTAGGATATCGTAAAGTTATTAGTTTAAGAGCATCTACCAGCATATGACAAGGACGAGTAGGCTTAGAGCTTTTTTAACATAGACCGTAACACAATTTTAGATTTAATCTTTGAATATTTTCATAATAATGAAAATATTTACATGACTTCTTTAATTAATAAACTTTGAAAGTTGTTTTATATTTGGTTCTCAAAAGTAGCAACTTGAAAAATATATTGATTGTTATTTGGCATTTTTCTTGAAGTTTTTTATTTGCTATAGATATTTTCGCTTCTTCCATGTTAGTAACAAAATTTTCGTAACTGGTTACGTATAAATAATTTATTTCGCTCTTTCGTAATCGCGAGCGTTAAGATGGAGGGACCAAGTCTTAGATTTTAACAAGACATGCATCAAAAAATTCTACCTAAATTCTACTATTTGCTATCTTTGCTCAAAAAATTAGTACCTCATCATGAGACCTTTCCCGGCCTCAGGTTGGAAAGCATTACCACCGTTGGCATCTCTAGGCAGCGTGAATTTCTTACCATCAGGCAATCCGTCTGTTTTTTTGCTCTCCAATATAAAAAAAAATAGTTAACAGTTTTTAGTCAGCAATCTCTGAAAATGTATGTTTTTACTATTTAATTGCAACAAATCAGAAACCAAATTGATTAATCTTAATCATTAATTTCTCAACGATATATAGCATGTATTTTATACACTTTAACTAAAAAAGAGAATATGCCACCCTCAGTAACCATCAGTGAAACTTAAAATGCGTGGGATACATTGATCAAATAATTATTTTACTTAATTTTATTAAAATAAAAGCAGTAACTGAAGCAATTTAATGACTATTTGATCATTATTTATGACTTTTTTTACTTGTTATTAAAAGTATGTTCAAAATTTTTATACATTTTTCTATAAAAAATGCTAATTTCAAATAATATGCTGGGAAAAAAAGAATTTATTTGAATAAGTGAAAAAGCACGTCCATTATAAACACCGTTCAAAACAGCATTACTATTGATTTACTGTATAATATGTAGTGTAAATGCGTTAAAATTGGCGTGATAGTTTTTCCACAAATATTATTTGTCTTCAAACTGATATGTGGAATGTTTTCTACAATTTAGAATTATTTTAATATCGCTTAAATTGCAGAGTTATGAGCCGACTCTAAACTTAAATGTACCCTAGGCCAGCACAATAGGGCGCGCTTTGGATATTACCCTTCCCGATACGAATGATACGAATGCTGTTGTTTTTGAAATGGTGAATCAGGCTTTATGCATCGAAATACCTTCCTTATTATGTCCCAAATAGAGACAGAGACCTTTAACTTAATACGACGAAGTTAAATGGAGTAATGATTTAAACACACTTATGATGATTTAGGTAACATTATAGTGCTAAGCTCAAGATTCAGTAATGTTAAAGAACCCTAAGTTCTAAATTTTGCAGTCAAACCAGGCACGTAGCATAGTGTACTTAGAATATTATTAATTGCTAGAGACTTATTGTGTGTAATCAGCCTAAACTCGCACTTACGCTCAGGGTTGTCACTGCAATATTTAGTTTTTTGTATGTAATAGATCATCAAACAAACACACAGGTCTCGTGATGGTAAGAAACAACCATTGCCTATAGACACATTCTTCTTCTATACAAATATTATGCAAGTCTACCGGCTACCCTAACCTTCGGACCGGAAAATGACAAGAGTCTTTAAGGCATCGGGAGTGGGTAAGGTAGTGGATTCCAACTCGGGCGAACTGCTGCATAGCACTCTCCCATCATTAAAAATATAAATACGATATTGTTTCGGTGTTATTAGCAGCACTAGTTTTTTATTAATGTCACATAAAAGAATATTTCGTAAGAATTATAAATATAAATATTAAGAAATTTTATAGATTCTATACTTCTTATCGTCGGAGCTTGGTGGAATTCCATTCTTGATGTAGTTTGTTATATAGCCCTGATGATGCTTGTATAGCGAAACCGGTTGGCTAAATTATAAAAATAAAAAATAATAAAATATATTGTGAAAAGTACAAGTGTTTCTAAATAAATTACATTAAGAAATTTTGTTTATAGCGTTTGGTAGTCGTAAAACAATAAATAAATAATCTTATCTTTACTTGCATGAATTAGAGTAACATTAAAGTTCTTTTGAATGACATAGACATCTAACCAGATTTTGCTATAATCTAGCATGGAAATTATGTTTTTACATATTACCATTGTTAAAAATTATGTGTTTATTTTTTTATGTATTTATGTTTTAAATTATTTAATAACTTTGGTAAAAAGCTATTGGGGTACCATAGACAGGGAAACCACATGTATATCAATTGATGCCTACAAAAACAATCTAAGATATATTATGCTTAGATTATTTTTGTCAGCTAAAAATAGTGAAATAAAATTTAAAAATAATATAAAGATCTATATAAGACTTCAAAAACTTAGTAGTAAAAATAATGTTTTTTTTGTTCTAGTTTCCTTTCCTAAAATTAAGGTTTTAAAATTAGGGCAAGTTGGTACTGTTACATCCCTAGACTGTATCCTTTACTGCTTACTCAACACCTAACCTGCTGATCCATCCACTTGCTCCGAGTCATACATCATTCTCCCAGTCAGTCGCCTTCCATTCTTCCTGTCGCGCACTAGTCTCTCATCAAACACTCATTCTGTGTAAAAACATTGTTAAATAAACTCTTTTCTTCAAGTGTAATAATTTTGATTCTTTTTTAAAAAGACATTTAAAAGTGAAGTCTTAACAGTACGTAATGTGGAAAAATCTTTGTTTTTCACATTACAGTTTATGACAGCCCTTATTTGCGAACCCCTTATTTCCCAGCATATTTAAGTTGTGTGTGCAGTTTTTTGATAGTGCTCTGAGCGTCTAGAAGCTAAACAAATAATTAAAGAACTTTTGGCGCCATCGTCAATGAAGATGGTAGTATTTTTTCATAATTATTGAATTTCGTATATAAATTTAGTGAAATTAGTTAATTTGGGTGGGTATTAGTTTAGTTTTGTTCAGTAAACGTGCCCAAATGAAATAATCATGAAGAAAGTGTATCGTGAATTTCCTCGCTGCCACCAAATCTTCCAAAGTAAGCTTGTGTAACTACCACCGCTTTACACAAGAGCCTGACGTGACTTTGTAAATAGTGACTAAAGAACAATTAATACGGAAGACATGTGACTAATGACGAAATAATAATACGGAAGACGTGGCAGCATGGCCTAAAGGTCTTAGCCGGACCCAGAAAGGGACAAATTAATTAAAAAGAAATACAAATAATTAGATTAAGAACTCACGGAGCAGTTTTTACTTGGACAAAAAAAGATTTAACCCATGAAATAAAACGCAAATGCTCGTCAAATCACAATTTAAATTATACAATTTTCAAATCACGTAAATTGTAAGACCTGTCAAACAAATCTAGGCACAAATCAATTATGTATTAGGTAGAAATTAACGAAAGCAAATCCAACACCCGGGGCAAGTGGATTCAAAATTCATGTTACTAGTCATATGAACCGGTCGCTTGCCAAATCGACGATTCGAATTTAACGAAGTAGTGCTATTCTCGTTACTGACAGCAGATTGGCTGAAAATTATTTTCGGACTTTCTATCTGTCTTGAAAAAGTAAAGTATCTTTACGCCCGTATTTCTAAAGAAGTAGGCAGAAGTGAAACCAGGATACACATGATTACCCTAAGGTACTTTAGTTTCACATCGTAATAGGTGGGAAGCCTGTCGCCAACCGGGCACTTATCCAACCTCGGATTTTTTTTATTAGAAAACTGGCCGACCCAGCGAACTGCGTACTACTTGCCATTAATAGCTACTTATATATAACTTATATATGTATGTAATGTAAAAACAATGCTTTAATCCTTACAAACTGTTAAGAACGATTAATGTCAAGCGATACGAAATTTGCCGAGTCGGCTAGTAGGTTTATTAAACGATTCTATGCTTATTGCAGCGTTGTTGCAAGAGTTATATGTACCAGAAAAAGCATGAAAATTAAATACTGTTAAAATTAGAGCTCTATGTGATTCGAGAAATTGTGGGATTGAAAGAATGTGTTGGTATAAAAATGAGAAACGGCATGCTCTATCGGTTCAATCTAGTGAAAAAAATGACAATTGAAATATCGACAAAACAGTTAATCTGAATAGGTGTAAGTACCTGGGGACACCAAGCTTAACATCCTGCGATAAAATCGCTCGGGTCGTTTCCGGAAGTAATATCAAAAGTCTCCAAAACCGACGTGATTGTATGAAAAGAGTTATGAATGAGTGGAAATTCGTCTTTAGATATTATTCGTCTTTGGATAAAATAACCTTCCACATTGCCGTTTTAAAAATTATTCTCAATTTGTTACCGCATTTTAAATAATACATAACACAATTATATAAAATTACCCAACTATTTTATTTTTAATTATTCTAAAAACATTCAAAAGGACCAACGCTAGTTAGTTTGCAACAAAATAGATAACCTAAAAAATATGAATGGGCTCAGTGTGTGTTTATTTATTACCCCTATTATTGAGGTGAAACTGAAAAAACGCCAGTTAATATGGAATGCACGATAACAGTGTTATTAATAAACTATCGGTACTAAATGAGATAGCAGCAATGCGTATCCAAACAATCGTATAGTGCCAGGGCTAGACTAGGATACACAAACGCAGGTCCAGCAGGGGTTGTGTATAGAATATTCATACGAGTTAAACTGTGGAGCGATAATTTGAAATCCATTCTAATTTTGCTAAAATATATCTAAAATGAGACAGATATAAGCAACTAATGCATCAGATGTATGTCAGTCCCGGCGAACTTCGTTCAACCCGTTCAGTTTGTATGGGAAAAAGTAAAGTGTTGTTTTGCTTAGTTTTCTCACAAGTTTTTTTCTTTTTCTTATCTTTTAAACCTTCCCTGGAATGGAACAAATAATTCAAAATCAAAATTAGCGAAATCGGTTCAGCCGTTCTCGAGTTTTAGCGAGATTAACGAACAGCGCTTGATTTTTATATATATAGATTAGACATATTTCACGTTCAAACAGTGATTCCTCAAGCAGGTAAAACAGTCGTAATGTTATTTTAATAACAAATTACAACCTCACCCACAAATACATACAAACTTGTGTTATTATTTGACATATTAAAATTTACAAATTTTTAAAGCTGTAAATATGAAAAGTTTTTAAGTTTGATATTATTTTAAAAAACATATTGTAACCTACCTTCTATTATACCTTCGAATATATGTACTCTTTGGACATTTCGTTGTGGTGAAAAAAATGTAAAGTATTTTTTAATGATCAGTGATGTTGTTACTAAGTATGCGATACTTTATTACCTTGTAACAATTAATTCACGAGTAAGAAATGGTATCCGCAGACTAATGTGATAAAACAAATGTGAGACGTAACAGACCTATTAGTAACGGGTGCTGGTGCAATGGAGCTGGTCTGATGATGGAGCTCGAAGATAGAAGAGGTAGCCCTGAAATGCAGCTGCTGGTAAACCCATACCGTCTTATTAATAAACGTGGACTAACGAAGGTGTAAAATTAAGTTGATTCCATTTCGTGATCTGCCTTTTTAAAAGTTTTACAAAAAAGTCTGTACAAAAAAATGCAATTTAATTAATGGAAAATAATAACATACCAGAAACAATTTTTTAACTTTCATTCATACTTAACCCAATAAACGCCATTTAAAGGGCAGATGAAAATATTTCTACTACAAGAAAAGACCTTTTCGAATCCTTATTTAATTTCCCTAGACAAGTTTTCTCCTCGATAAGCAAGTTCGGTTGAAACTCATTAAAAACTTAGCGATATCTAGGGATACAACGACGCTGTAGGTAGAGGTTAATTGTTTTACCACAACTTTACTTGATAGACGTATCTAATTTAGAATCAGGCTGTAAGGTCACTTTTAATTTAGTCAATTCAACATTTTAAAAGGAAATAATTAAGCCAGGATTTGAAACTGTACCATCCGTCTTTTGCCAATAACATACAGTAGTACTATTTAAATTATGCGCTTCGGCTATATTTATTCGTTAAGCTTTGGAAATCCAATAGTATTTTATAGATATCTACATAGAGTTGTTATTACACATTTCACTGTTTTCACAATTTAAAAAAAAAAACGTTAGACAGGAATCTTGTCCAAAACTTTCTTCATTTGCTAAGGACGCTCTTTCATTTGTGCTGCCGAGGATTCGATACGAAAACGTCTATATTCATGTCTCATGGCCACTTGATGTGTTTATCATTGCATAACCATAATCGTCTCTGTGGTCTAGCGGTCCAGATGCTAAACTTCTCTATGTCTCGGGTTCGATCCCCGAGTCGGGCAAGTCAAAAAAAGTTGTTCGTAACTGGATGTTTGCCCGGTTGGCGATAAGCTTGCTACCTACCACATTGTGGGACTTAGCATCTTCGTGTAGTCGTGGGTACCCTGGTTGTGACTCTTCCTTAATCTTCGGGACTATGGCCGTGATGTTATTTAGTTTACTTTTAAAATGTTGCTCTATATTTTCTCTGTGCCTATATGGCGAAGGGCTTGTCACCTACCACATTGTTTGACATAGCGTCTTCGGCTAGTTGTGGGTACGTGGGTACCTCTGCCTACCTTTTAGGGTAATCGGGCGTGAATATACTTACTGATAATTGCATCAAATTCATATTTTTATTTTGACTAAGGCTTTTGGTTCCTCTACAATATTTTAATTTCAACACTTTTTCTGTGCGTGCAAATGTGTTTCTTTGTTTACTTTGCCTCGACTTGTTGGATTATTGTCGTGCAGCGCTTGATAAGGATAAAGTCTATTCATTTTTCCAATACATCAAAGACAATAGTGCCTTTCATAAAAAGCATTCAGTTTTTCACAAAGGATTCAAACAATGAAATACAATCCTTTACCTTTCTGACTTAGTGTTTTCCTTTACAGCCTTTGTATGAGAAAATGAAGGATATTGCATCTACCTCTGGTTCCTGTTTGTTAAGTTGGAACTACTAGAAGTTTATTTTTCATTACATAACTTTAAATTATTTGAACTAATCTTTTTATTATTGCTAGTGGTCGCCCGTTGGTCGAAATTTGACCATAATACATTGTAATATCTTGTTGATAAGTACATCATCTTCAATTCTCAAGACCAACAACTTTGTTTCAAAACTTTTTAGTGCGTCATCTGTAATCTTTTATCGTTATCATCAATATATTTGTTTGTGTGTGTCAAATGCATGGTAGTGTGGGTAATGTTTTATTTATTGACTTCATGTTCTTTGTAAGCATTATTATTTAAAAATATTAGCGTTTTGCACTTCTCCTGAACATAAACTATAACTGTGCCAAATTTTGTGCTCCTGCGTCGGCGCAATTTTCGTAAAAAGGGGTACAAAATTTTGGTATCACGTGTTAATATATAGATGTTCGTGATCATAAATTTAATACATTTTAAACGACTCTAAACAGAGGAGGTCCTTTTGAGTCTTTGATTTGAGTGTATATTTTTTGTATTTTTAGTTCGCAATTACTCAGCCAATATCAAACAGGTTTTGATAGTTCTTTTTTCGAAGAGTATAATGTCTTGGTGGTCCAAATATAATCTATCAAAATACGACTTGTGGTTTGTGATATATTATATGGTTTAAAACAAAACCACTTTCCACTGTCTGCCTATCTGTATGCTTAAATCTTTATAACTATGCAACGGATTGTGATGTTATTTTTCAATAGACAGAGTGATACTAGAAAAAGGTTCATAGGTTATAAATAAAAATTGTTAAATTTCTTGCGTTTTACTTACCCAATCTAAATAAGATTATAAAATGTTGTTATGGGTAGATAAACAGACGTAATGTGCATGCGACCGCGCCCGTAAAGCTAGTAAATTCGAGAGCGCCGCGCCCGCACATTTTATACTAGGACGGCGGGGGGCAGGGAAGTATAAAATACGGAAATCGCGGAATTTCGCCGCCACATGAAAACCGAGCGCCGCCGCGTGCACAGCTATGTATGTATGAATAGGTCTACATAGGAAATAAGGTTTGTACAATAATACAATGTGATAAATGTATGTTTGATAAAGATATTAAATAAAGTATGGTCCCGGGGGTGAGGCAAAGAATATTCTGGAATCCCATTCCCGAATTTGTATAAATACGGGAGCCGGGAACCGGGTCAGTATTCGCGGTCGGACCTCCAGAAAAAACACTGGGACTCTGAAGAATAAGAAGTAACTCCCAGTACAAGAAAAAGAAGAAGAAGAACATTCTGCGCCTCACTCTCGCCCCTGTAGCAACGTGTAACAGTGTGTTTTATTTATTTCCCCAAAAATCTCTCCAGACGGTTGGCCATCAAATTCGTCGGCCCTTGGTAATCTATCGGCCTCAAAAATAAACAACCATCAAAATCGGTTGGCTATTGGCGGAGTAATAGCGTTACAAACACATAAAAGAACATACAAGTTTAACTGAAAACGCCCTTTCTCGGGTCGGCTATAAAAAAGCTATTCAAAACCCGTAACTACACATTTTTTTTATAGAAGAGGAGGCAAACGAGCAAATGGGTCACCTGATGGAAAGTGATCACCTCCGCCCACGGACATCCGCAACACCTATTTGGTGCTATTAAGTTTTCTAAAGGTCAGTCAGTCGGTAGACTTCTTCTTTAGGTTTTATAGCCCGGCAGCAGGATAGCGGCTATTACTTCTATTATTTTCTATTTGCAGAATAGACCATCTGCCTTCCTGCCAGGCAGCTCATAAAAGGTGAGCATAGGCTTACCGTCACTAACACCGTGACATCTGACTAGGTGGGAGAGTTTCACAGCAATTCGTTCTTATTGCTACCCCCACCTTATCTATGCCTGCCGCCATAACGTCAGTGCATGCCATTGAAGTCTTCCGGTTTGGAGGCTAAGGAAGCCGGTAAACTTACTTTTGCTAGAAGCCTAACATCCCCGCCTCAGGTTGGCAACGCACCATTACCACCTTTGCTGTTTCTAGGCTCCGTGAATTTCTTTCTATCACGAAATCCGTCTGCTTGTTTGCCTTCCAATATCAAAAAAAATATTTATATACTCGTAATTTGACGCACAACAAAGAGTTATTTTATTTTATTCTATCTGTAGTATCTATAAGCCAAGTTTGTCTATACTAATATTATAAAGAGGCAATGTTGGATTTTTTGTTTGTTTGTTTGAAATCAATAGGCAAAGAATAGGAACAAGTTTACATGGCAGTCAAAGCCAAGTTACGCAGACTAAGCTACGTGAAACTGCTAGGTTCTTATAAAAACCGTGTGCGTTTTCGCTGACTAAACCTGTAAAAAGAAAAAAAAAATACACATTTTAAAACTCGTATAAAATTTAAATTGTGGACAAATTTCTGATTACAGTTGGTATTGAAAAATGAATAAAAACCACAGTAAAAGAAATGGTAATATAAAGCATCCCAATCCGATTCTGGTTTAATTTCACTCATCCCTGTAAAGTATCCGTGGGAAATTACCAGGTGCATCCAACGCTTACATCCTCTTATAGCAGACCTTTTTGCTTTAGAATTCCAGGGAAAAGTAACGCAACTTTTACAAGATTTTTGCGGGATTCTTTTACCTCAAGCAACTTTGTACAAAGACTTAGTGAGGAAATTCCCTAACACTGAAGATTTAGTTTCCAGATTTTGTAAGTCACAAGAAATAACATTTATATTCACTTTGAATATTTCATTCAATAAGCTAAACTTACATATTGTATAAACACAAACAACTACATTTGTTTTGTATTTACTACCAGTTTCATAGGCTGGCAAACAAATAATATCTTTCTACTGAAACAAAAAGATAAATAAATGAAAAATAAGTACACATAGATATAAAATGACGTACGGTAGCATTACAAACCTTTGTGGTTATTAAATGCTACTTCAACTTAATGTTGAAAAGAAAATGTTGCTTGCTGATTATAACTCGAAACCTACGTGTCTGACCTTGATAAAATTTCGGAGATTACTTCTGAGG
>NJDD01001699.1:199185-251186 GCA_002245505.1 Calephelis nemesis | reverse complement strand
CCCCAAATCCTTCCCGTACAATACCTAAAAACCATTTCGATCAACTTAGCCTTATCCACCTCGAAACCAAAGTTACGCACTCACACACACTAAAACGCGTCAGGGGCTAAAACTCAAATGAATAATTATCTTACAGTCTTCCATCACATCTATCAAGAAGTTCAACACGATAAAACCACTGCTCAGTTTTGTAACCGGAATTTGCTACAAAATACCAAATTTTCCATCCAAATCATCTTGATCTTGGAAGTCGTCTGTGTACACCTGTAGATATCCTTGACCTCACACCTTTAAGGAAACTGTGGCCAACGATTGATTTCCTAGACAATATCTACTACTTGCATACCCTTAAAAAGTCTATGTACCTAATTTCTAATATGATGGCAACGTAACTAGCAATATCTGGTGTTGAATTTTTTTATTGTCAACAGTAATAACATACCATTAACAGACCTTTTGCACTTTAGTCATCAAAATTGGTTCGTTCAGTAAAATGTTCTATGTAACATACATAAAGAAAATATACAGAGGAATTGAGACTTTTCTCGTTTTGCGTGAAAACTTGATCCTAATATTCTAGTTCTATAGTATATTAACTATTCGTAAAATTAGTTGCGCCACATATTATAAATCACACATAAATCTTGTTACGAATTTCCGTTTCGAAAAACTGACATGAAATTTTGCCCGAACCAAATCCATAGAATGTGGCAGGTCCATAGATTTGGATTTGCTGCGCTCGAAATTTCATTTCGGTTTTTCTGTACAGAATTATTCTGAGCGAATGTGGCGGGCCATAATGATATTATAAATTCGAAAGTGTATTTGTTTGTTTTTTTCACCTCGCAACGAAACGTCATTATACTTGTATCCTGATATTTTTCCCGATATCTAAAATGGTTCCCGCGGGAGGATAAAATTCATTTAATCAGGAAAACTTTATTTTTTATTACGAAGAAATTAGAGATAATACTGATATTGTAATAATCATTTCATACCTACATATTTAAGTGCAGAGTTATCACTTCAAGAAAACTCCTTTAGCGGCGTTGTGTACCTACTTTTTATACTGAGTTAAAAATTTTAAACCCGCGTCAGTCCACTTGACCTGATTGAAATATCTTAAGACAAAGAGAGAGACCGCCTTTGTGGTCTAGCGGTTCAGTTGTTGGACTTGACTGCATGAGGTCCTGGGTTCGAATCCCGGGTCGGGCAACAAAAAGAAAATTGGGTTTTTCCAATTTTCTAATAAAAAAAACATTGCTCGGGATAAGATATGTGCCCGGTTGGTGATAGGTTTGCCACCTATCACATTGTGGGACTTAGTATCTTCGGCTAGTCGTGGGTGCCTTGGTTGTGCCTCTGCCTACCTCTTCGGGGATATGGGCGTGAAGATACTTTAAAACCACTATGTGTTGTTGCTGCATTTCATACTGTGATTTACGTTTCACTGGTCGTTATATATAAATATCTATAAACTATAATCTAGCTATATATAAACATTAGCTCTGGTGATTAGACCTCACGCTACGCGTAAAAATGCAGATTTTTAGGTTCTCGAACAAAATCAATTAAATAAATACTTAGTACCTTATAATTAAAGTACTTTCTTTACTTATAATTGAAACAATTTGTGCAAACTTATTTCCTTACCTTTAAAAAATACCAAACATGCACAACGTTAGTATTCAAGTTTTCACTTCGGCCGGAACTCCCAGGCCGTTTTTTTATCTTAGACTTAATTCTTTGCGGCACTCATGTTACAGTTGTATGCTTAAAAACACTTTTCACTTATCAATGGTTATCATAATATATTAATTACACTATATTTTCTTGATGTAACATAAATATTACTACGGTTGTTGTTTCTTCTCCTCGTTTTCTTCTTCTAGTTCTTGTAATCTCTGGATATATTTTAGACGTCGTCTTTCCATTGGAGTTTTGGACCACCAAGATTCAGCTGCTATATCCTGAAAGAAAGAAGATTACAATAAGTGTCACTTTCCTACCAGTAATAGACATATAAAATATAGGAATTAACTTTGAGCAAAAAGACCGTCATTGCACATTCCTCTATTGTAATTTTTTTAGCATTAGAAGTTTTAAATTCAAAGATCTACTCTGAATTTCTTCACACAAACGCTCATTCATTTCTGTCCGTAAAACTGAATCGATACGTACATGTTCAGCATACACCGGTTCACGAATGCTTAACTGAGTGGCAATTTCATGGGCAGTTAAGGCACGAACTCGCAATTGTAATCTTCTTTTTGTAGTCAAAACTGAATCCAACGCTGACAGCAGGGTACCTTTAGAGAATATGGAAATTACAATGCTAAAGCTCAATGGCTCGCAACGAAGCTGTTAACTGTTGTGCTGGAATTGATTGGTTTTTCATTTAAGGTGGAGATCTATTGCATGCTGATTGAGATCTTTATCTGGACTTAGATTTTGTGTATGCAATACGTGTATGTTATACAGGGTTGCATTTGAAGGACCGGCCTAATTCGAAATTTAATATGGAAAATGAAGCTGCGCTTTAAAAGTTATTCCTAACTTTTTGATATTTGCTTGCAAAAATATTAATTGAAGTACATATTTTGATTGCAGGAAAACTGTAAAACTTGACTCTGACTTCAATAAGTAGGTCATCTGGGTATACAAACATTTAACATTTTTATCAATTTCTCCTGGTGACGATAGTACCACCTCGAAAGTACGCTTTCTTAAATAAAAAGAAATAATGGTTCAGAAATAAAAAAGAAATCGAATAACAAAAATAAAAAATATGGGAGTCGAATTTATAACCTCATTCTTTTGCAAAATTCGGTCAAAATAATCCTTAAAATATGTCGATTATCGTCGTTCTACGTAGCACTACATATATATACGCAAGCGATTGCAGTCAGCCTTTACCATGTGTTGGTTACGTGTCGAAATCTATGGCACTTTGGTCTTAAAATGTGTTTCTCGTAGTTACGAATAAAGGTGTTGGTCATAGTTTTCATACAAATAATTTACAGAGACGGTACGAGTAAGCTTAGCTTTAAAGGTAAGCTTTGTCTACATTTTTTTTTGCTTTTTATTAATTTGGCCCTATCGAAACATGGCACAAATGAGAACCTAGGTTATCGCCATTATGATGTTTAATGTAATGTGTTTTCCTATAAAAAGTTGAAAATTCAGGGGCTGAATACGTAGCTAAATGTGGTACAATTTGCCACATACTGCAATGTGCGACAGTACCTTAGGCTAGTCGTGGGTGCCCTACTTGTACCTTATCAGCAATACGAGCGTGAAGACACGACTGGAATAGAATTACCAATCCCAATATTTGAATTAATAATAATGATAAATAAATATTCCTGGACAAGTTGCCCAAATTGAATCTAACCCCAAAGTAACCAAATTATATGCTCGTGTTATGGATGTTAGTCAACGATACCAATCATAGAAATACTTAAATAGATACCAGAATAAATTTAATAAACACCCAGACCCGGAAATGCAGACATCTAAATGTTCATCACACAAATGCCTGCCCCCATCGGAAATCGAACCCAAGCCTCGCAGTTGATCGGTGTAGTACGGTGAATACGCTAGCCACTCAACCAACGAGGCGGTCCACCTGTTTCCTTACATTTATTGGTAACATCACCAACTTTAGTAATTTCGTAGGAACCGGATTAATTGTGTATTTTGTAAACTAATAAATAAACTTAGAGTACAATGTTTTACCAAACCAATCCCGTCCATTTTCAATAAGCATATCGCGTAAATGAACAAAGTTTTGAATTCAGAACATGATTGGCATCAACTAATATTGCGCAACTGTTTCCGATATAAATTTGATATTCCATTTCAAGTTATTAACAAAGTAATTTGGTTACCAATGGTATACGAATCCGAAATTCGGGACAAACACGACAGTTCCAATCTCGGTGATAATGCCCCGACTCTGTGAAGTTTTGTTTGCCAAAACAATGATATACTGGCGTAATCTGCTCGCGGTATTAGGATTACTTTGGAATAACACTGAAATAAAAGTTTTTGCTCCGCGTCCCACGGTGTTCTAGATGTGCCTATGAATAAGACACGGTCTTCTGCACTGATTCCTGAAATTAGAAAAGTCACAAGTTTTTTTTATGTTATAGGAAGGCAAACAAGCAGACGGATTTCCTGTTGGTAAGAAATTCACGCCACCTAGAGACACCAAAGGTGGTAATGGTGCGTTGCCATCCTGAGGTCGGGATGTTAGGCCTCGAGCAAAAGTAAGTTTACCGGCTACCTTACCCTCCGAACCGGAACACGTGATGACGTTGTGGTGGCAGGAATAGGTAAGGCGGTGGTACCAATCCGGACGAGTCGCTGCGAAACTCTACCACCTAGTCGGATGTCACGGTGTTAGTGATGGTAAGCCTATGCTCGCCTTTGTGTCCTGATTGTGCCTCTGCCTACCTCTTCGGGGATATGGGCGTGAAGATACTTTTTTATTGTACCTATTAAAAGTAAAGTCGAAACGTCGAAACTACGATAATATCTTAGAGCTTTGACACTTAGGCCGGATAATGTATTATATACATCAACTCACCTAGCTTACTTAAACTGTACAAGACACACTTTCAATAGTCGGCACTTGAAAGAGCTTTCTAAATACATATTTATCTTGACGCCAATATTCTCGAAGAGGTTGCAGAGGTACAACCAGGGCACCCACAATTAGCCGAAGACACTAGTACCCACATTGCGTTTTATTGTTATTTCAATATAATAAGTAAAACAACAATACATTCATAATTAAAATCATAATAATTTCAACCCTCATCACCAATCATTGTCATATCTCTCTTTAATTTCTTCTCTTTTCATAAATTTTAAATCTAATTGTAAGTCGCTTCTGTGGTCTGGCGGCGTGGTGTTGGACTTGACTTCTTGAGGTTCTAGGTTCGATCCACGGGTCGGGTAATAAAAAAAATGCGATTTATCAATATTCTTATAAAAATGTACCCGGTTGGCAATAGGCTTACCAATTACCATGTTTTGGGTCTTAGACGTGTCTTCGGCTAGTCGTGGGTGCCCTGGTTATTCCTCTTACTACTACCTATCTTCGTATTAATTCGGACACGGGGTTGAAGATATTTTTATATTTATATAAAAAGAACTGCTCAATGAATAAATAAATTTATAAATTACTTATACATTTTTGTAAAAATGGATGGATGTTTATTACTACTGAACGGATTTAGATGCAACTTTACAGTAATGTAATTTATAACAACATAATAATAATAATAAAAATACATTAATTGGTACGCGGGCCATACCGCAAGCGGAAGCTCTTATTCAAAAATAATTCCAATAAATGATACCTTTTATAATTTTGATCAAATCTTTTTTTAATCGCTTTGGATCAGTCTTATCTGTTTTTGGAATCTTCTTAACAAATGGTTTTTCTGCGTCGTCCATCCATATAACTGATGGTTGTAATAGCCTGGACACTTTCATCACCAGATGTATTAGCATTATCAATCCAGATTTTCCAGGGTATTTCCCAACAATGTTTGCTGGTGTGAGATCAAATAAAGTTGCACCTGTTTCATTACAGATCGCATGTATGAGCATCTTTTTGCCACTGCCTGATGGGCCTGCAATGGATAAGACAAAAGGTTTTTGAAAAAAAGCTTATATTTTTATTAATGAATTTTAATCACTTTTAATCAAACTCGAAAGTAAGAAATGAAGAAATTATATGTTTGACTCCTGTACATTTTTACGTCTATTGATCGGTTTCTCTGTAATTTTCCAAAACGGTTTTTTTTATTTAAAAGAATGTAGTTTCAAGGTGGACCCATTATCTTCAAGTTTAGCAGAATCCCAGGGAAACTTAGGAATGTCTCTGATTTTTTTTGTATTCAGGTGACTCACTTATTGAAATCGAAGTCATTTTTTGCACTTTTACTAAACTTAAATTATTCATTATAATGCAAGGCAAACAAAAGTACATATTTTCAGATGAAACAATATATTATTTCATATAGATACCAAATATTCGTGCAAAGTATTAATGTCATGGTCATAGGAAATTTCATAGACGATGTCAGTAAGGAACAATGTTTATAACAAACAACCAAGCGATTCCCCTAAATGTTAAGCTCAAACGTCGCTTATTGCTCATATCATCAATTTATCGGTAGTACCTATAATATTTTATTGCGAGAATCTCAAGCGTACTCAACTCAGTTTTTAAATCTTCAGAACGGAATATGATAACGATACTTAACAGCGACATGATTTAATTAATCTTTTTTTTTTTGGTTTGAGCAATTTTTTCGGGTGATAGTTTTTTTGTTGCCACTGATACCTTCAAACTCTTACATTTCTTTTCAAAAATTACATTTGTCTCAAAAAATGTATCAGTAAAAGTTACATGATTAAATTATCTTTTTTAACAAAACATACAAATCCATGTAAAAATGTGAAAAATTACCTGTTAAAAGTATAGATCTGACTAATGGCGAATTAGTTCTAACATGTTCAGATCCCAGCGGAAGTATGCAATACTCCTTGACCAGTTGACGAATATCACCTAAATATGGAGACGTTTCCTGTCCTTGCCGTTTTAACTCACATCCGTTGAAATTCTTCTCTCCCATAAAATCGTCTATTTTCACAAAAGGGTACGGGCGAATAATCCCATTAGTAATCAATTCTTCGAAAAGCGATTCTGTTGTTCTATCGGGAGTCAAATCTTTTTCTTTCTTTTTCTTTCCCTTTTTACCTCCACGACGAACCTGATTTAATAAGATTTTTTTTATGATATTGGAAGGCAAACAAGCAGACGGATTTCCTGATGGTAAGAAATTCACGCCGCCCAGAGACACCAAACGTGGTAATGGTGCGTTGCCAACCTGAAGCCGGGATGTTAGGCCTCAAGCAAAAGTAAGTTTAACGGCTACCTTACCCTCCGAACTGGAACACGTCATGACGTTATGGCGCTATGAATACGTAAGGCGGTGGCACCAATCCGGACGAGTCTCTGCAAAACTCTAGTAGGATGTCACGGTGTTAGTGACGGTAAGCCTATGCCCGCCTTTCACGAGGTGCCTGGCAGGAAGAAGATGGTCTATTCTGCAAAGGAGCCCGGACCAACACGGAATGTTTGCACTGACTTCAAAAGAATAGTAATATTTTACCTAATACTAACGGGACAGTAAAATATGGATTGCTAGTGACTTAACTGACGATTTCTGTAGAGTCAAATAAAACCAACAGTCAATAGACTTCGAAACACTGCTAATGATTTCAAAAAGCTATTGAATGCATTTATTTATTTATTAACAGCGCTTATATATTATAAAGGTGTAAATGTCTTATACATATTTTTCTATGATGCCACATTGGCTTAAATATTTGCTCAACCATTTTCCAAATAGAAAGTAACATTTAGTTTTTAGCCATATTACGTTATATGCTCGAGCTTCCACGAGCGTTCTTACATACCACCATGTGACAAAGCTAGAGTCCTCTCTAGAAAATATATTTTTTTCTATTTTTGAGAGTAATACTTATAAAATTCTTATAACCCTAAGTTTTAAATATTTGTTTAGCAGAATAATGTAGGCCGAAAAGATATTTCGTATATTATACAAACTTTATATAACTTCTTAATCTTACCTTCTTTTGTGGTTTTTTAGCCTTTTTCCCTTTATGTGCTCTGTCTTTATCAAAAGCTGTTTGAAGTAGTTCTAATTCACTTCTTAATACTTCATCCACGACATTTCTTATTTCTTGTTCAAGTTTTAACATTTTCTCTCCTTCAATCATATCTTTATCATAATTATCATTGTGACCATCACTGTCATCTTTGTATTTCCAGATATCTTCAAATCTATGCGACACGTTAAACTTATTTTGACTTTTTAAATGCAGGTGATTATTAGTCTTCATAAAAACACTAATCTTCTCCCAATTTTAGAAATGCAATTTTAAAAATCTATTTCTATATTAATAGTAGTAATTGAATAGCCTAACCATTTTTTTTATATAAAATTGGAGACAATAAAAGTGGTAATGGTGCGTTTGGAGATTGGAGACAATAAAAGTGGTAAAGGCCGGGATGTTAGGCGTCGAGCAAAAATAAGCTTACCGGTTACTTTAACCTCCGACCTGGATCATGTCAACGGCAAGCTCTGTAATTACTTGGTCTATTCTGCAAAGAAGCCCGGACCAATGCAGATTAATAATTTACAAAAAAAATATAATAGACTTGCCTTCAACCCTTCGCTCTAAACCTGAACATGATAGTGTATAATTATAATGATACGAGTATATTGATAAATAATAATGGCCTATTCGACTCCAATGCTCGCCTCTCAGTGACACGCTACAATATCACACAGAGAGGCAGATGGCATTCCCACACAATAAAAAACTCACACAATAAAAAGTATTTCTTACTTCCTAGTGATATGTACAAAACTGTTAAAAGTACTTACTCTTCATTTGCATCAATTATGTCTTGTAAGAATGCAGAAGCATTGCATTTAAACAGTCTTACATCTTCTTCTTCTTTGTTTTTTGCCTCGTCTGCTTTATCATTCTTTTTTTCCTTACTATCTTTGCTTTTTTTAGATTCCTTCGATGAAACGGGTGAAAGATTACTTAACTCACTATCCGCCGCAGTGCCTAAAATATTGTATTTAAACAGTGGCAAATTTGTAATTGAAATGAAATACATATAGCATATCAGTGTTGTTAAACATATGAATTATTAAATGTATTACTAATTGTATTTACAGACTAGACTTTCCCCGTGTTGGTCCGGGCTCCTTTGCAGAATAGACCATCTGCCTTTCTTGCCAGACAGCTCGTAAAAGGCGAGCAAAGCCTCACCGTCACTAACAACGTGAATTCTGACTAGGTGGTAGAGTTTAGCAGCGACTCGCCCGGATTGGTACCACCGCCCTACTTATTCCTGCCGCCATAACGTCATGACGTGTTCCGGTTCGGAGGAGGTAAGGTAGCCGGTAAACTTACTTTTGCTAAGTAAGTTTAACATCCTGACCTCAGGTTGGCAACGCACCATTACCATCTTTGGTGTATCTGGCGGCGTGAATTTCTTACCATCAGGAAATCCGTCTGCTCGTTTGCCTTCCTATAATATAAAAAAAGCCATTCTTTCAAGGGCCGATGTATAATAAAACTTCTTCGGGTTCTGCGGTTACGATTGGCGTACCGCAGGGCTCTATTCTTGGTCCATTTTTGTTTCTTGTATATAATAAACGACTTACCTTATTACATAAGGGATACCCACGATATTGTTTTGTTCGCGGATGACACTTCACTTATATTTAAAGTGAAAAGGCAATTGGGTAAGTATGACGAAGTGAACAATGCGATATCCAAAGTTATACATTGGTTCACGGTTAACAATCTTCTTTTAAATGGTAATAAAACGAAATGTATAAGATTTTCAATGCCCAATGTTAGGCTAGTAGATTCCAATGTACAACTAAATGGATCTAATCTGGATCTGGTTGAATCCACTGTCTTTTTAGGCATCACAATTGATAATAAATTACAATGGGGCCCTCATATTGAGAAACTGGCAAATAGGCTTAGTTCAGCAGCATTTGCAGTTAAAAAAATAAGAACATTAACCGATGTTGAAACGGCCCGAATAGTATATTTTAGCTATTTTCATAGTTTAATGTCTTATGGGATACTTCTTTGGGGAAATTCTGCAGATATAAATACTATATTTGTATTACAGAAAAGAGCTATTAGAGCTATTTATAATCTTAAAGTAAGGGATTCCCTCCGAGAAAAATTCAAAGAAATAAATATTTTAATCTTCAGTTCCCAATACATTTATGAAAACTTAATGTATGTTAAAAAAAATCTATGTTTGTTTACAAAACAATGTGATGTTCATGATATTAATACGAGGAATAAAAATAATCTAACCGCGTACAAAACTCGTCTCCGTAAAATTAGTAAATCCTTTTTGGGTCAATGTATACTTTTCTACAATAAGCTGCCCATTGGTATTAGAGATCTACCTATAAATAAGTTTAAAAAATGTATCAAAGCAAAATTATGTCAAAAAGGCTATTATACAGTCGCAAAGTATTTGGAAGATGAACATGCTTGGGAATAGAGGTTTCAATCTCCCACTGCAATTTGTAATGTAATTTTTTGTACCTTTTACATAAGTTAAAATCAGATTGTAATTAGTAATTTTAATCTAGATTATATTGTAAATATTATTATTAAAAAAAGACAAGCCCGCTGAGTTTCTTTCGCCGGATCTTCTCAGTGTGAGGCCGCGATTCCGATCCGGTGGTAGTTTAAAAAATGTCGACGCGCACAAATACCACTTGTATGGTTCATGTGAATAAAGATTATTCTGATTCTGATTCTGATAAGCTTTTACAGTAAACTTCCCTTCCGCTAATATGAAAGACCTGCCATAAAATTGTGTGCAAAAAAGTGATTTTTAAAAAAAAAAGGTTACCATACCATTGCTGAATATCTATCGGATAAGAGTGCATAGAATTAATTGCTCCTCATACAAATCGCTTCTTAATAATAATGTGTGACGTATTACTAATGAATTTGTATAGAAAAAAAAGACAAGCCCGCTAAGTTTCTTGCCGGGTCTTCTAAGTTTGTGGACGCGTTCCGATCCGGTGGTAGTTTTTAAAATTATATAGACTCGTCACAAGTGCCTTCTGTTAGGTGAATGTGAATAAAATATTTTCTATTTTATTCTATTCTAATAGAAAGAAAGAAACAAAATTTTTATTGATGGACCAACTCAACACAATTGACAAAATAAATTTTAAAAAACCAATTAAAATAGAAGAAAGATATTTTTTTGTTAATTATTTCCAATTACCATAATTTACAAAACTTTTTTTATGACCTCTTAGGCCTAGCGATTCGGTGTCGGACTTCATTTCCTGAGGTTCCGAGTTCGATTCCCAACATTCGGGCAACAAAGAAATAGAAAATGTGTATTTTTGATTTTGTCCTTAAAATAAGATTGCCCGGGATTGAAGTGAAAGTACTTACTTATTTTATAAAAATAAGGTTGCGTGGCATTCGATATATACCCGGTTGGCGTTAGGCTTGTCACTTAACACATTGTGGGACTTAGTTTTTCGGCTAATCATGGGTGGCCTGGGTGTACCTCTGCCTATGTTTTCGAAAATGTGGGCGTGAAGATACTTTCACAAAACTTTGTTTCATTTTAGGTGACACTCTGTTCGCAAATCACTTTTCGATAGTCACAAAGATTTTATTGACAAATACCAATTGAAGTTTACCAATCGAGAGAAAAGATGGTCGAAGTTTTTTCATAATTATTGAATTTCATGTTGACATAGAGTGTAATTAGTCAATTTTGGTAGCATTTTGTACAATTTTGTTCAGTGAAAGTGCAAAATGAAATAATAATAAAAAAAATTGCGTATTGTGTATTTCCTCGTTGCCGCCAAATCTTTTTACATGAGCTTGAGTGTTGAGGCCACCGCTTTACCCAAGAGCCTGACATGACTTACTAACGACTTATGACTAATGATTAAATGCAATTGATATAAAATTTGATGCAAAATTTCTACTTGACCAATAACAAAATACTGACGTATAAGCCAAAACCTAAAGAAAGAAAGAAATACCAATTTTTTTCAAAATCGGTTCAGCTGTCTTAACATGAACGTAAACATACTCAACAATTCCGCATTTATAAGTAGAGATTATTTACCTTGTCTACTAAACATCGCTCTACTGCCTCCAGCATCTTCTGAAGGGAAATCTGGTAGTTTTCCTGTCCTTTCATAATACTCCGAAATCCACCGTCTTAGCTCATCACCAATACGTTCATTTATTTTAACTTCATGCTGAGCTCGGAGATTTTCTTCGGTAGCAGTTAAAGCTTCTTGATACTCTGTTTCAATTTGTCTTTGAAGAGTTCTACGTCTTTGTTTTATCTGGTGAATATTGAAGCACTTTCAATTACTCTGTACAATTTTAGAAAGAACCACTTAAAAATGTAATAAAATGTAAGTTCACCATTTTAAAAAGTAAGCAATTACACTGAATCTACACTTTGGTTGCATCATTGGTCGAGGAAGCTTAGGTTCGATTCCCGACGGGGGCAAGCATTTGTGAGATGAACAAGGTGTTTATATTTTCGAGTCTAGGTGTTTATTAAATTTATGCTGGTATCAGTTGAAGTGTTTCTGTGTATAAATATTGTGGACAAGACACAAGCATATAATTTATTTTGTGCTTACATTCAACTTATGTAAATTGTCAAGGGATATTTTTTTGAAACATTTTTGTGTCACATACAAGATATAATGCAAAATTTTGAATTTTATAAATCAAAGAAACACTTGTTACTTAAACTTAGTAAAACTGCTAATTCCAAATTCAAATATGTCACGGAAAAGTACTTGTATAAATACGAATTTTTTTTCAATCAAAGATTGTATGGCCTTAACACCGTTTTTAAAATTAATTACAATTAGCGTAATTTTTTGGATTTTCATTAATTAACGTAATTTTTAGTATCACGTTGACTGCGACTTCAATCGGACCCTGCATACTATATCATCAAAGTCATTTATTATAATTAGTTATAAACAGACTTGATACAATCATTTAATAGTAATCATTCAAAGGTGTATAATCCTAAACTCTACAATCCTAACATTCTGCCATCAATAAACGAGGCTACCTCGAAGTACTTTCTTTTAATAAAAAAAACGGTATTGAACGTCAGTTTACAAATAACCTAATCGGCTGACATATGTGCGTGAGAAATATAGGCTCTGAACCTGTATTCTCCTTTATTAAAAGTGGATCAATGATTTTACTGCGGACATCGGAAATGTTACTGACGTGTTGATATCTATGAGGGTTATATGTTGCCTAAGAGTTTAAGTCTTTATATAATAAATTGTATGAATTTTCGTACCAGAACAAATAATATTATATTTTGTATAAATATGCTATAGATACTCATAAAACTACAAAAATCAATAACTTTACGTTTTAAAACACAAAACTGCACATTGAATTTGATTCATCTGCTTTGGAGTTATGATGCTACAGACAGACACACACACGTACGCAGACGCACAAACACTATGTATATGTTAAACACCTCACTCACACTTTAAATTTAAAACTTCTCTCCTTTTTCGTAAAGGGTTAATAATACGCGATTTGTGTTAAGACTATAAACATTTTAATCGTTATACAGGGTAACAATAAGAGGACCAACTAAATTTGTAGAGAGGGTTGGGAATCTATAACACTTTCCATTTACGTAGTAATAAAAATTAAAATATTTTTTTTTTCGGCTCAAAATACAAAATTCATGGTTATAACGTAAATACCAACCGCAATTTTCTGCGCATATTGTTGGCGTCAAAATAAGTTCTAGGTACGATGTAGCGTGACAACAAGTGAAGTGTTAACGTGGACAGAAAATGTTACAATTTGGTTATTATTGTTTAAAATACACTATCATTGAAGCCTTAACTCGCTTGTATTAGAATTTGGCCGATCTTTTGAAAGTAACCCTATATATTCCAAATAAAAAAATAATTGTTCCCACATACTTCTTCAGCTTTTCTTATTGCCACAGATTCGACAAAGGGAGGAAGTTCCATTCCTATTAGCAGCTGCTCTCGTCTTTTTCTTCTGCGTGTATCTCTTCTCGCTACAAATCCTCGCCAAACCTTTTGAATTGCAGTAGCTGCAGATGCTGACATTTCCTGTTTATGATCACCTCGTCCCTTTTCTTTATAAAGCCGAATCTCTTTCATAAATTGGCCCCTATCAATAAAAACATTAAAAATCAAAAAAATCGTACGTTTAAAGTCTTAATGCATCTTTGAGTAGTCTGTGGTTAAGGTCATATTCTGAGGTATGTTAATATAGACCTAACATAAATAAGGAATGTGTCATGTCCAGTAGGTATTTATGAATTATTAAATTCAACAGAACTGTCTGAATGGCTCCAAAATCTACACTTTATGCAATCTCTAAAACTTAACACAAGTTTTCCTAATTTTCTTTTCTGGATGTGTTTCCTTTTTTGTTGGGTTAACAAAATAAAAATTTAAATTGGTTAGGCCGTACTTGAAATTTGGCGTGTCTTTTCTTTTTCTTTAGGTTTTGACCTTCGCGTTAGTATTTCACCATTGGTCAAGTAGAAATTTGCATCAAATTTTATATCAATTATAATTAGTCATCAGTCATAAGTCGTCAGTTAGTCATGTCAGGCTCATGTAATGAGATTTGGCGGCAACGAGGAAATACACGATACCTAATTTCTTCATGATTATTTCATTTTTGCAAGTGACGAACACTTACAAGTAAAGTTAGTACTGTTTCGTCTTTACTAATTGGCGGCTTTGTAATATAAGCAAAGAGGTTTTCTTTAGCTTTTAATACTTTGGGTTGGGTTCGATTCGAAAAAGAGGGATTGAAAGAAAGTGTTGGTGTTAAAATGCAAAAGGGCATGCTCCGCTGGTTCGGTCATGTGGGAAGAATGACAGATAAAAGATTGACAAAGCAGACATACAATGCGAATGTGGATAGATATAGGAACCCGGGGAGACCAAGCCTGACATTCCACGATAAGGTCAATCGGATATTATCCGAGGTGGTGTGTGTTAAGAGTCTTCGAAACCGGCATGTTTGTATGAAAAGGGTAATGAATGTGTAGGAAACTAGACAGGGTTGTCAGGATCGTGAGGTCTGGCACTCAATACTTCTGCCTACCCCGTAAGGGACTTGGCGTGAAGATATGTATGTATTTTTAATGCTTTGCCAAAAATAACAATGCTTTTAAATTTTACAATAATAGCCCTATTAATTTTTATTTTAAAAACATTGTCATACCTTAAGCGTCCTTGTCTGGCCCGTTCATGACTTTGTATGATTATCACAGCTTGTTGTTCAGTTAATTCTATCGGTTGAGGCTTAGGAGGTTCATAACCAAGTTTTCGCAATACTTCAGCAATAAAGTTCTTCCGATATTCTATTTCTTCTTCTCTCTCTCGAACAAAAAATTGAGGGATAGATGGTTCTGTCTCATAAGGTGTAACTTGAAGCTTATGTAGCACCTAAAATGTAATCTCATACACTCTTAATTATTTTATGATATTTTAAGGCAAACAAGCAGATGGATTTCCTGATGGTAAGAAAATCACGCCGCCTAGAGAAATCAAAGGTGGTTATGGTGCGTTGCCAACCTGAGGCCGGGATGTTAGGCCTCGAGCAAAAGTAAGTTTACCGGCTACCTTACCCTCCAAACCGAAACACGTCATGACGCTATGTCGGCAGGAATAGGTAAGGTGGTAGTACCAATCCGGGTGAGTCGCTGCGAAAGTCTACCACCTAGTCAGATGTCACGGTGTTAGTGACGGTAAGCATATCACGCCTTTTACGAGTTGGCTGGCAAGAAGGCAGATGGTCTTGTCCACTTTTAAAAGCTTTAGTATTTTTATGCTGTCAACATTGTCTTAACTATGAACCTTAAGATCGGCAACGCCTCTGTGATATTCCTGGTGTTGCGGATGTCCGTGGGCGGAGATGATCACTTTCCATCACGTGACCCTTTCTCTTTTATAAAAAATAAAATAAAATAATAATAATAATAGGTTGAGTAATAGCTATTCCATGTCCATTTTGTGGAATGTCGCGTACTGATCGAGAACTGTTAAGATTCTCTAATACCGCTGTCTATCTATAACTAGCTGTCCTAACGAACTTCTTCCACCCGTTCAGCTTGTAAAGAAAATTTAAAAAGGTTGTTTATCCGAGATTACTCTTAATTTTTCCCATTTTCTTATCTTTACAAAACTAAATTTAGCCAATTCGTTTTAGCCATTCTCGAGTTTTAGCGAGACTAACGAACAGCAATTGATTTTTATATGTATAGAAGAAGATCTGAACCTACATCGACTTACACCGAGCTGGTAATTGAATGAAACATATTTTATTGTCACGTAAGTATATTAACAATCATATTAAAAGTGGGTTGCCTAAACAAATCCTGGACCGAGTATTTTTAAATTATTTTAAAAAAAAGGTTTTTCAAGTTTCCTTTTTTTAAGCATCCCTATATATCAACATAAATTGTAATAAAAAAATGTAAAAATTGTAATAAAACTGCATATATGTTGATATGTAATTTTTCTACTATCCAATCCCGTGAAAGTAACTAGCATGTACAAAATATGTCTGTCTGTTTATACCTGGCAATCCAGAAAAAGAACAGGCAATTCAACTTCTGTAACTTTGTCTTAAACCTAAAGTTGGTTATTCGGGATAAAATCTTAATATTTCAATTTGCACCATTTAATGAATAAAAAACATTAAAAAAATAAAAAATGTCCAGGATTTTTTTAGGCAACCCACTTTTAATATGTTTTCTGATATGCTAAATTTGCTATAAAACCAGTTTCATTCTATTATCATCTCGGTGTAGGTTGATTTACCTTCGGATCTTAGACTAATAGAAGATTACCGCTTATATATCACAAGTATTCGCTTTTATCATGTTCGAGTTTTAAGGTTAAGTGACCCAAAAAGATCTTAGCTTAACATATTCGTAAAAAAAATTGTTAAGTTAAAAAAAATCTTACCTCGTCATCATCGTAAATATTATCTGATAAGTTAAGTTCAACCATCTCATGTTTAATTTCCAAAAGTCGTCCAAGGCAAGCTTCAAGAAGTCGTTTGATAACTAAGCGCTTTTGGGGCTGTAAAAGTTGGTCGTAAACTGTATCCAGTCTTGTGAGCAACAATGTATACCTCACTCGCAATTCTGATAATAGTGGCTGAAATGTAGATCTTTCATTGCTTCCTGCTTCAAAAACTGCTTCGTCAGCTTGTGTTGTTTCACCTATTAACTCTGAAGTTTCACATATCAAATCATGGTACGTTTTATTCGACATTTTAATATCTTTTAACTTTTTGACGTATGATTTCGGCTAATATTTAGTTAAGCGTTAATTACCTATTTTAAATGCGATATTTTATTTTGTTTCTATTTTTAATTTTCTTAATATTCATTCGTTTTCGAATACTTTCACATTCTGCACGCAACTTTCAATAATGAAATTAATATGTTTCATATCGTATTAACTTATAAAATACACAAACAGTTTTACTTTAATATTGTCACGTATTACATTAAAGTACACACATTCGTATTTCAAATTATCTACAAACTAGTTAAAAGGCGATCAAAAATATTCCCGTCTTCATTTCACTATAAATAAGTCAGTTTGCGAAATAATCTTAAATGTAATATCCCTAATACTAGTTCTTAGAACATAAAAAACGGAGCGTAAGTAATATTTTCCACCCACGTCACTTTATTGAGTATAATCTCAAAAAATATGCGCGGCTATATCGAATAAACAGACTGTAGCTAAGTAACAAAACAAAGAGCTGGCGTCTATGATATGTCGGGTAATCTAAACATGGTCAAAAGACGCATAATGATCTGAATACACATTAACCCTTTTAATATTTATTTTAATCACACTTGAAAGAAGTGGCATGATGTAACAAAACCTGTACTAATCGTATGAAAAATTGGTAAAGTCCAGGATTTTAAAATTATTTTTAAAGATACGTTTTTTTATTCCTACAGTTTTTTTTAATATTATATATTTCTATTGTTTTATTTATATATGTAAATAAAACAATAGCTATTATCTTTATAACTTGTGTTAACAAAACTCGTCAGATGATTATCGGCGTAATGGTCGATATTAATCAGAACAAGCATCATCATCTAGGCAAACCGTATTCGTTTTATCTATTACCTGAAAATCGATCTATGACCTGATCTTCGTTTACACTCATTGAGCAAAGATGGAAAAAAATGGTGTTATAAGTTTGACGTGTCTGAATAAATATGTGTTTGTGTGTCTGTATATTTGTGGAATAATAACATTAAAATGGATGAAGCGATTTCGATGCAGATTTTGACGTTTTAAAGCAAAGTAAATTGAGATGGTTCTCGACTGCATTTAATAAAGGTTTTTTCGCTCTTTATTAAACAAAAATAATCGTGTACTTATATACTATCGACAGTGAAGGCTCTCTTGAGATCCGCTGTTAACGTGATGGCCTAAAATGATCTCATTCTTCCAATATGAATTATTTGCAAAAAAGTGAGAAACATTTTATTTTATTCACTTTATTATTTTATCACTAAATAACATTCGTTTTTGACTCTTCTAAAAAATAAGACTTGGTGAATAACAAGCACATTTCGATTATTCGTTTTTGGAAAGGTAGATTATGATTTCAAAGTCACTTACAAATTATATCAAGATCGGACTCGGACTGGCTTTTGAGTATTTATTAATAAAGTATTATTTTTATTAAGATCGACGATGCAACTTTAAAAAAAGAATTATCAATTTGAACGTAGTAATTTGATAATTCTTTATTATTAAAACTTTATTGTTAAAGTAGGTTTTTTGCAGTTATAATGCACTTTTTATTTTGCAGTTGGATTATACGTCGAAATTTTTACTATGCTAAAAACATGTAACAGCTCTTTGTCTATACACTGCTATCACGTCGTTACAGTCGGATTAACATGTTTATTTTTGCTGTTGTTAAGTTATTGCAGCTAATATACAGGGTCAGGATAGGGACAATACAGTGGATTGTTTTATCTTACATTTTTAACTCGATGAGCCTTTTGAAAAGCGTCATTTTCATGAGATTCGTGATATTTTATAAATGGCCCATTTCCTATTTAAAAATAATAACATTTATTAGCATAAACAAAGTAAATAGGATCTTACATACAAAGTAAGCGTTTAATCTTATTTAATAATCGCCTTTGCGGTCAAGTGGTCCAGGTGTTGGGCTGGACTTCAAGAGGTCGCGGGTTCGATTCCCGGGTCGGGTACGGGGCAACAAAAAGAAAATGTGGTTTTTCTAATGTTCTAACAAAAAAAATGTTGCTCGGGATTGGAAATGTGCCCGGTTGGCGACTATGGCACATATCCAATCCCGAATAACATTTTTTTGTTAGAAAATTGGAAAACCCAAATTTTATTTTTGTTGCCCAACCCGGGATTCGAACCTGGGACCTCATTCAGTCAAGTCCAGTCCTTAACCACTAGAGCACAGATGCGATCATTAGTATATGTATGTATTAGCTTTATAAATGAACTTACTAATATATTTGTTCGGTTAACTTGACTTCACCTTCGACCGCCTCGTTGGTCGAGTGGCTAGCGTACAGGCCTAACAACACCAACCAACCGCGATGCTCGGGTTCGATTTCCGACGGGGGCAGGCATTTGTGTGATGAACATTTAGATGTCTGCATTTCCGGGTCTGGGTGTTTATTACATTTATTCTAGTATTTATTTAAGTATTTCTATGTATTAGTGTCTATCGTTACACCAATAGCACAAGGGATATTTATTATTTATTTATTTATTACTTCCTTAAGTATCCTACCACGTCAGGGGATACTAATGTATAAAAATAATTTATTAGTGACCCGCTGCCTAAAGCCCCTGCTAATCTAAACACAGTACCAACTCGAGGTTCGATCTCCCATGAGGCGGGCCTTGGTGCGAATGTTACAAGGTACATTTAAACATAAATCATCGTCGGGTTGACCTAAGTCCAATAAAGTTGCAAAATCCTGTCTATCATAAGTAATAGTCATGGAATAAAAAGTAAAAATACATCTAGGTACACTGAACAATAGTACAACAGTCACTAACAAAATTAACCATCAGTTTACTTAAGGTATTTCGTATTGTCATTGTTATAGTTTTATTGAGCGCTTATCTATATAATGGAACAATTTTGCTAACTCTTTTTTGTTGTGTTGGTTATTGTAAGGAGCTGACAAAACTGATTTAGTTTAAAAAGAAAATCAGGAAAAAAGAAATAAAAAGGTAGAAACAAAGCTTTAATCTGAAACAAATGTTTGTAGCTGTTAATGTCAAGCGATACGAAGCTCGCCGGTCGGCTAGTTGCTTGTATTATGCTGACATTACACTTATCGTTTATTGTAAATTTGTTTTTATAATTAAATAGACAACTTTCTTTTGAACTAATTTAATTTTAACTCTTTTATTTATTACGACATGGACATTACCTAAATTTAATATTGCTTTATAATTTTGATAGGACTTCGATGGAAATTTATTTATTTTTTATTTAACTGACTGTTGGTCATATAATAAGTTTTACATATTTATAAAAACGCAAAAAACGTAAATGTAGACTAAGAACTACTGAACCCTCTGCCTAGCCCACTTCCTACAAAGCTTGGATTGTGTTAAATATTAGTTTACTGTAAGTTGATCATAAAAGTGAATTTAGAAGAGGGATCTCGTAGTGATATTTTCACCACTTAAAATTATTTCTATCTTAATTGCACAAGGCTGCAATTTTCATGTTTTTTTATTCAAAATAGCATTTTTGAAATTGCAGCATTATTGGGTTAGTCATAGGACTCAATAGCTTTACTATTATAAATATAATTTAGCATTTTTTTATGTTATAGGAAGGCAAACAAGCAGACGGATTTCCTGATGGTAAGAAATTCCCGCCGCCTAGAGACACCAAAGGTGGTAATGGTGCGTTGCCAACCAGAGGCATGTTAGGCCTCGAGCACATGTAAGTTTATCGGCTACCTTACCCTCCGAACCGGAACACGTCATGACGTTATGGCGGCAGGAATAGGTAAGGCGGTGGTACTAATCCGGGCGAGTCGCTGCGAAACTCTACCTACCACCTAGTAACTGGTTAATTAGTATAGTCGACTAATTTGTAACTTTCTTGTTTTCTTACATGGTTCTGATTTCCCAAATACGCGGAGAAAATCAATCAAAATCAAATCAAAATTGTTCAACCTTTTTTTATATCTATACACTATAAAATAAATTTATATTTAGAAATCAAAAATGTTTGTTAAGTTTTTGTCCTAAAGATGATTTTAAAGCAAACCTGTATGTTATTTAGATAATAATAAACTATAAATTATACATGAAACAATACAAATGTTTTTTCAAATAACAATATGAACCAGGCATCTCGGCCTACCTTTTCAAAAATAATTTATTTGACCATATTGTCAACATATTAAAAGAAACTATAGCGAAACTAAACTAAACTTTACTATCTTGCATTCTTGGTTATACTTTTATTGCAATTCTTACAGTATGCTTTCGATTATTTTCAAGCAATATTAAACTTTAATCTTTACAAGTTAAGAACTATAATTCAACATACATTATACTTTTACCCAAGAGAGTCACCGTTCAAATATAGAGTTGGGAAAAGTACACATAGTTCGTAACTCCTAAGGGATAGAGTTGAAATTGTAAGTTGTATTTTTATAGGTTTATCATAAACGAAACATCCTTAAAACTTGTTTAAGTATATAATATCCGGTGTAGAACTTGAAATGGGTTATATCGAAGTTGAAATAGTAGTTTTAAGATCAGACACAGGAAAGTGGAAGTAGAATTTAAAAGCATTATGGTTATACTTACGAGCTATTCTAAAAAGCTTAAGAGACAATGTTGGTAAGTCTGCTGTACATTAATTAAACTGATTTTATGTGTATGCTGTCTTTTTCCGATGACACAAAAAGGAAAGAGATGTAACATTTTAGACATATCAAATTAGTCCGGACATTATAACTTGTGACATTTTTTGAATAGATTTTTGATCTGACACCACTAAATGTGTTATGTTTCCTTCTATTACTATCGATTCGTATGTTACGTTACTTAACACGAAGTTAAGTATTTATGATCTGAGAAGGTGTTTGGTTTGATTGTTGATTCTTGCCACTTTCACTTTCGTTCATGGTGTCAGAACTTAAGGTGTTATGTCCATCATCTTTTTTTTTTAATAACTAATTTGTTGCTAACTGCGAGGTTTTTACAGCTTCACCGGGCTATTTTGGGCCGAGTAGAGTGCTCAGTCCGAGACGACCATCATCTTGGTATGTGCGATTCCTATGACATTTTTACCTCGCTCACGACCTTTGAGGAACTAAATACTACGAGCAGTGTTTCCAAATGGATACGAATTTGTAACCGTCAAAAAAGAGCGTACTTATTCGTTAAAACCGGTAATGCATACGTTTTTATCTATGTCTTGGTGCTGTGGAATTTGCTTTGGCGGTGATAAACACTTTCTACCAGGTAACCTGCTTCCTCCTGTGTAAAGAAATAGTTCGAAAGTTACCTCTTCAGTAACTAATATTATAGTTGCAGATAAGTAAAGCGCTGGTATCAATCCAGGCAAATCGTCGCAAAAATACCACCTAAGCTTTCGCTATGTATGGGCTCCTTGGTAGAAAAACAGATAACATATATGTTAAAGGTTTAAAGAAACCCAGGACCAATGATAAGGAAAACTCCCTCGAATTTTCAAGTATGACTATCTTAAAACATAATTATTTAACTTAGGTAGTTTTTGCTATACAATAACGATAAAACGATTGTTACCAAAAACAAAAGTATGTCACCTAAAAATTAATTATTACACATATTATAGTGCCCATAAATCAGTTGGTTTCCAGGGGCACCCGATTACACGCTCTCTGCACAGGGTTGCCATTACAATATCCCTCTACAAGTAGGGTTGCCTACTCATTATTTCGTAATAGATTTACCTGGGACTTCATTAGAACAGGATTGATATTCGTACAAACATTCATCCCCCACTAAAGTGCTTAAGAGGTTGATTTAAAAGAAATAGCCTACGTTTGAACTGGGTTCTTTGACTATGTGCAAATAAAATTTCACCAAATTCGAGCCAGCGAATTAGCCGTGAAAACATTTCAGACAGACAGGCTGTTGCATTATAATATTAATATGAATTTAACATATCATGTTTTATTTATATAGACCCGTCACAAGTGCCTCTTGTAGGTTTATGTGAAATAAAGATGATTTATTATTATTATTATTATTAAACACTATTTCGATTTTTTAAGTAGTTGCAATAGTTTGTAGTTTATTTGCTACTACAGTTACATTATTGAGATATAAAATAGCTTATGACCCTTTGCAATGACTTACCTTCTTTCACGATAATCTTCGATTAAATCTGTATAGGAGTTTGGAATAAGAAACGAAACATTCATATAAACATATAAATACATTCACAATTACAACTTTAGTAAATTGTGTAAATAAAAAAAGCTTTAGGAATTTGCAGGTGTTGATAACCCTAAGTCAGGGTCAACGAGCATGATAAATGATATTTGTGTTAGAACTTTGATGTATAAACTGATGTACATATTTTCTTTTGTGTAATGTATTTTCTACAAACGTATCTTCACGCACAATCCCTTAAGTGGTAGTCAGAAAGTATCGAGTGTGAAATTTCACGACCCTTGAAAACCTTCCTGGCTTCCACGATATTCATTACACTTTTTATACAAACACGCCGGTGCTAGAGACTTGACAGAACCCTCTGACAATACCCAAGAGATTCGAACATAGAATGTCTTCCCGGGCACCTACATCTATCCACATTCGCGTCGTATATCTGCTTTTATCAATCTTTTATCTGTTACTCTTTTCACACGACCGAACCATCGGAGCATGCCCTTTCTCATTTAACACCGACACTTTCTTTCAATCCCACTCTTTCTCGGATTCCACTTTTAACAATCCGGTGAGGGAGCGTTACACGACAAATTTTCCGTAGTGCTCTCATTTCAAGCACATTATCCCACTCTCATGATTTTTCTGATACACCTCACTTGTCTCGCCCCTTTCCTTTTAATCCTTACTGAGTTGACATCTTCGCTCGATCGGCGCTTGCGAACCGCTAGTTTTAGTATTGTGCAAGTGGAATTGTGGCTACTAAGTACATAAAATAATTCAAAAAGTGAATCTTTTATCTTTTTTTTTTGTTATGATATTGGAAGGCAAACAAGCAGACGGATTTCCTGATGGTAAGAAATTCACGTCGCCTAGAGACACCAAAGGTGGTAATGGTGCGTTGCCAACCTGGGGCCGGGATGTTTGGCCTCGAGCAAAAGTTAGTTTATCGGCTACCTTACCCTCCGAACCGGAACACGTCATGACGTTATGGCGGCAGGAATAGGTAAGGCGGTGATACCAATCCGGGCGAGTCGCTGCCAAACTCTACCACCTAGTCAGAATTCACAGTGTTAGTGACGGTGAGCCTTTGCTCGCCTTTTACGAGCTGCCTGGTAAAGAAGGCAGATGGTCTATTCCACAAAGGAGCCCGGACCAACACGGGGAGAATCTTAGTCCTAGTGTCTACAGCTCAGGACGCAAAGGGTAGAATATAGAAAGCAATAGGTTAATCTTCATCCTCGCTTCAACTCACTGGCGTTTATATATAGAAACATTGGCGCGCACACGACATGACTATGAAAGGCAAACAAGCAGACGGATTTCCTGATGGTACGAAATTTACGCCGCCTAGAGACACCAAAGGTGGTAATAGTGCGTTGCCAACCTCAGGCTGGTATGTTAGGCCTCGAGCAAAAGTAAGTTTACCGGCTATCTTATCCTTCGAGCCAGAACTCGACAATGGCAAGGGCTCATGTTATGGCAGCAGGAATAGGTAAGGCGGTGGCACCAATCTGGGCGAGTCGCTGCGAAACTGTACCACCTGGTGGGATAACTAATGATGACAAGCATATACTCGTCTTTTATGACCTGCTTGGCACTGGAAGGCAAATGGTCTATTCTGCAAAGGAGCCCGAATCAATACAGAGAAAAGTAGGGTTAAGTATTGTTTTTCCTGTTTTTCTGCAATTTTCCCAGTTCTATTTTCATGTGAACCTTTCTCTGATAAAAATTTAAACAACAAGAAAATAATTGGCAAAATAGTTCTATTCTTTCAGGGGCGATGCTATGACCAAGTGAAATAGGGATTCATTTTTATATTTAAGAAGAAGATATTTATTTTATTTTCATTAGTTTTGTAGTGAGTCGACCGAATCATAACAACTCACTTTCACTGTCGTTTCCCATTTTGGAGGTTAAAGTAAGATAAATTCATAATAGTTAAGTTAAAAACTGTTTTAAAACCTTAATGAAAAGAGAGAACACTATCTTCCCTGAGTTAGGAACACTTTTGTAACATTTCTGGTGATGGACATACCAGCATCTGACCCACTTGCTCGTTTGCCTCCTCCATAAAAAGTATTTAAAGTAAATCCGCAGGTGTAAGATAGTCTCTTATAAAATACATTACCTATATCATTAACAATCTGGTCGTTGTAGCGAAGGCTCTATTTCAGCAATATCCAACGTGATAGCCATTCATAATAAAGTCATTATGTGAATAAATCCTAACGACTATATTTATCAGCGGCCTAGTAGAGTTTAACGTTAACTTTAACACGGATATAAATAGTTACTGGAATAGACTTTTTAACAAAGTTAAGTTTGTTTACTGATCAAGTTTATGAATAAGTAGTATAGAATGTAGAGATAAAATAAATTCACGCCTGTATCCCTGAAAAGATAGATAGAAATACAACCAGGGCATCTACGACTAGGAGAGACTAAGTTCCAAAATGTTATAAGTTCTTTACGCGAGAGGTCAGCGAACTAGAACAAATAACTAAATATTTAAAATTGTTATATCTGCTTTTAATATTAAATTAACTGCTTTTTACACGCACATTAATTTATATACTATAGATGTTTACCCTATACAAGTAAATAAAACTGAAATATATGTTTTGTAATATTGAAATTTTGACTACATGCCTATGAATGAATATTATATTATGGTACTTAAGCCAAAGTACCATTTTTGTCAATTTTTGTCCCTTGGTCTATGTATTTGTTTTATCTAATCTCTGGAACGGCTAAACCAATGTTAACGAGACTTTCACTTAAAATAACTAAATAATATTTTCTGTTAAATTTCAAGCTGTTGAAGTCGCGGGTTCAGACTGTTGTTTACCTCGATGATATAATTATGATACACAAGTTGTTTTTTTGCAGTTTTACCACGTTTAAAAGACAGAACTCACGGAGCTATTTTTACGATTTTGCAATTTTATTTCAAAACTCACGAGACGGGTAATTTTTGCGGTCCCGCAGCCGCCGCGGTTGAAATTATCGTCCGCAGACTTGGCGGTTGATTATCGTGCGGCCGGCGATTGCGCTTAAATAATCAGTAGAAATCGCATAAAATGGTCGCCCACCAAGAGATCGCAAGGAGCGCGGTCGTAAACAGCAGAGGCGGCAGGAGATCGCCGCCCGCACGATCTACGGGCAGACGACCGCTGCCGCGTGTACCGCAAACAACCGCAGGCGCGGGTGAAAATCGCATCGTGAAATGTGATCTTTCTTTTTGAATATAAATCTACATTCTACAGAATCTGCGGGCCCGCAAACGCCGCGGGCGCGAGTAAAAACCGCGCCGTGAGTTCTTAGTCTAGGTGATTACCACATCCAGTACAGCTAATTCTGTTCAATCCCCAATATCAGATAGGTATAAGCAGTGGGCGTTTTGTTTCTACAACAAGCCAGCTCGAACCTTATAATAGCTTATTGTGCTTCATGAACTAAGTTAGTAGTAGTCCCGCGACTTCGCCCAGTGAAAATAAACAATATGACTATAATGACAGGAATTTTCAAGAAATAATAATTTATTTTATGGAATTCGTGGATTTTTTTTAAACTGAATGTTAATAAACCGCGAGTATTGTGTTTAATTATACAAAGTGACGCAAACCCGATTCCAATTTGCATTAAATTAAGATCCAAGAGTAACCAGTACAACTTAGACTATGCCAGTGTAAAACCTTCGTCTAGCTTAATCAATCTCTATCCTTGACACAATATTTCCCCCCTCGTTGGTCCGGGCTCCTTTGCAGAATAGACCACTGCCTTCATGCTAAGCAGGCTTACAGTCACTAACACCGTGACATCCTACTAGGTGGTAGAGTTTCGCAGCGACTCGCTCGGATCGGTACCACCGCCTTACCTATTGCTGCCGCCATAACGCCAGATAACGCCAGTGCTTGCCGTCGACGTCATGTTCGGAGGTTAAAGTAGCTGGTAAACATCTCGACCTGGACTCGACCTGGTAACTGGACCTTTGCTCGAGGTCTAACATCGCGGCCGCAGCTTGGCAACGCACCATTATCACCTTTGGTGTCTCTAGGCGGCGTTATTTCTTAACATCAGGAAATCCATCTGCTTGTTTGCCTTCCAATAGCATAACAAAAATCATTTCTTAACAAAGTAGTTATAATGCTTAATCTGTTTAAAAAAACACAGGCAATAAACTGAATCGATTTAAATTAACGGCGGGTAACTTGGTTCAATTACTTGACCTTTGACCTTAACTGCGATGCGCACGCGCAGCCAACGAGATACCTAACGTCTTCATTCCATAAGCCACATCGTGTTTCACATTCCATCATAATACGGGATTAATACAGTTTTTTAATTTGTTCCGTAGGTTTATAGAATAAACCTCTTTGGTCGAAAATAGTTATTTGCGGAGTGTGTTAATAAGATGCTAAATAAACTTTTAAGTATACCAACATCTTTAACCACATGTTAATGTGCAAATGCGAGTTATTTATAAAAAAATGTTATTTAAATATATTTATTACAAGTTTTATTATTTATTAGGTACCCAAAATTTTTAAAATGTAATTAAATTGATTTTTTTCATTAAGTTTAACCGATAGGGTTACCTTGTCGTAAACTACCGCAAAACAAACTCCTCGGTAATCAAGATATCTTTAAGTATACTAAGTTAATGATTAGGTATAACATATATTTGAAACCAACTCCAAAATAGGATAAGTTCTCAAGTGGACTCAATGTATTTTGTATGTTTGTTACGTGATTACTCGGCCAAACGATTTGGATATTTCTTTTTAAAAAAATTGGGCATGTCCGAGATAGTCGATGAGGTCAAGATAATTGAAAAATGTATGTACTATTGTGTATTGTGTATAAGTGCAACCCAAAAACTACTAGTACCTAGGATGTTGATAAGATTTATGTGGGACCATTTCGGAAACATTTGCTATATTTCAAAAAAAAATTATCAAATCACGACAATCGCCCACCGAAATTATTGGCGTCGATTTTTGTAGTTTTATTACTAATTTATTACATTATACTAGCAGTTGCTTGCGGCTTCGTCCGCGTTTTCACAGGAACCTATTGTGCCAACGAGATTAAAAGTAGCCTGTGTGTTAATCCAGGTCACAATCTATCTGTGTTCCAAATTTCACACGAATCTGTTAAGCTATTCGAGCGTGAAAGAGTAACAAACAAAGAAACATATAAACGTTCGCATTAATAATATTAACAGAATAATAGGATTTGCTTTTCTGCAAGAAAATACTTTACACTGTAATAAATTTCTTTAACAGCAAGTTAGTTCGTAACAAAGAGTTTGTCTCGATAATCGATTGGTTTAACTAAAACCACCGATAAACCGCAAGACTTGGGTTCAATTTCTAACGGGGATCAGACATTTGTGTGATAAGTATAGAATATACCTGTGTCTAAGTCCTTGTGTACATTGAATTTATTCTAGTATCTGTTTATGTATATCCATGTATTTGTAAACATTGAGGTCGCCTCTGTGGTCTAGCGGTCCAAGTGTTGGACATGACTTCATGAGGTCCCGGGATCGAATCCCGGGTCGGGCAGCAAAATGAAAATGTAGTATTTCCAATTTTCTAATTCAAAAAAATGTTGCTAGGGATTGGATATATGCCCGGTTGGCGATAGGCTTGCCACTTATCACATTGTGGGAGTAAGTTTCTTCAGCCGTGGGTGCCCTGGTTGTGCCTCCGCCTACCCCTTCGAAAATATGGGCGTTAAAATACTCACTTATAGGTATTGATAAATAACGTTAGTATTTTTAACTTTAGAGTTGTGGGTTAGATCTTTCTTTTTCCAGGGATAATTAATATTTGCCAGGCAACTAGTTTACTTATCGACTCGGATGAGAAACCACTAGTCATTACCGTTAGTTACCGTCATTACATCAAGGTCACTGTCGTATTCCTGGTAACGTTAGGGTTTGAGGGTAAGGTCGCAGATTTGATAAAGCAAGAGTTAATCTGAGTCTTAGGTTGAAAATGTATCATTAACATATCTTTGTGACCCGCATTTTTTGCTATTAAGAAATTCGTCTGCTTGTTGTTTACTTAAGACCATAAAACTGCTGGACGGTGACGCACCTGTTACATCTTAGGTGGTTATGGATCACGGCTACCTTACAATCTTACTCTTACCAGCAGGAAAGCAATGTGCTTGTTCGTTGACCTCTCGTATAAAAAATGATTTTTCTTTCATGTGGTGAATTCAAACTCAAAATAGATTTAATTACGTAGATCTATACAAAGATTCTTGTAACGCGTATATATAATTCTAAATACTACCACCGGATCGGAACGCAGCCACTCACTGAGAAGGATACGGAGAAGGATAACATGGTCCACACTGTCAAAGGCTTTCTCAAAGTCCGTGTATATCACACTCACTTGTTAGTGGTAACCCATTTCGTCGATTACGTCAGAAGTAAATGTAGCAAGATTAGTTTTAGTCAAAAGACCTAGTAAAACCGTGCTGCTCTTCAGGGATACCCCAAGAAACGACAGAGGTATGTAAAGCTCTTTCATAGCATTTACTTAAAACATTCAAGATGGAAATAGGTCGGTAATTTTCAATTTCTCTTTTTGAACACTTTTTGAGTATCGGCACAATATAAGCCTGCTTTCAAAGAGAGTTACAGGTAAAGATAATGACTTTTTAAAGGTAAAGGCAATGATTAATTTTATGAAAAGACTAATGAGAGTAGAGGAAGCTAGGTTACCTAGACAGGACTGTAGCAAAGACACTTGACACTTGGTATATTCTGCCTACCTCGGAAGATACATAAAACAAAAGTATCTTCGCTCCCAAATCCCCGAAATGGTAGGCAGGGGCACAACCACGACACTCACGACTAGTCGAAGACACTAAGTCCCACAGTGCCTATCGCCAACATGGCATATATCCAATCCCGACCAACAGTTTTTTTTACTAGAAAATTGGAAAAACCGCATTTTCTTTTCATTGCTCGACCCGGGGATCAAACCTGGCACCCCAAGAAATCAAACCCAACACCTGGACCGCTAGACTACAGAGGCGCCAGGTACTTGACGTGAACATATGTAGATATATTAAAATTAAAACCGTTGTAATAGGTAAACTAAACCATTATATTTACTCAGGCCTGGGAGGCAAAGTCTGTGGGGGCATGAAAAAGATTACAAAAGCTATTAGGCATTTCGTTACAAAGTTTTGGCGGCCCCAACAGAATTTCAATAATGGGCCGTCTCGTAAAAGCCACTCAAACGATCAAACTCTGTCGTGTTTCGTAAAATACTTGTTCGACTTGTAAATTTCCAACATTCAAAGCTTTGATGGATAGCATACTTTACAAGAGGCTATATAAACTATGCTGTGATTTCTAATCGAGAAAAAACTTCAAAAGGCTTTTTTAGGCTCGACGGTGTTTCAGGATTTTAGAACGCTCTAATAATACGAGTAATAATACTAACACTGCGCGAAAGTTTGTGAGAATAGGGATGTTTATTACTCTTTCACGCACAATCGACTGAATGGATTTAAATGAAACTTTGCACGAATATAGTTTATACGTCAGATTAACATAGACTATAATTTCTCTAATATTAATAATAATAACATTTGTTTGCGCAAATCTTAAATACTAAATAAGCTCTTAATCATATTTTACCAAATAGTTGGCATGCATATATTTTGAACAACTCATATTATTCATTATATGGTAGGTACTGTATATAAATTATATTATTAAATATTTTATTAATTATATGGTACTGTATGTAAATATATAAAATTATTCCATCATTAAATTAAAATTTCTATTTTCAAATTAATAACATTTACTAGTATATTTAAGTCATGAGTAATATTCTAAATTCCAATATTAAATAAATAATAAAAAATAATGTCAGAATACTAAAACGATAGTCAATAAAATAAATCTCAATTTCATAAAAAATAAAAGCATTGAACTTAATTATTTAGTTAAATATTCATTTATGTCATAAAAGCATAAAAAAATTGGTACGTGGGCAAAGTCGCGAGTGAAAGCTAGTTAGTTACAATAATTTAGTCTGCTCAACTTAAATGCTTATTATCATATGTATATGTATAATTTTCACTGTCGACATTTGGTGTAAGTCTATCATGATTAACAAAAGTCAGTTGTAACACTATTATTATTTCTACTTTATTATTATTTGTGCCCCACCGGTTTTGCTGATTAAAGGAATTTTATTGCAATAACATTATCAATTTGTCCATTCGTTTAGGAGTTAAGATGCCACAGAGACCCTGTAAACTTATAAAAAATAAACAAAAACAGCTTCTTTATAAGTAACATTTTCTGTCTAGTCTGTAAGAATTATGGAATATATTATTATTATTATAATATAAATATATATTATTCTAGTAAATTTGTTCTGGTATCTATTTAAATATCTCTATGTTTATTGTCGTTGACTAACACCATTTTTTACTTTGAAATTAGATTCATTTTTTATAAATTGTCTAGAGATATGTTTTATCTAACAGTCTGCTTCTTAGTTATTAGTTTAAAAGCCTTTAGTTATAGACATCTGGTTTAATATCTTAACACCAATTGGTGATAAAACATAGTCTAAGGTTGGCAACACACCTTTAGAATCTATGGTGTCTAAAAGCGACCTTTTTTACCATATGTCATCCGTATGTTATCCATAATATATTATTAAAACAATAGTGTAATATCATTAAAACTCAGGCATAAAATTAAATAATTGTACCCGTCTATTCTCTTAGCTTTTATTGTTCTTTGTCTTTTTATTGTTTATTTAATGTCATTAGGGAAGTGAATTTTCGTGTTTGTTTATGTCTTTTACAAGATAAGTTTTATGAACTTTATCATATGAAATACAGGTTTTAGATGCTATATGATAAAACTAATTTTAAACAAGGACGTAGGCCCGTCGTCGTGTATGTTATGGTAAAACCAATAACTAGAGACCACCACAAATGTACTCCGTACTTTTGGTCTTAGGCCATAAGTACATGTGTGTATACTACATTCCAGCATAGGAACATGACAGTTACGAGAACAGATGCTACAGTAGCAGGTACAGTAGCAGGTTATATGAAATCCTAGTAAGGATCGTCTCTGTGGTCTAGCGGTTCAGTTATTGGACTCGACTGCATGAGGTCCCGGGTTCGAATCCCGGGTCGGGCAACAAAAATAGAATTGGGTTTTTCCAATTTTCTAATAAAAAAATGTTGCTCGGGTTTGGAAGTGTGCCTGGTTGGCGACAGGCTTGCCATATATCACATTGTGGGACTTAGTGTCTTCGGTTATTTGTGCCTCTACCTACCTCTTCGGAGATATGAGCGTGATGATACTTCTACTTTCAGTAAGGAGCTGCACCGTACTCTACTTCGTATTTTTATCTGTTTCATATTAAAAAAACTCAAAGCCGCAAAATATAGAGAAGTATATATTTCGTGTAAAAGCTGTCATAATATAGACAAACTTTACGCGTATCACTAAGTATACTTTTTTTATGACATTGGAAGGCAAACAAGCAGACGGATTTCCTGATGGTAAGAAATTCCCGCCGCCTAGAGACACCAAAGGTGGTAATGGTGCGTTGCCAACCAGAGGCATGTCAGGCCTCGAGCAAATGTAAGTTTATCGGCTACCTTACCCTCCGAAGCGGAACACGTCATGACGTCATGGCGACAGGAATAGGTAAGGCGGTGGTACCAATCCGGGTGAATCGCTGCGAAACTCTACCACCTAGTCAGATATGACGGTGTTAGTGACGGCAAGCCTATGCTCGCCTTTTAAGAGCTGCCTGGCAAGTAAGGCATATGGTCTATTCTGCAAAGGAGCCCGGACCAATACGAGGTAAGTAATAACAATACTATTACTATATATGTACTAATAACAATAGTAATAATAAAAGTAACAATACTATATGTAATAGGAAATATTTCATTAATATTAAGGCTTTATTATCTATTACTTTTTAGTTTTGAAGTCGGTTTTAATTAACTTAGTTATACACGTTTTTTGGAGTTTACACTTGTACTTATCGACTGTATACTTACTTTATTTAACACTTTCTGTTACTTTTTAGCCAACCGATTTCTCTTTTTACAGCATCATCAGGGCTTTGAAACTAAAGACAAAAAAGGACAAATAAAGTATACAGTGGATAAGTACAAGTGTAAACTCTAAAAAACGTGTATATACAATCTAATTCCACCAAGTGCCGACGATAGCAATCTATTAACTTAGTTTTTTTATAATTAGTAATTTGGTTTAAGAAAAATTAATTGTAGAGACATAGATATCTTATTACTATCACTTGTTATCACTTGATTTGTGAGATATGGTGTTTACTATTAGAGTTTTTTTATTCACTTACTTAGTTATTACTCTGTTTGTTGTATTGTATATACAAACATACATACATATCTTCACGCCAAGTCCCTTACGGGGTAGGCAGAGAGTATCGAGTGCCAGACCTCACGATCCTGACAAACCTGTCTTGCTTCCTTCAAATGAATTACCCTTTTCATACAAATACGCCGGTTTTGGAGACTCTTGACACCATCCTCGGATAATATCCGATTGATCTGATCGTGAAATGTCATCCTTGGTCTCCCCGGGTACCTACATCCATCCACATTCGCATTGTATATCTGCTTTGTCAATCTTTTATCTGTCATTCTTTCCACATGACCGAACCAGCGGAGCATGCCCTTTCGCATTTTAACACCAATACTTTCTTTCAATCCCACTTTTTCTTGGATCTCACTGTTACGAATGCGGTCAGCGAGCGTTACACCACAGATTTTCCGTAGTACTCTCATTTCGACCGCATTTATCCTACTTTCATGATTTTTCTGACATACTCTACTCTCGCTTCCATACAATAACTTTGGGATAAGCACAGAATTATGCAAAGCGAGTCTAGCGTTTTGACTCAAAACCTCGCTTTGGAATAGCTTACCCAACGCTCCATTCACACTATTCTCTGCACTCACTTTCCTCTCTACATCGGCGGTGTACCTTCCATCCCTGCTAAAAGCACAACCAAGATATACAATTTCATTCACTTGTTCTAGCGCTACATCATCAACCAAAACTCTTACATCATGTATTACTCATTACTCATGTATTGTAATAATTTATGTAATGCTAGACTTTGTTTCATAAAATAAAGCTAGGCTACCACTTAAATTGACTGACTGATCTCGAATTGATCTCCCATATAACGTAAAGCTAGAGCGACGGACGACGTATCATCGGATAGAGGCCAGAGAGAGCTCTCAAACCAACAAGAAAAAACGAAATTCTTAGAAAGGGACCCTTGTGAAAAAGTTGGTCAACGTCCTACCGAAACAGTGGCCTAGAATTTTGCGTGTTTTTTTTTCGTATCGTCTATACGTTATAGTAAAACTGTACAAAAGTTAATTCTGTACACTGAAGATTTAAAAAAATGACAACAAGACAAATAAAAATGTCGGCAAAATACATTTCTAGCGTTTTTTGATGTTTTGTCCGTCTGTCTGTCTGTTTATCGACCTTGATTTATGCCGATAGATACTTTATATTTCGAGGTACTTTTTTATTTATATATACCTATTCCTGCCACTAAAGCCCAATGCTTGCCGTCAAAGTGTTCCGGGTCGGAGGGTAAGGAAGCTTACTTTTGCTCGAGGTCTAACATCCCGGCCTCAGGTTGGAAACGCACGTGAATTTCTCTCCATCAGAGAACCCGACTGCTTGTTTGCCTTCCATTATAATAAAAAAGGAAGGTTACGAGACTCTTCTTATGACACTTACTTGGATTCCCTTGAGAGAGAGAATGAAAAGTCAACATGTAAATTAGGCTCTAATTTACGTATAGTCCAATTTTATTTATTAAAGTGAAACTTCTTTAGAATCGTCGTGATTTCAAAACGGGTGCAACGGAAAAACTACAGGTAAGAGACACAAATATATATTCGTCTCATTCTTTAGTCAATTTACTGAAGTTTCACTTCTATCGTGTGTAAATCGCACACACACCTTTTTTTATTTGGTTTTGTTTTGCTTTACAAGTGGTTGTGTATTTTTATTAGGTTATAAGTTTTGTAGTTTAGAAATGACAGACATAACTGTCAGTATAAAATGACTAAATAACTTGAAATGAAGAGAAACATTTGATAAGGTCATTTTACATATTCATACATATATGCACGCCAAGTGCCCCTGCACGGTAGGCAGAGATTCGTATATATGCTGCGAGTGCGAGTGCGAGTGCTTAGTAAATATAATTTGCCAGGTCAGCAAAGAATAATTTGTTTTGTGCGTTAAATAATTATATCAATGATTTATTTGTGAAATACTAATAATTTTGCAGACTTCTTAACAATACCTTCAACTCATATGTCGTAAGAAACAACGTCCGTATAATACATTGGTACACAAATAACCCAGTCTATAGCAGTTACAATTTACCATAGAAGCAGATGTTTGTATCGCTCCCATTGTTTGAGGCTAATAAATTCTGAATATTGCCTTAACTGGTAGTATTGGAGAACAATATAAAATTATTGTGTGCAGTTAACATATTTTACAAGTGGAAATGGTTCTGGAATCTGGTTGGGTGATTTAAAGGAACTGTTTGAACTGCACTCGCATATTATTGAATAAAGTATTACATTACAGAGTAAAGGGACGTTTATTACATTTTATAATATACAGCATGTTTTATTCAGACGATTGTGAAGGTGGTATTTGGTTTCTAAGTAACAATTAACTTTTCTTGTATAGGTACATACTATCAATAGGTTTAAAATCTCCGACGTTGTGGGACTTACCCCTAATTTCCGAAACGCCAATCAATTTAAATCTACGATTTATCATTTTGTAGATTAAAATATTCATTGTTGTTTCAAACACTGAGTCTTTGGCTAGTCGTGGATGTCTTGCTTGTACCTCTGCCTAATTTAAGGGATGTAGACGGGGAGATATTTTTTACCTCTTTCGTGTTTTTTTTCCGCTTGTCCTAGGTATGATAAAAAATAGCATAAAAATGAACTAAAAAGAATATTTTGACTAGTTTACAAGTATTAAGGATGAATGTTCATTTTTATGTTTTTTTATTATACCTAGGACAAGCGGACGACTGTCTTGCAAGAGATAACCGTCGACGATAGACACCACAAGTGCCGCCAACGCTACCCTCCGCGAATGTAGAAAATTAAATGCTGCTGCCAATCTTTAGATCTGAGGACACTTTACAATAAACTCATTGCAAATCCTATCATAATGCGCCATATGATATCAATACAGTTTCAAAAGACTACATATTAACTTTTTTACTACTACTACTAGCAGAGAAGAAGGGCTTAACAGTACTAAAACATGTCCACTCAGTGAATGTCATGTTTACGGACGGGACAAGAAAAGGTGGAAATGTTGGAGTGGGTGTATTTTGCCAACGGGCGTTACTCAGTAAGCATATGAGCTGCAGTTTTAATGCTACTGTATATCAGGGCAAAACATATGCTATCATACTTACATATTATGCATATTGTTTTGTGTCGGATAGTCAGGCATCTTTAAAGGTTCTGCAATCCGTTTAGTTCGATTTCAAGCTCGTTCACTTTTTGGTGTACCCAGCTCTTATTAAGTTCCTGGACAATCAGGTCTAAAGGGAAATAAAGTTCCAGACGAACTGGCTAGGACGAGCTCAGATGCCCTACCCACAGGGGCTGAAGTATGTGAGTGCTAAAAGAACTTCCCAGAACTTCCTCGAGGTTTGGTTCAGGCAGGATAGCTTGTTAAACTGGCTGAAAACTGTGGGCCAACAGCACGTTAAAACATTCTTCACAGGACTGCACCAAATTTACATCGATTGCAATATACATGAAAAAAACATAACTAATGATTTTAGTCCGAACGAACTGGTCACTGCAGGTTAAAAAAGATTTAAGCACGATGAGCCTAGCAGAGGAACTTGACAGAGATATTTCCAGATAATAGAAGAACGCTCATATACTCTATGATTGCCCAACATTTAACCAATTCAGAACAGACTTGTGGGCGGGCACATAATATATCTTTAGGTAAAGCGGATAAATCACAATTGCATTATTCAGTCCATATAGGCTTTACAGTTAAGTTAGGATTACCTAGTTTACAATATATTTATATTAAATGGATGTCTTTCGTCTAAATACATATAAAAACTCTCATATTTTTCGAATCATTACTCTATCCTTTAGGCATTCACCGGCCCCTTTGTTAAACTAAAATCGTCTTACAATGAAGGGGAAATTTTTGCGCCCCCAACTCGCCTAATAAGACCCCTTTATGAAGGTGTACAAATTTACCACTACGTCTAACCAACAAAAGAGTACAGCCTCAAAGGAATACGGAACCGGAAATGTAGGGTGGATCAAAATTGGTGTTTGATAAATTGTTGCATTCGTGAAGAGCGAATTGAGGATTGTCGCGTGATACTAAATTGTCTATTTTAGAAATAAATAAACAACTAAACTTTTATCAAAAACATTTTTATACTGCTTATATTTATACTGCTGGCAGTAGAAAAATAAGCAGCAGAGACTAGAGAAGTACTGCTCCAAATGTATCAAATTAACCCGAACGTGATAGGATAATAATGGGAACCTTAGAAGTTCCTATGGCCATGACCAGATCAGCTCCATGTCATGGTAATTTTGAGTTATCATCAGATTTATATATGCAAGCAAAAATTGTAGCTCAAATTCTCGGTGTATCAAACTTTTGTCCCAAGTTTCCACCCTGATATTGATATTACCACCTTTGGTGTCTCTAGGCGGCGTGAATTTCTTGCCATCAGGAAATCCGTCTGCATGTTTTGCCTTCCACTATCATAAAAAAATATGAAAAACGAATATGTCAAATATTTAAGCAGGCCGTGTAATGTAGGAATTGGTTGACGATATTTGCATACATTAAGTTAACCATTATTAAACGTTATTCAGTGACTGGTCAAACTAACTGCAATACTTATTGTATGATAGAGTTTCTTAGGCTTCCGTTTATAGGTTTTTTTTACAAAATTGGAAGTTAAACAAGCAGATGGATTTCCTGATGGTAAGAAATTCACGCCGCCTAGAGACAACAAAGGTGGTAATGGTGCGTTGCCAACCTGAGGCGGGGATGTTAGGCTTCTAGCAAAAGTAAGTTTACCGGCTTCCTTAGCCTCCAAACCAGAAGACGTCAATGGCATGACATGCACCTTACCGTCCGAACCGGAACACGTCATGACGTTATGGCGGCATGGATAGATAAGGTGGTCGTACCGATCCGGGTGAGTTGCTGCGAAACTCTACCACCTAGTCAGATTTTAGTGACGATAAGCCTATGCTCGCCTTTTACGAGCTGCCTAGCAGGAAGGCAGATGGTCTATTCTGCAAAGGAGCCCGGACCACCAGGTATTCGGCTATCCTGAAAATGTATTACACTACTTTTATAATATCACTTACTAGCTGACCCAGCAGACGTAATTTTGTTATTTTTTAATGTGATTTTGGTAAAAAAAATTGGGGCGAGCCACCCTTATCACATAGGAGCATATAAAATAGATAGTAGCCGATTCTCTGTCAGACAGAACATAAGTAAAAATGTTGGTAAAGCCATTTCGAAGGAGTACTGTAATTAACATTTTGACACAAAAATTTCATACATAAGATGTCAACTTAATAATATATAACAACTTACAACTAGATGACCCGGTGAATTTAATATCGCTTGATATTAACAGCTACTAAAAGTTGGTATGGATTCAAGCATAGTTTTTCCCATTTTTCCTGCAATTTTCCTGGTTTTTATTTTCTTAAGAAACTTCTCCTAACAATAAAACAACAAAAAAGGATTAGTAAAATCAATCCATTCCTTTAGACGTGTTATAATGACCATGCGAAACAGGGACTAACTTTTATATCACTACATAGTATAAAACAAAGTCGCTTCCTCTGTCCCTACGTCCCTTTGTCTCTTAAATCTTTAAAACTACGCAACGGATTTTGATGCAGTTTTTAATAGATAAAGTTATTGAAGAGGAAGGGTATAATATGTATATTTCAAAATCATGCGAAACCGGGGCAGCCGCTAGCACATGTATATAGACTTAAATTAGAGAGAATTTTAATTAGATATCTACCTATACCTAAAAAATGTATCAAAGCAAAATTATGTCAAAAAGGCTATTTTACGGTCTCAGAGTGTTTGAAAGATGAACATGCTTGGGAATAAAGGTTTCAATCTCTCACTGCAATTTGTAATGTAATTTGTTGTACCTTTTATTTAAGTGAAAATCAGATTGTAATTTGTATTTTTAATCTAGATTGTATTGTAAATATTATTATTGAAAAAAAAGACATGCCCGCTGAGTTTCTTTCGCCGGATCTTCTCAGTGTGAGGCCGCGATTCCGATCCGGTGGTAGTTTAAAAAATGACGACGCGCACTAATACCATTTGTATGGTTCATGTGAATAAAGATTATTCTGATTCTGATTCTGATTCTAAAACATAATTTTATATAGCAGATTAAGATTTGATGTTGCCTTATGTAAAATCTTTATGAAACCTAGTAATAAATTAATCTACATCTATGGTGTCTCGAAGCTGTGGTTATGTCTTGACATCAGATGAGCCGTGTACTTGTGAGATGTCTTTTTCATAAAATTATAGTTAAAAAAGAAACAAAACTTAAAAAAATTTTGTACCTAAAATGACATTTTTGTTATAAAACACCTCTTTGGTCTAGGGACATCATAAATACATATTAGGTATATTCCAATTAGTTTTCGCAATTTAGCATGAACATTTTTCATACATAACTGAAATAGTAAAAAAATAGACTTAAAATAAACAAATAATAATATAAATAAATAATGAGCACTTTTAATAAAAAAAAGTTTAATGACCCCGCGCGATCTATAGTTATCAGCTGAGAGCAAGGAATTTTTTGGGAAAATGACTGTAAAAACAGTCTTTTTAATTTAATTTAATTTTAATTTACTTTACTAAACTTTTTAATTTACTTATTTTAATTTATTATTGATTACGTTTTCTAGTACGCGTTCCGAGTCCATGGCTGAGATATCGTTAACTCATATGCAATAAAGATGTATATTCCTATAGATAATAGGCGTTTACATCTGACTCCACCGATGACAAGTAAAGCTCGGTTTTGAATTTTGACGAGAGCAGGCATTTTGTATATATGATGTAAAAGTATTTAAGTATTTCTACTTATTAAAACGTTAACCAACACTCATCGTCATCATCATCAGTCGGAGGATGTCCACTGCTGGACATAAGCCTCCCCCAAAAGATCACGACAAGTCACGGTCACCAGCTGCTTGCATCCAGCGGCTCCCCGTGACTTTGACCAGATCGTCAGTCCACCGGGTGGGAGGTCGTCCAACACTCACAAGCATAGATAAATATATCAAAAAAATTAGATGAATTCCTTTGTGTGATTTGTCCAGAGATAATTATAAATGTAAATGAATCCCTATTTCCCAAGGTCATCGGATCACGCCTGAACATGTGGACCAATTACGCTAATTACTTTTTTGCTGTAGTAGCTACTGTCAGTAGAAGGTTCTTGTGAAGAAAAAAACCTGGCAAGTTGCAGAAAAATAGAAAAAAACAATACGTTATTTTTTCCTAAAAGAGCTGTTAACATCAAAGGATACGAAGTTAGCCGGACCGGCTAGTTTATTAATATTTATGTTTCATATGCTTTTTTAAGATACCAAGAAAATTCATACGTACATGGTATAAGAAACTGGAACCTAAATAACATAAACAATAACATAAAAAATATTAAATTGGTTTAATTTAACTTCAAAAAACTAATTAAATCGCAAGAAATATGATTGCTCAGATAAATAAGACAGGCGCCGAGTAAAAAATTTAAAAGATTATGAAAGCGGTTCTTTCATAATTTATTTTTGAGTGCAACAGCGCCCTTTGAGCCATACATTAAACGCTTAGGGAGATGAGCCGTTTGAGAGAGCCATTTTTAAAAAAAATTTAATAAGAAGACGCCTTTCATAAGTTATTTTTATAAACCCGGGAAATTCTCGATATTTTATAAATGTTTTGTTTTGTTTACTATGAGCATAGACCACCAAGATACATAGACAGTACTCATTTCATATTATATGCTTAAAGTATTTCCGCGTTTTCTTCCAAACCATGTAGGTAATACTTTTCCCCGTGTTGGTCCGGGCTCTTTTGTAGAATAGACCATCTGCCTTACTTGCCAGGCAGCTCGTAAAAGGAGAGCAAAGGCTCACCGTCACTAACACCGTGACATCTGACGAGGTGGTAGAGGTTAGCAGCGACTCGCCCGGATTAGTACCACTGCCTTATCTATTCCTGCCGCCATAACGTTATGACGTGTTCCGGTTCGCAGGGTAAGGTAGCCAGCAAACTTACTTTTGCTCAGGTTGGCAACGTACCATTTCCACCTTTGGTGTCTCTAGGCGTTTTTTGGCCTTCCAATATCATAAAAAAACTTAAGGTGATACTATGAATTTTGTTCCGCTGTCGCAAAGAGCAGGTATTAAACAAGTATCAAAGGTATCCTACCCTTCCTATTCATATTATAAATGCGAAAGTTTGTGTGTTTGTTTTTTTCACATTCACGCAAAAACTGATAAATCAAAAATTTTATTTAATTTGGCACAAACATAGAGGGTAACTCGGATTAACACATGGGATAGTTTTTATCCGGAAAAATGTTCATGTGAGACCACTTACCACGCGGGCAGCGCCGCAGGCTAGTATTACTCTCCACAAAACCTATGTAATTTAAAGTAAATAAGAACCATTTCTATTTTCCTATTAATGATAAAAATGCGAGTCTGAGTTTTGTTTGTTTATTTGTTACTTCTTCACTCAAAATCTGCTGAATCGATTTTCATGAAATTTGGCACACACTTGGAGGGTAGCTTGGATTAACACATGCACAGTTTTGATTCCGAAAAATGTTCCTGTAGGACTATTAACCATGCAGGCAATGCCACGGGAAACAGCGAGTAGATTATATTTTACTATAAAGGCATTAGGTCTTATCCTTTCCCTTACGTTAAGATTGTCTATCATAGATCGCTACAAAGCGCAATCGCTAAATAAGTAATATTAAGTGTAAAACAGTATCTAATTTTGTATTTGTTGTTGCATAAAAAGTGTATTCATTCATTCATCCTGTAAAAACTGAAAACAATTGTACTAATAATAACATAGTTATTTATGGAAAGTGCTAGTGCTTTTGACTGCCTCGTTGGTCGAGTGGCTAGCGTACACGCCTAACTACATCGATCAACCGCGAGGCTCGGGTCCGATTAACGACGGGGGCAGGCATTTGTGTGATGAACATTTAGATATCTGCATTTCCGGGTCTGGGTGTGTATTAAATATATTCTGGTATCTATTCAAGTATTTCTATGTATTAGTATCGTTGACTAACACCCATAACACAAGCATATAATTTGCTTACTTTGGGGTTAGGTTCAATTTGTGTGACTTGTCCAGGGATATTTATTTATTTATTATACTTAAGGGTCTTCACGCCCATATCCCTAAAGAAGAAGGCAGAACCAGACAGACAGATTGAACTAGAGCATCTACGACTAGCCGATAACTAGTGCTACTTTTAAAACTAAACATACATACATACATAACAAAAGGCTTAAAAGGAAAGACATTTCAAATGAAGGAAGAATGATCAAAGTTTGTTTATCCGTATTATGTTTTAAAGTACCTACATTGAAAAACAAACCAAAACAGACCAAAATTTTTTTATGATATTAGAAGGCAAACAAGCAAACGGATTTCCTGTTGGTAAGAAATTCTCGCCGCCTAGAGACACCAAAGTTGGAAATGGTGCGTTGCCAACCTGATGCTGGGATGGTAGGCCTGGAGCAAAAGTAAGTTTACCAGCTACCTTTCCCCCGAACCTCGCATGCTCGCCTTTTATGCCTGGCAGGAAATCAGATGGTCTATTCTGCAAAGAAGCCCGTACCTTATCTATAGACTCCAAAGTTAGTAATGTTTTTTGGCAAACTGAGTGCGGGTAAAATATTAACCCTGAGGGGAACCCCCTTGGATCGATTTTGATTTATTGGAGGTACGTGACAGTAGGAAAATAATTTAGGGGGTGTTGAAATAAACGCTATTAGGACGTGGGGTGGAATTTGAACCTGTCATACTGTATTAGTCTACAGGAATAAAGTAGGTGTGGATCTCAGTAAGAAATCTTCACACTCATATCCCCGAAGAGGTAGGCAGAATCACAACCAGGGCACCCTAGTCATGGGTGCCCTGCCGAATACACTAAGTCCCACAGTATGATAGGTGGCAAGCCTATCGCCAACCGGTCACATATCCAATCCCAAGCAACATTTTTTTTATTAGAAAATTAGAAAAACCAAATTTTCTTTTCATTGCCCGACCCGGGATTCGAACCCGGGACCTCATGTAGTCAAGTCCAACTCCTGAACCGCTAGACCACAGAGGCGATTATCTCAGTAAGAAGAATAAGAACATATTTATTTCACTGAGGAGATCCGGCGAAGGAAACTGCGGTCTTGGTATTTTTGACCCCCGACGCAAAACGAGGGGTGTTACACGTTTCACCTACCGTGTGGACGGATTTTGATGCGGTTTTTGCACTAGAAAGCTGACGTGATTAAGATGGTTCCTAGATATGTCCAGCACTGCTTATGGAGAAGTATAGGTTATGGAAATCCGTCCAGGCGTTTAAAGTTATCATCTCATTTGTAGGCACGGGAATAAATTTGAGACGCACTACGGGTATTTATTTCACTTGAATCGCATCTGTGGTTTATCGTTCTGGTGTCAGACTTACCTTCTTGCGGTCTCGGGTTCGATTCCCGGGTCGGGCAACAAAAAATTAGAAAATGTATATTTTCAATTTTCTAATAAAAATAATGTTGCCTGGGATTGATTACGTGCCCGGTTGGCGATGGGCTTGCCACCTATCGCATTGTGGGACTCAGTGTCTTTGGCAAGTCGCGAGTGCCCTCTTTGTGCCTCGCCTACTCCTTCGGGGATGTGGGCGTGAAAATACTTACTTACTTTTACATATTTGAGACCTAATAGTTGAAATGGATGCTTGTACAACTGAGCTAGTCTGATGATGGAACTCGAAGACAGGAGACGAAACCCTGGAATGCCTACTGGTTACCCATTAAGTTTGGACTCACTAGATTCGTCTTAACTAGACCTGTTCATATTTTCCGACGACGATGACTTGATAAAGATCTCGGAGATGGGTGATAGATCATAGTTTAAAAGTTACGGTGTGTCAGTCTGTTGTATCATTATTTTTTTAAGGGATGGATCATTTGTCGGGTTTAGATTTATTTAATACTAGCAGTTTTACGCAGCTTCGCCTGCATAACTTGGCTTCTACTGAACCGATTTGGATTTAACAAAGCCTATGTCACTCAGAGCTAACGTAGCATTCTAAAGTTGAAACAATTTTTGCAATCGATCTAGTAGTTTCGGAGCCTATTCATTTCAAACAATCAAATTTTTCCTCTTTATAATATTAGTATAGGTTTTTAATTCTAAGATTATTAATGTGTCTTTAAATTTTAAAAGGGCTAGTTTCTTCCATAGCCAGCAAAGTGTCATCACAAAAATACCTTCATTATACCCATCACAAAAAATATTTCCATTACTTCATACGATTCTCTTAAAAATGCATAATAATGCCGAACAAGCTACTGGCAAAAACAGAATTTAATAATGCTTGAAATTCCAAAAAATAGAAGAAGCCTTTTCATATTTATGTAGGAAATATGGCTACCCTGGTAATGTCGTCCTCGTTTTGTCCTAAATCAAGTAAAACAAATAGGTTATGAATTTTAATTCCTTATAACCCCTTTCGTAAAGGATAATTTCTTGAATTGCACATTAGTATAGAGCACGCGCACCAAACCAGATTATTTATTCTTACCCGATTATGATACTATTTTAAGAGATTAGATAGCAAAGTAACAGACTGATTACCTGATGGTAGGAAGATATATTGCCTATATACAGCATCGTTAATGGCACGATAGTCTTAAGCCGAAATTCAAGCCAGCACTGTAGAAGATAGCACAGACTCTATGGCGTTGGCGGCAGGACAAATTTGTTAAATTGAAACTTAGTTCATGTTTTTTCAAATTCTATCAATTGCCATTAAACAAAATATTAATAAGATAAGAATCGAAGCTCTCTCACCAGCTGCCAGCTAGGCAAACTTTTAGTCTATATTCAAAAGAAGGGGGTTGTTGGCAAGGTGAAAATGCAAACATGGAATTTATTATATAATTTATTTATATTAACTAGCAATTTAGATACCTATATATTTTTTAGACTAAGTTGCAGACTCACTCGTCTGGACTGGTGTAGGAGTATTATCATACTATCTATACTTATCATACTAATATTATAAAGAGGAAAACTTTGTTTGTTTGTTTGGTTGTAATGAATAGGCTCAAAAACTACTGGACCGATTTTAAAAATTCTTTCACCATTCGAAAGCTATATTATCCACGAGTGACATAGGCTTATTTTCATCCAAATCTGTATAGTAGAAGCCAATTTACGCAGACGAAGCTGCGTGAAACTGCTAGTTATTAATAAAATTTAAAGAAGAAGGCGTTACTTGGCAGAAATCTATACTTAAATCCAAATTTAATTATTTACTTATTACAGATTAAATATGTTTATTTGAATTATTACGAGTATTAATGCTCAGAGTTACTTCATTTTATAATAGACGTTTCCTTTATAATATCAGTGCTTACCAATTTCGCTGCTATATCAGTTTGAATAACTTTTAGTTTGCTTAAGTAACTTAAAGAAAATGTGTTTCCCAGACTCAAGTTGACGTATGGTGTTTTTGTAAATAAAATAATAATAATAATGCTGTGTAAGTAAATTTGTATTTTACGGTATACTAGCAGGTCTAGCGAACTTCTTTCTACCTAATAAATAAAAAAATAGTTTCTATGGGAAATAATGTTTTTTAAACTATTATTCTACATATAAAATTGATAATCATTAATTTCACATGCAAGAGAGTTACTTATTCTTTACTTATACCTGATGATAAAGTGATAGTAGGTATCAAGTTCTCGTCCGGGGGAAATGGAAGCGCTACTCGCTTGCACATAAGGCGTAATACCCCAGCCACAGCCATAGACGCACAAGAAACCTTTATGTTGTCTGTATGCCACTGTTGCTAACTAAACAGTTGAGCCCTGTATTGTTTTGACAGAAAAGATATCGAACAAGCAGCTTGACTGTAAAAGACATATCAGTTGCCTACAGTGGCAATAGATTCTCCAGTACATGACAAAGGCGACACTTAGGCTGTGGCGCGAAACGTACTTGTAGCAATACCTTTGACATTAACACTTACTCTATAGCAATTTCACTCTAAGACATTTCCATAACGTATTCCAAACACGAATGGTATTCATTAGCTCTGATGAGGGTACCTATAACTAAGTTACGTCATACGTAGGGATGTAACCCTTTGATATGTATTGATTGCATCAAAGCTGTATAGGTACAACCGGTACGACTACCTGTGTTTATCCTCTATTCCCATCTTCAGCGAGAGGATTATGTATTATAGTTGGTGTGGATATGGGTTTGTATAATTCGTGGGTGTATGTAACTAAATGCTTTAGTCACATTAATGGGACAATGGTGTTAGGAAGTCCAAATATATCCTATGTAGGTATACATCGCTTTTGTAGTCCAGCGATCCGATGTTGACTTTGAGTTCTTAGGTTTGATACCCGGATGGGGCAAAATAGAAATCAGGACCACATTCGAGATAATGACAACGCTATGTGGTGAAAGAAATAAAAATCATGCATTTGTCAAACTGAAATAAATAACCTACAGTTTCACGTATAAAAACCGGTAGGCTATTTATAAAACAATAAATAAATTATAAGTGATACGTAAACAGTACAAGTGTTTCTTCATTTAAAAATACTCGTATGAAAACTAGCTTGAACTATAATAACATTTTATTATAACAACTAGCGTCCGCCCGCGACTCCGTCCGTGCGGATGTCGGTCTTCGCGTGATAAACCTGAAACATTAAGATTTTTTTTTTTTCTACGAAGTTTTCCAGGATAAAAAGTATCCTATTTTATGCCCAGGATAATAAGGTATAATTATACTAAGTTTCATCGAAATCGAAACGTTAGTTTTCACGTGATGCCTGAACATACATACAGGCTGACAGACAAAAAAAATTAATCACATATTTGGGTTTTGTATCGATCCAGTAACACCCCCTGCTATTTATTTTTTCAATATTTTCAATGTACAGAATTGACCCTTCTACAAATTTATTATATTATGTATAGATTTTAAGCGATCACATTTTTCTCATAACCTTTCTTAATAAAATCAACAAAACACATTATTTGTATACTTATAAAAAAATCTTTGACAGTAAAATTGAGATTGGTTTTGACATACGTTCATCACAACCAATCTCAAACCGTTTAATTTGTCTACGCTAGAGCACGGGCCCAAACCTAGAGGTCTAAGGCCTACTACTACTCTCTCAACCTAAGGCCTAGAAGCTCTTGAAGTTAAGCTCGTGAAGTGGAGTCTGATCTTGGTCGTGGACGTATGAGTAGTGCGTGCTACCATGCAACCTACGGGTGGCAGACGGAATAGTGAAAGTAAAAGGTAATAGGGTATGGTGGTCGTCTCCACAGAATCAGTTATTCTTTCATGGGCCAATGTATACGTTTTTACAATAAACTTTCCGAGCATATTAAAGACTTACCATTTAATAAATTTAAAAAATGTATTAAGATTAAGTTGCATGGTAAGGGTTATTATAAGTTTTCAGAATATTTAGAAGACAGAAATGCTTGGGACTAATTTTGTAAATTAGATTTATAAGAAAAAAGACAAGCCCGCTGAGTTTCTTTCGCCGGATCTTCTCAGTGAGTGGCTGCGTTCCGATCCGGTGGTAGATTTTAGAATTATATAGACGCGTTACAAGAATCTTTGTACAGATCTACGTAATAAAAGTTTTTTCAATTTCAATTTCTAAAAATGCTGGTCCAGCAGGGACAGTGAACCAATTAAGGACTTAAAGGTGTCTTCGCCACTATGAAAGGTTTAAGGTTGGAGATGGAATTAAAAAATCAACGCTTACGTTGAAATCTATTTATATATTATTTAATTGCCTTATATACAAATATGTATCCCCTCTGTGGTCGAGCGGTCCGGGGGTTGGACTTGACTGCATGAGGTCTCGGGTTCGAATCCCGGGTCGGCCAACAAAAAAAATGTTGGTCGGGATTGGAAACGTGCCCGGTTGGCGATAGGCTTGCCACCTATCACATTATGGGACTTAGTATTTTCGTCTAGTCGTGGGTGCCCTGGTTGTGCCTCTGCCTACCTCTTCGGGGATATGGGCGTGAAGATACTTTTTTTTACAAATATGTTGTGTAAAATCATTGCACATTTTATCGTAGCGTGAGTATACTTAAACATTAATTTAGGTTTCAGGAGGACTTAAATATTTAGCTGGCCTATACAAATTGATAGGAACTTTAACACTGAGAATCATATGTTACATTTCACATTTTAAAATAAAAACATGTACCTATTAATATATTTTGACTCAATGTCAATAAAAACACAGAACATAACCCATAATATAACTTTGAAATCTTAATATATATAAATCTCGTGTCACAATGTTTGTCCTCAATGGACTCCTAAACCACTAAACCGATTATAATAAAATTCGCACACCATGTGCAGTTCGATCCAACTTGAGAAATAGGATAGCTTATATCTCAATTTATGGTAAAAAATTACCATCCGAGCGAAGCCGGAACGGACAGCTAGTATTACCATAAATTGTTAAAACAACTTAAAACCGGAGTAAGCATAATAAGCACATTTAAAAATACTTAAGTGCAGCTCTTATTTCAAAGTTAAAGATTTTTATTGCAATTAATTCAAAGGTCATAACTTAGATAAAAAGTCCTGATTGGTAATTGCGGCTTTACAGACTAGCAATACAAGAGTACTAAAACAAAAAGCCGTTATTGTGTAATGGCTTTTTAGATTCAAAAATCAAAATATTTGTCGTAGTTAAGGCTAGTAGTATATCATAGCTCAGACATGTTACAGCTTTGTGTGTAAAACCAAAAGATGGCATTTTTTGCTGATTCTGAATATGTAAATAACTCACTTTTGATAAAATTGTCGGTTACGGCCTTGTAACCGACAATTTTGTATATTGTGAGACTTACTGTCTTCGGCTAGTCGTGGGTGCCCTGGTTCTACCTCTGCCTACCTCTTCAGGGACATAGACTTGAAGACACTTGTTTTGAAAAACACATTTAGAAATTCTAGCAACAAAATTTTGCTGCCGAAAAATCATTCAGGCCAAAATTAATACCAGTAACAGTAACTTCACACTAAAATAAGGGGATCCTGCAGGAGTAGAGTTCTTGAGATAGTTTCAGGAGACGGAAAGTTATGTCATTGTATTCCGACTCAAAGCCAAGTTCATTTTCATCATCTGTCTCATTGCTGAGCAGAAATCCCAGCCGTTTTGGGGCATATTTTTTATTTGTTAGTATATTACATATTATCATTTATGTGAGAATATAAATAATTGGAAAACTAAATACTCAAAAAAATACTACTACATATATTGCATATCCACGGTTAAAAAGAATTACCCTAAAATAGTAAATAATCAAATAAGCTATCTATTTAGACAAGAAAATTAACAAAAATAAGTAAAATAAATATTACGCGCTTACCACGAATCTGTCACGTAGGTCACGTGGTCGGTAGTTTCTGGTGTTATTTTAAAACTGCGAAATCTCCTAAGACATTAATTCGAATCGAATGATGTAAAGAGCAATTTTGTTTTAAATTGAGTATTTGTGATGAAAGGTATTTATTTTGATAAGGATTAAATACTATGTTTATAAAAACAGCTTCGCAAAGAATGCATTATTTTAAGACAAATTTGTTTAGCATAAAGATGTTCACAGTGATAGACCAACTCAAAGGAGAGAAATATGCCGTCGCAGGCTTTTTGTTATAACTTTTAGAAGATAGCAATTCTGCCCTACATGGTTTTTGTAAAACTTAAACCGTTTACGCAGCGCACGCAGCAGAAGCTCTCAATGGAAATAAAATTACCCCGGTTTAGAAACATTCTTCACTGGTGCTCCGCTCCTATTGGTCTTAGCGTGATGATACATATCCTATAGGCTTAGTCGATAAATGAGCAATTTAACAGTGATAAACCACAAATCAGACCTGTATTTCCTGAGATTAGCGCGTTCAAGCAAGCAAACAAACAAACAACAAACAAACTTTTCAGCTTTACAATATTAGTATAGATAAATGATAGGTAGGTACGAGTATACTGCAGTAGAGTATAGTACAAAACATTTGCGCTGTCTTTCTCTATGTTTGCAATTTTCTTAGATCCTAAAAGTTGCGCAATGGATTTTGATGCAGTTTTGTTACTAGATAGAATGATTAAGGAGGAAAGTTTACATTTATTAAGAACAAAGAAGTTTGTTTTTGTTTGAAGAATACAAGCAAAGCTAGACGGGCTGCTAGTTAATAATAAACCTCCAAAAATCCCGAAAGAAGACAGTCCGACATATTTGGTGCTCCCCGAATGACTTTACTCTAAGCAAACATTAGTAGTTTTTTCTGCTGTTCCCTAATTAAACATATTACTAATGCACGCTATCTTTTTCAAACGCTTACAAATTTTAGATCAGGTCACGTGTCCTGACGCGAGTATAGAAGTTTTTACCCATTCTAAAAAAGTGCGTAACGCCGCTCAAGAAGTTTTCACTTCAAAATGAAAAATTGAAATGAACCCCGACCAAACCTATATGTAGGTATGTATCCAAGAATCATCTCAATAGCGTCAGCTTTCTACCAAAAAATCCGTATGGAAATCGGTCCATCCGTTTAATTTATTTTCAGCTTTAGCCTTGATTATGGTGTAAAAATTGAAATGGTAGGCTATAAAAGTGTTAAGTAAAACGTTAAGAGTTTCTTCACTTATCTAAATAAAAAAACACTTCCTTCCATAAGTTCAATGTTTTCGTATCTAATATGGACACACTCGGTGATTACATTTTGATTATTTGTTTTTTTTTATTATTTACAATGATTTACATTTAGCCGCCTCTGTGGTCTAGCGGTCCAGCGTCGGACTTGACTTCTTGAGGTCCGGGGTTCGATTACCGGGTTGAGCAACATAAAAAATTAGAAAATGCATTTTGGCTTGGCTTTGTATACTCAGTGCAAGATATTCAACAGTTATAAAAAACCTGAGTCCGTCTTTTCTTTCCGTACCGCCACAATAATTTCAATTCATAATTTTTTTTCTAATTTTTGTATCGGATATTACCTAGATGGCGCTGTGCTTTGTTGAAGCGCGCAATGGGAATTACATTACATTATAATAGATAATTAATTCTTCTGTTATTTAGTATCTACTATCTTCATATTCATTTGTGCACTTTCATTTAGTATTTTTGGAGGGCTTATACCTTAAGCCTGTACTACATTTAATAAGTAAAAACTAACTATGAAAGCTGGTTCGGCTTAGGAGTGTGTACTGTGTACTTCGGAATTCGGATAGATAAACGACTTAATAGGAGTGTGTAATATAGGGTTTTTAAGATATCGAATCGAAACTATATATTGATATCCGGTATCGGATTCCGAAACTATATATTTTCTGAAACTA
>NJDD01001699.1:158168-191162 GCA_002245505.1 Calephelis nemesis | reverse complement strand
GGGGGGGGAAATCGCCGATATGGCCCAGGGCGGCAAAGTCCCTAGGGCCGTGTCTGAGTATATCCGTTGTTAGTTTCAGATGTAGTACGTTCCTATTCGCGGTCACTAAGTTGAAAAAGATGAAGGGTCTAGCCTGGTCTGTGTCGGGAAATCGCAGACGTCGTTTCAATTACTCTCTGTCTTCAAGTACGGGCCAGATACGAGTAGTTCATTTTTCACCAGATTTAGTTCAGATTCTTTGATAGAGTTCAAGCTTCGATCAGCAATTTTCGGAGCCTTCTGGTTAGAGGTTAGGTGTTTCATAGTCCAAAATAGGTCCTGTCCTGCAAGTACACAACTTCTAAAGGTAAAAGATAACCTTGGCTCATGTAGGTATACACCGTATTTGTTGTTGCTGCCCTGTGGCTGTGGTGTCAGTATGTTAGTACTATTACTAGTTGTGTGTTGCTAGGTCTACTAAGCTATACTGCTGGTCACCCTACTCTCCGTACCGAGACACAGTAATGCCAAACACTATCCATATTCCATCCATACCCGGACAAATTGCATCATGTCATCAGTAATGTTAAAAAATTCAAAAATAACATCTTTTGAATCCGTGATAGAATAATCCGAGATCCGAAATTTTCCATTCATTTTTGTATTAATAAACGAAAACAAAGTGCTCTATAACATTATTATGGAAAGTTCAAACTTCAGACAAAAGCGGTGCGGCTGAAATATTAATAACAAAATCAGGAACCTATAGTATGATGTCTAACAAATTTACCGTTGTTAGTACTTTCCAGACGGTGTCGCTTGGCCTGTCATGCGGTGTAGGAAATGGTGTAAAATATCAATGGTAGCGACTATTTTTCTATACTAATATTATAAAGAGGAAATGTTTGATTTTTCGTATGTTTGTTTGAAATGAATAGGCTCCGAAACTACTAGACCGATTTCAAATATTTTTTCACTTTAGAATCCTACCTTTTTTGAGTGACATAGGATTTGTTACATCATAATCGTTGCAGTAGAAGCCAAGTTACGCACGCGCAGCAGCGTAAAACTGCTAGTACTAATACTTTAACTAACTAATTTGACATTCATCGCCTCTGTGACCTAGCGGTCCAGGTGTTATATTTGACTTCATGAAGTCCCGGTTTGGATTCCCGGGTCGGGCAATAAAAAGAAAATGTGGTTTTTCCAATTTGCCAATAAAAAAAATGGTTGCTAAGGATTGCATGTGTGGCCGGTTGGTGAAAGGCTTACAACCTATCACATTGAATTATGAATACTTAGCGCAATTAATAAGATTTTGATATCTTGTTTAAAACTTGAAACTGTGCTCTAGTGATCCGGTGTTATCATTGACTGCATGAGGTGCCAGGTTCGATTTCCCAGTCTGGCAGTGTTCTTTCAATGTTCTAATAAAACAACGTAGCCCGAACTGGATAAGTGACCAGTTGTATATAGGTTTGTCACCTGTCATATTATATGACTAAGTCAGTACTTAGCGTCTGTTTCCTGATTATACCTCTGCCTACATCTCCAAGGATACATGCGAGAATATGTTTTCCTTTTTTATGTCGGAATGTGAGTACCCTGTTGCCCTCCCGTGGTTGATTAGTAGATTTCTGCAAGACTTTACAGATTATTACTAGCGCTGTAACGAATATTATTCAGAACTACCTTATTATATGTTGCGTTATTTAAATGTGACCGCCTCGTTGGTCGAGTGGCTAGCGTACACGCCTAACTACATCGACCAACCGCGAGGCTCGGGTTCGATTCCCGACGGGGGCAGGCATTTGTGTGATGAATATTTAGATGTCTGCATTTCCGGGTCTGGATGTTTATTAAATTTATTCTGGTATCTATTTAAGTACTTCTATGTATTAGTATCGTTGACTAACACCCATAACACAAGCATATAATTTGCTTACTTTGTTTGTTCAATTTGTGTGATTTGTCCAGGGATATTTATTTATTATTAATGTTGACGAAAACAGACCTTGTAATTTTAATGATTATGCAATATGATGTTTAATGTCTCAATAATTCTAATGAGATTTCATAAAATTCTTTAACCATAATATATCCTGATAGTCCAGTGCTATTGACTGCTAGCCTGTAAGTAACGTATGCACTTCACATCTTTGATTTTGTTCCCATGTTCGCAATAAATCGGTAAAATACCTCTACATTCAATAATTAAAATACAAAAAGAATAAAATCAAAGACTACGTCATTACTAGTCGCCACGTTTGGTCTTTTGGACCCCAAGCTGACAAAGTTCATCAGTCTCTAAAGGTAACAACGTTACAGAGCTCAATCAGGGCCCATTGACGAGACGATGTAAGCTCAACTCGATTACTTCGCATTATTCCCGCCTTCCTCTTATTGGGGTGTGTAAGACCGTCGTGTTAAATAAAAGCACATAAAAATTACTACCGCAGCGTTGGGTTTTACAAATTGTTCTTGGTAGATTTGCTTCTGAAATAAAATGCAAATGTCTTATTTTTAGAACTGTGTGTTAAAAATATAACATTACGCTTAATAACATTAACGTAGCTATAATAACGTATAATAACAATAACGTAGCTTCAATCTTTTTTATGTGAGAGGTCAGCAAGAGAGCTCTATATGACAAGAGATAACCGTGGCCTACGGTGTCTGCACAAATGTTATAGGTGCGTCACTCTCCTGTGTCCTGTACTGACTACCCTACCTTTCGGGCCGACAGTAGGTTGGTGGATCCCTAACCGGACAATCGCTGTGTCTATCCGGGCTCCTTTGCAGAATAGATCACCGCCTTACCTATTTCTGCCACCATAACGTCAGTACTTGCCGTTGACGTGTTCCGATGTCTCCACATCGGATAAGGTAGCCAGTAAAATTACTTTTGCTCAAGGTCTTACATGCCAGCCTCAGGTTGGCAACACACTATTACCACCATCAGGAAATCCGTTTACTTGTTTGCTTTCCTATACCATAAAAAATCTGCACAGGCACTCTACAACTAGTGGTACATATTCGTAAGTTAATGAAATAGGTAAATTTTGTTTTACATTAAAAACTAAAGATTTTTAATAGGAATAATAAATTTATAATCATAAAATATATCTGTTGTTATAGAATATAGAGCATAACTACCGACGTAATAGGCAAGAATGAAATTAAAACTTTCCCCACAGGAGTTTTGCTCCTCTGTAGCTCAACCAGTGAAAGACGAAAGATTTAAGGTTCAAATCATGTCTGAGTTAAATAAAATGTGGAATTTTATCCCAAGCACTATTTATACAATGATAACCCATTTATCATGACAATATTAGAAAGCAAACAAATTTGTAGATCTAGAAGGAACTAATCGGCTTGTGCTAAGAATTAATTGGGCTTTAGATTTTTTATTGGAAGACAAAACAGGAGTATTATTTGATGTTAGAAGTATCCGTACTTCGTATTCATCAGTAAAACCATTGGTCGTTTGCCTATATAGAAACGAAGCGTTTCATATTTGTACAAAATGTTTAAGAGTTCACAAACGAAAACGAACGACTGTAGTTAGGCTTTGTAATATTCGTACAAAAAACAATTATTCGTAAACAAAATGACTCGTTCCTTAATTATAGGAACTGGGTGCAGATTACGTATCTCAGCTGCCAACTCACAATGGAAAAGTGTACATCAAAAAGTTGTCAAATAACGTCATTTGTGTTTGCTATATTTCTGTTGGTCACTGGGGATAGCAATTATAAAACACGTCATTTGACAGCAGCTTGATGTTCACTTTTCCATTTTGAGTTGGCAACTGAGATACATAATCAGCCCACTGGGCCTGAGATACCAAAATGTTAATGACCCGTTGTCCACCTGAGGCTCTGTTACAAAGTTGATTATTTATCACATTCATTGCTTTAACCTGTATCACTATTGCAACACCCTACCCCTTATTTCTTCTCTAGAAAATAATTATTTAATGACAATAAAACTGAAAAAACCGACTTAGATTTCAATAAGTTAATTATCGACTTGCACGAACATTAAGCATATCCATCATCAGATCCAGATTTGATGGAAATGGCACCCTTGAAGCAGGTATGTTTTTCCAAATAAAAAAATAAAATCAGTTAAGGTATGGACAGAGAAATGGACGAAGTAAGCAAGTATCTTCACGCCCATATCCCCGAAAGTGTAGGCAGAGGCACAACCGGGGCACCCACGACTAGCCGAAGACACTAATGTCCCGTATTCAAGAAGCTTACTTGGCTAAGTAATGAAATAAACGTTTCTTACGTGAAGCTATCGAATTCATGAACAATACTTACATAGTTCAATATCAGTTTTAAGTATTGTTCATGAATTGGATGGCTTGATGCAAGAAACGCATAGCTAAAATGTCGTATTTCGCGTAGTTTTTTTTCATTACTTAGCCAAGAAAGCTTCTTAAGTAAGGGTGTAAATCCCACAATGTGATAGGTGCTACGCCTATCGCCAACCGGTCACACATCCAATCCCGAGCAACATTTTTTTTATTAGAAAATTAGAAATACTACATTTTCTTTTTGTTGCTCGACCCGGGATTCGAACAACATTGACATCGACTAACATACATAAAATAACCTCCTCCGCTTTACAACCTCAGTCAAAAACTGCAAGTAAACAACAAGAATAAATCATTAAAACGCAGTAAAACTGCAAAAACCGAAGTCAAATTTGGAACATATGTGGTTTTCTCATGAATGCAAATGTAGACCTGGACCAAATTGTAATGGGACCACCATGGGAGTATAGACTTTCAATTAAAAAAATAATTTTGAAAATCCGTCCACAAACACCGGAAAAATTGCGAAACATACTTACAAAAAACAACATACGGGTCGAATTGAGAACCTCCTCCTTTTTTCGTCGGTTAAAAACTGAATATAATTACAATTCCATTAAAAATAAACAAAGCAAACTTGAAGTTCGAGGCAAAATCTTCTTAATTTTGAGTTCATTAAAACGGGCACATAAATTAATGCAAATGATTAAAACAGGTGCAAAGTTTGAAGATGCTCCCGCGGCTCTTATTGTTTACTTACCATGTACTTGGTTCTTACTTAAATACTTAAGCACTTAGTATGATTATTTTATGTTACATAGATTCCATTATCGGGTCATGAAGAAGTTCCATCATCCATATATATAAAATAAAATCGTGTTAGTTACACTACTTAATAATAAATAAATAAATAAATATTCCAGGACAAGTTACACAGATTGAATCTAACCCCAAAGTAAGCAAATTATGTGCTTGTGTTATAGGTGTTAGCCAACGATTCTAATATATAGAAATACTTAAATAGATATCAGAATAAACTTAATAAACACCCAGACCCGGAAATGCAGACATCTAAATGTTCATCACACAAATGCCTGCCCCCGTCGGAAATCGAACCCGAGCCTCGCGGTTGGTCAGTGTAGTTAGGCGTGTACGCTAGCCACTCGACCAACGAGGCGGTCCATTTATAACTCAAGAACGGCTAACGGACTCCTACCCGTGCAAATTGCTGGACGGCACTGTACTGCCAGTGGTCTTGTTAATCATGACCTAAAATTTATTTATTAACCTATGCTCGTCTCTTACGAGCTGCCTAGCATAGAGGAAGATGGTCTATTCTGCTCAGCAGACCTGGATTAACATGGGAACAATGTTTCCTGATTATAGAAATTAGCCCTTAAGCTTCGTGATTTATAAACTACCACGTTATTAAGGGGTTAGCGTGCTTGCCTAACTCCATCGACAATCCGCAAGGCTAGAATTGGATATTTGTTTGATGAACGTCTAGATATATACGTTACTAGGTCTGGGTTTTTTTTCAGTTTTTGTGTGGAGGCATAACAAACACACAAACTTTCTCATTTATAATATTGATAAGATATTAGCATTGACCCCTAAGTATAGATATTAGTATCGTTGACAAACACTCACACACACAAGCATACAACTTGGTTAGTTTTGGATAATTAATAAAATTTAACAAATAATTTTAGTTTGTTTCCTCCCTCCTTCCTCCCGCTTTTGCAGAAAAGACGATTTTCTTTTTTGTAGACTTTTGCTTTCCTATCAGGCAGCTTGTAAAAGGCGAGCACAAGCTTACCGTCACTAGCACCATGACATCTTACAAGGTGGTAGAGATTCGCAGCGACATGCCCGGATTGGTACTAACCTTACCTATTCCTGACGCCATAACGTCAGTGTTTGCCATTGACGTGTTCCGGTTCAGAGTGTAAGGTAGCCATAAAACTTACTTTTACTCGAGGCCTAACATCCCGGCCCCAGGTTGGCAACGCTTCATTATCATCATTGGTGTCTCTAGGTGGCGTGAATTTTTTAACATCAGGAAATTCGTCTGTTTGTTTGATATTCTAATATCATAAAAAAAACGTTACTTTAGCAGATATGTTTAATTTACTATGTATTAATGTAGCTGACTGTACATTCTGTTCCTCCATACTTGCTTTTAGCAAACAATTTGGTTTTAAAATTAATGTCGAAGTTGATTTCCATCAGACATAATATTCTCTGACGGAATGACGGGATTGAAAGCAATTGAAAGTTATTTAAAGTCGGCGTTTAGCGTTAAAAGCCTGTAGACGAGTTCCAGTGAATCTCTTGACGGAATTTCGAAAATGTCATAGAGTGACAAAGTTAACTTTGACACTGTTAATTATCTAGTCTATACTTTGAGTGTTAAACTAATATCATAGGTCTTTTTGGTAAGGCTTAATTATTTAATAATACACGAAATTAAGAATTGGCCATTTTTGGCAAAAATCGTTTCATACGCACTGTTTGGTTTCAAAACGTTATTTTTGCGTTGAACAGAATGCGTAGTCATCCCCGCTGACCTCCACAACATGTTCAATGTAGAAGCGCACGCGAATGCCAGCTAGCTACTCGTACACGCGTTTTTTGCAGTGTTTTCCGACCGTCCACCTCTCGAGATGAACCTCCACCACCTAGGTGAACCATCGTAAGATTTTTTTTTACTACTGTTCTCCTTTATCGAACGCCTCGTTGGTCGAGTGGCCAGCGTATACGCCTAACTACAACAACTAACCGCGAGGCTCGGGTTCGATTCCCGACGGGGCTGACATTTGTGTGATGAACATTTACATGTCTGCATTTCCGGGTCTGGGTGTTTATTGAATTTATTATGGTATCTATTGAAGTATTTCTATGTATTAGTATGACCGTTGACTAACACCCATAACACAAGCATATAATTTGCTTACTTTGGGGTTAGATTCAATTTGTGTAATATGTCCGGGGATGTTTATTTGTTTATGTTTATTTATTTGTCCACCCAGGTGTACCGTCGGATACATTTTATTTCAACCGTACACCTCGTTATACGAACTTAGTGTTATCAGAATTCTTCAGGTTTGAGTTTTGTCTATTAATACAAGTAGACCTAAAATTAGGACATTGTCAATAAACATTTTCATATATTTTTTTATGATATTGGAAGGCAACAAGCAGATGGATTTCCTGATGGTAAGTAATTTCCGCCGCCTAGAGACACCAAAGGTGGTAATGGTGCGCTGCCAACCTGAGGCCGGGATGTTAGGCCTTGACCAAAATTAAGTTTACCGGCTACCTTACCCTCCGAACCGGAACACGTCATGACGTTATGGCGGCAGGAATAGGTAAGGCGGCGGTACCAATCCGGGTGAGTCGCTGCGAAACTCTGTGTCGCGGTGTTAGTGACAGTAAGCCTTCGCTCGCCTTTTACGAGCTGCCTGGCAGGAAGGCAGATGGTCTATTCTTCAAAGGAGCCCGGACCAACACGGGGAAATTTATTGCTTGTTATCCTCATTACGGTGGTTTATTTTATTGTGTAAGGAAAAATGTAAATTATTTTTTATTTAGAGGAATGGTGGCAATGTTTTACTAAATGAAGGGTACCAATACCATAAAGTTAAAGTTTTTAAAAATGGAGTTAATTCATGGAGGTGTGCTTCATATCGTAAAAGTAATTGTACAGGAATCATTATTAAATATTAAAATATATTTTATTTGGTTATGGACAAGTACGCTTCATTTTCGGTTTAATTCTGTCTATTGCATATTATTTAATTTTATTCTAGAATGAAACCATCTTAAAACAAAAAATACATTCATGAACACCATCTCGGAATCTATCTCGGAATGTAATGGCTATGGAAATTGAAAAATTAAAAGAAACTATAACAACCAGTTATGAAACTATACCCAAGCTATACAAAAAAAACTTGTGAAGACATACAAAATACAGGCTTAGATTTAATTGCGTCAGTTCCGGCACTGAGTAGCATTCAGCACAGTTTATATGAGACCAGAAATAAACAATCGAACGTAAATAAAATAGTTTATCAAAATTATAATAAAATCTCTGTGCCGTCAAAATTTTCCATTTATTTGCTAGCAGATTATTACCACGAAGGACATCGAATATCAATAGTTTGATTAGATATTATCTGGAGAGAATATTAGTAACATATTTGAATGTTTCGGAGTGTGCATAGTATAGTATTCTCTTAGGGCGTATGTCTCGAATCCCAAATTAAAAGAAAAAAATGGTTGCCTGTAAAGTCGGTTTTACGGGCGAAGATTTTACGTGACAACGTCTTTTTCTCGGTAGAATATGTGGGTGAGAGACGCAAGGCATTCGCCCGTCCCGCAGGCCTCTCTCTGGTTCGGTGTCTCATCGTAACAGACGTGAGCGAACGTTACACTTTTTCAAGAGTAAGTCCGAGCCACAACCGAATTTAAGACGTTGAACTACGTCAAAAACAAAATTCATAAATATTATAACCAGCCAGTACCAATAATCCGAGGTGGATCTTCATCAACATTATTTATGAATTTTCAATGTTAAATTTGAGAGGTGAACAGTAGTAAAAAAATCTTACGACGGTTCACCTAGGTGGTCTCGAGAGGTGAACGGTGGGAAAGCACCGGTTTTTTGTACGTCTTCACCGCCCGCTAACCGCCACATTAATCCGCCCGCAAGTTAAAGTGAACTATTGTGTCCTACAAGGGAAGAAAGGAAGAAAGTCTCCAATGGACCTGACAAACGTTTTTTACTTTATATGCCAAATAAATCTACAAAAAATCACAAGAAAAACAGTGTTTTTAGTATTTCTATATCTTAAAAAATTACTGAGATATTAACGATTAAAGTTCGTATTTAAGGCCGAAGATTTTTAAAAACGCGGATGGGCGCTCACTAGGCGCCGACGTCACACGCCGGTTATTCATCAATGTAAGAGCAAGTGCTCGCTCGTACGCCGCTGTTACGCTGTAAAAAACTAAATTATAAAGTTTTCTGTGGTAAAATGGCAAAAAAATACTTTATAGTGCCTCAGTGCTTCAATTCAACAGTTAAAACATCCGATAAACTCTTTTTTTATGTGCCTGAGGACCCAAAAATGAGAAAAAAGTAGATGACAGCCATAAAAAGAGTTGATAAAATATGCCCTAAAACTAAGGCGCACTGCTGGCTGTGAAGACCATTTCGATCTATGTATATGTTAAATTAAATTAATAAGTTTTGGTAATTTATTAATTTAATAAATTAGTTAAATTAATAAATAACATGTTAATTTTTAGTTTCTTCGTAGATCGTAAAGTGTTCTCGATTCCGAACCGATTTTTAAAATTTGGCCAGTGCTTCAGATGTAACTCTATGTAACGAAATATTTTCTTTCTACTATTATAACTAATAAGTCAAACATTGACATATTTAAAATAGTAGAACGAAAATAAAATATTATATAGGTAAGTCAGAAGTATCAAACTCATGGACCGCACTTATCATTAATTGATATTTTTTATAAATATAGACTACCCCGTATTGGTCCGGACTCTTTTGCAGAATAGACCATCTGCCTTCCGGTCAAGCAGCTCGTAAAAGGCGAGCATAGCCTTATCGTTACTAACACCGTGTCCCGTGACATTTGACTACGTGGTAGAGTTTCGCAGCGACTCGCCCGGATTGGTACCACCGCCTTACCTGTTCCTGCCGCCATAAAGCCAGTGCTTGCCATTGATGTGTTCCCGTTCGGAGGATACTTTTGCTCGAGGTCTTAGGTTGGCAACGCACCATTACCACCTTTGGTGTCTCTAGGCAACGTGAATTTCTTACCATCAAGAAATCTGTCTGCTTGTTTGCCTTTCAGTATCATAAGAATAAAAAAGACTACCTTTTAAGTGACTCAATATAAATTAAACATTCTTAGTTCACGGTTTTTATTCCGGTTTATATTTATTATTAACATACATTACATTACAACTATCCACTCTTGGCAGATTGTCGGACTGCCCTTTTAGAAATCCGTCTTCCTTTCCAAACACTATAGTTTCAATTTAATGAAGGTAATCGTATGTAAGAGATAGTTTATATTATTTCTTTCAAATACAAGCCTAGACTTGAAGACGATAGAAACAAAATGAAACAAGATGCTTGTTGCGTACTTTTCGGAGTAATATTCCACATCCCCGCAAGAGTGGTGAAAAGCAAGGTTGCTTTATCTACCACGCACTATGACAGGATGAACGTACGTACGTCCCACACGTAGCAACTCGTTTTATACAAGCGCAATAAAAATAATAAAAAAAGAATAGACGATTAAGAAATAGAAACAGAACATTTTTTTTGTGTTATTACTATTTCATGGCCGCAATTCACGTCGACTCTAACATGACAAAATTTGGAATATGGATCCTCAATGTTTGAAGGAAATAAGGCCCATATATTGTTCACGTAAGAGGTACTCGTGAAAGAGAGAAAATAGGCGAAATCATGAAGTACGATGACATTTTTGTTGTTTGGTATAATATGCTTTGCATATTTTCTCGGGAACGTAAACAAGTCACAAGTTTTGCAGTTCAGAAAATACAGACTTGTAACACTCAGTATTAAGTTTAAGACCATTAAGTCCAACATACTACAACATGTTATAAACTCTTTTTCATATTTTTAGAGATCAGCATACAGGCACACGAATTTCCTTATGCCCGTATGACGTTACATATAGAAATGTTGTTACATTTTTTCGCGTCGCTGTCCTGAGGCCGCGTTGAAAAGCCTATTGTTCAAGTCTACCGGCTACCTGCACGGAAAACGACAGAGACTCCGAAGGAATTTGTTGAGCAGCACCATCACAGCAGAACCAGTGGTCTTGTCTTGCAGAGAGGTATATATTCTAATCAGAGGACCTAGACCAACACGGGTAATAAACAATTACTCGTGTTGGTTCAGGTCTTATTAATAAACAGAGACTAAAGTACTCCAAGCTTCAAACTAAATTTATAGTCTTTACTAACTGCCCGCCCTCGCTTCGCTTCGGTTATTCAAGAATAAAAATCTAATCCTACTAATGTTATAATTTGTGTGTATGTCTGGATGTCAGGATGTAGGTAGCTGAAGACCCAGAATAACATATAGGCTACCTACTTTTTATCTCGTAATATAGAATTCAAGTACACCAGAAGGCCGGGGGATGCAGTAAGCACGCATGTCTTTGCTACGTTTCAACGATATTTAATTTTGCGCCCGGAGATGTTAACTTTTTGATAACTCATTAGTTGTTAATTTTTTTCTGATAGTGTAAAGGCAATTTTGATCTAAATTACACGCATAACATATCTAACAAATTTATTTGATTAAGGATTAATACTGTGTTGTTAAAAATATGTTCTAAAGTAACTCTTCATTTTACTGTTTTAAGTAAACGCAAAAAACGGTTATTGTGTGTTATTCTTTAAAGATAGACATATACCACCGCTTACTTTTTTTGAGATTTATCGAAGAGGAAAAATCCCACCATACATTGTTTTGTTAAAACTCAAAAGGTTTTATCAGCGTTTTCGAGGAAAGATCCCGATCAGCTTATTTTTGGCGACATAATGAACTGATATTGTTATAATATCGTTGGTTTTTACAAAACATAAACTTACTACACACTAAAATCTTCCTCAAGAATTGTTGAAATGAAAATCCGTTCAGTACTTTTCGAGTAAATCGCGAACAGACAGACAGACTCGGCGGGAGACTTTGTTTTATAATATACATACATACATACATACATACATACATATCTTCACGCCAAGTCCCTTACGGGGTAGGCAGAGAGTATCGAGTGCCAGACCTCACGATCCTGACAAACCTGTCTTGCTTCCTTCACATTCATTACCCTTTTCATACAAACACGCCGGTTTCGGAGACTCTTGACACCACCCTCGGATAATATCCGATTGATCTGATCGTGAAATGTCAGCCTTGGTCTCCCCGGGTAGGTACCCGGTAGGTACATCCATCCACATTCGCATTGTATATCTGCTTTGTCAATCTTTCATCTGTCATTCTTTCCACATGCCCGAACCAGCGGAGCATGCCCTTTCGCATTTTAACACCAACACTTTCTTTTGATCCCACTCTTTCTCGGATCTCACTGTTACGAATGCGGTCAGCGAGCGTTATAATATGTATTGATTATTATTATAACACTACAGACTATAAATATCAACTTAACTTTAAATTAAAAGGCCTTAGTCTGTGTTTATTGATAAATCAGGGAATGTGTAGGAACATTACAACGCGTATGTAGGAAATCACTTGCACTGATTAATTTTCACATTACGAGTATTTACGAACCAGTTTCGCTTTTACAGCATCTCAGGACTATATTAAGGTTTCATGATTACTATGAGCAATGGCACACTAAAGTAAACGTCTTAAGCGACAAATCACTATTTTTAACACTATAAAAGTAATTTGAAAAAAAAGTATAAAAACTGAAACACGTATCTTTTAGGTATAGTACTTATCTATGTTTATGTTAAATCTGGTGTCGATATTTTCATATTTGAAGTAGACATTTGCGTTTTGCTTTCAAAAAAGGGTTAACTTTTTGATTTTTTTCTATCGAGCAAAGTAAAATGAATCGTGTTTTCGAAACACTAGTCTAGTAAAGCATATTCATGTTAATATTGTGTATTTTTGTCAGCAAGATCCATGATTGCTTTGTATGAAAAAAACAGTAAACTGCTGACGTATTTTAGCGTATATGGCCCCTTAATATTTTTAGTACTTTTTATTCACAGTAGGTTCCGAAGTAAATTAAAAGTTATGATTTGAGAAAAAACTAATTCTTAAAACTTAATATTATTTTCAATACACCTTATAAATAACCAATCTAGTAAAAAAATATAATAACGGTACAGGATGTAAATTTTTCGAACTTCAATAAGAATTAGTTAAAAATCAATTTCCTTTTAAAATTACAAAATAAATTATAACTATGCAGGGGTTGACCTTAAGGACCTCCAGTAGAAAAACTTTTTGCTGCTGATGACCCCATCTATCCCCTAGTTGCGTTTGATCCACGACTTTTTGACCTACCTGTATGATCTACTAATCTAAGAGCATATTCTTTTTTTTTATGATATTGGAAGGAAACAGACGGATTTCCTGATGGTAAGAACTTTCCGCCGCCTAGAGACACCAAAGGTGGTAATGGTGCGTTGCCAACCTGAGGCCGGGATGTTAGGCCTTGAGCAAAAGTAAGTTTACCGGCTACCTTACCCTCCGAACCGGAACACGTCATGACGTTTGGCGGCAGAAATAGGTAAGGCGGTGGTACCAAACCAGGTAAGTCGCTGCGAAACTCTACCACCCAGGCACATGTCACGGTGTTAGTGACAGTAAGCCTTTGCTCGCCTTTTATGAGCTGCCTGGCAGGAAGGCAGATGGTCTATTCTTCAAAGGAGCCCGGACCAATGCGAGGCAAACTCATCATCATATTCATACTACTTATTTTACACGCACCGTCAATACTACTTTAACGAACCTTGGTTTCTAGGTTCTAAATTTAATATCGATTAATCGGGATGTAGGAAATTGTATTACGCGTCTGGTTACCACGTATCAAGCTCGTTTATATCTAGCTACGCGCGTTTAAATTGGTTCTATCTGGACTTAATTTACTTATCCAAGTAAGTATCTTCACCCCCCTATCCCTGAATAGATAGGCAAATATAAGTGTAACTAGGACACACATGGTTAACCAAAGCCAAAGGTAACAATGACAGGTAGCAAAACAATCGCCAACAGAAACTATAAAGATTACGTAACAGAATATATATTTTAAAATTTGATCCATTAGCTTCCTTCCAGTTCAGTGATTAGGTTTTTGTCAGCAGAAAACATAAAAAGAACTAGTTAAGGCGGACCGAAGAACTCTAAACTCGATAGGATTTACCAGCTGGGATGCCACGGGTACGTTTCCTGACCTCGAGCCCCGTGTTGGTCCGGGCTCCTTTGTAGAATAGACTATCTGCCTTCCTTGCCAGGCAGCTCGTAAAAGGCAAGCATAGGCTTACCATCACTAACACCGTGACATCCGACTAGGTGGTAGAGTTTGGCAGCGACTCGCCCTGATTGGTATTACCGCCTTACCTATTCCTGCCGCCATAACGTCATAACGTGTTCCGGTTCGGAGGGTAAGGTAGTCGGTAAACTTACTTTTGCTCGAGGCCTAACATCCCGACCTCAGGTTGGCAACGCATTATTACCACCTTGGTGTCTCTAGGCGGCGTGAATTTCTTACCATCAGGTAGTCCGTCTGCTTGTTTGCCTTCCTATAACATAAAAAAAAGAGCTACAACATCAGACAAGCTCAGTTCTTCCAGCACTCGTTAGTGTTTCAGATGTACAGGAATAGGTAAGGCGGTGGTAAGACCGGGCGCTTCGCTGCGAAATTCTACCACCTAGTCAGATGTCACGGTGCTAGTGACGGGAAGCCTATGCTCGCCTTTTACGAGCTGCCTGGCAAAGGAAGGCAGATGGTCTATTCAACAAAGGAGCCCGGACCAACACGGAATTTTATAGCACCCCTTGTTTTGTTAAAAATGAAAATAAAAACGTTTTTCACAAACCGTCAGAATATTTATACATGTTCTTATAATCTGACGCTCCCGAGTAACTGCACAAATCTCATCTTGGGCTCCCCGACAATAATGCGGAAATAGCACAATATCGATAACCCGAAACTTGTATTAACAAGAATTACCTATTACAATATATACTTAAATTTAATATTCTCACAAAAGTAGTTTACATTTTGTACTTTTCCTGCTTAACCGAGTTAAAGTGTCTCCGGTCTCCTTATCTCATTCCCTCGGGCAGTTAGACATCGGAGCTCTGTACTAATAGACTCGTACACTTAAAAAAGTAGCCTTCCGAGACTGCCTCAAGTGCAAACCACGGGGCAATATTCGTGGAATGTTTTGAGAAAATGAAAATTTCTATAGAAGAGCTAGAATAAAAATTAGAAAATATTTGAAAAGTTACTATTATAAAATGCATGGTTTATTAATTAACTAGCTGTCCCGGCGAACTTCGTTCTGCATGAATGTTATATAGTATCAGTTTATATGGAAAATATGAAAATGATTACCGATTTTTGTCGTTTGTTATAATTCTCACTTTTCGAAACGTTTTTGAATCTTTGCAAATATTTTCATGAAAATTTTCCATACTATTTCGAGTTTTAGTTAAAGATAAATAAGAGTATTTTTGTTATTTACATATAATACTAGCTCCCAGTTCCCACTCTCGGCTTTAACGCGTCACAATTTATACATTTTTAAGAATTGTAGCATAGGAATATGATATTCTGACGTATAAACTATATTCCTGTAAAGTTTCATCTAAACCTGTTCAATAGTTTGTGCTCGAAAGAGTAACAAACATCCATCCATTCTCATTGATAAATAATGACCTAATTACAGAACGATTTGACTAGTTTTGGTTACAATTTTTTTGTGGAAGTCCAAGTTATGTTTCAAAGATAAGCAAACAGGAAAAACTTTAAAGAAATAATTTCAAATAACATTTTAATTTTTCTCATATTATAAACTGAACAGGTAGTACTAAGTTCCTGCCGCCATAACGTCATGCCGTGTTCCAGTTCGGAGGGTAAAGTAGCCAGTAAACTTACTTTTGCTCGAGGCCTAACATCCCGGCCCCAGGTTGGCAACGCACCATTACCACCTTTGGTGTCTCTAGACGGCGTGAATTTCTTACCATTAGGAAATCCGTCTGTTTGTTTGCCTTCCTATAACATAAAAAAAAGGTTCACCGAAACAGCTAGCTGTTATTATCTTAAATACCAGATCTTAACGCGTACCTATGTGAACTTACTTGTAGGTGCTCGACATATTAACCAAGTTGCGTTGAATGTGATTACGATCGCTCACGAAACACTCAACCAATAAAATGATACACATGAATGACGTGTCAGCTTATTATTGGTTGAGAATCGAATTTTAAACACGCATCGAATTTTAAATACGCGTGTATAACGAGCGTATAGGTTTTCTGTAATTACGCGGCGGATTTCCGCGAGGCACCCCGCGTGCATACCCCGATGCGGCCCACAGTGACCAAAGATCCTGTTGTTGTTGATATTACTGTTAAGAAAAAAGCGCTATGGTATTTTAACGCTAAAGTTTCGTACGACACTACTAGAGGACTACTAGAGGCGCCACTTTCTATGCTTGAAGATTTGTATTACAACTACTAGATGGCGCAACTTTCCATACTTGACGATTTTAACGTCGAGTGGTCTCTCTATTTCGTTGCTCTACTCAGTGGGCTTTGCCATGTGATGCGCCCCGGCCGGACACGCTCCGCCCCGTCAACAGTGGGCACTATCCATTAAACTTCGAAGAAAACGCATTCGAGCAAAAATTACACCAAACGGGAAAAAAAATACTAAGTATACAAAAATACTTAAAAATAGGTATCTATGGGCTTGGACAATGTATCTTAAATCGATGTATATTATATGGAAAAAAAATCATCTCAAGACATGAACCCACACCCTTCGTTATTTACTAACAATCCACTCCTATTTGAGCTACGGAGGAGTCGAATAATGTGAAATTTTTATTAATTCGTAATCAATCAGGTGCTTTTCGACTTTTTGGCATAGGTTACTACAGCAGAGGTACGGTAGACGAAGCAAAACTGTGTTTTTTTATTTTTATGGTAAGTATTGGAAGGCAGACGAATTTTGGAATAGTGAGAAATTCACGTCGCCTAGAGACAACCTTAGGTCGGGCTGTTAGGCCTAGAGAAAAAGTATATTGATCGGCTACCTTATCCTCCGAACCGGAACACGTCAACGACAAGCGCTGACGTTATGACGTTAGGAATAGGTAAGGCGGTGGTCCGTAGTACCGATCCGGGTGAGTCGCTGCAAAAGTCTACCATCTAGTCAGATGGCACTGCGTTAGTGACGGTAAGCCTATGCTCGCCTTTTACGAGCTGTTTAGCATAGGGATGCAGATGGTATATTCTGCAACGGAGCACAGACCAACACGGTGAATATAATATATGACACATATTACTACTTGCCCAGCGCCAAGCTGATGGCACTTTCTGTGTATACAAGGGTATACAGTCGTGAGGGTTTATGCGTGTGTGTGTGTTTGTATGTTGAGTTTGTGCGCTTCAAACTTAGTAATGGAAAAACAAATTCTTAACACAAAAACGCTTGTTATATCTTAAAATAATCTTCATTTCAAAGTTCGTGAATATTTATTCCAAGCATGAGAAGTGTTAAAATATTTGAACAGAAGGTAAGAAAACTTCAAAACACTTGTGAATGTTTTAGAAATTCCAACACGAAATACACATTCACTGAACATTCCATTACTTAAGGAAGTATAAAATGCCTTTGTCTCCCAACCCCATGTAGTATAGCTACACATAGAGCATTGCATATTTAACTGTTGTCAGCTGCAAGCTTCATTAGCATAAATCGATATACTAGTGGAGCCAACACGCTGCTCTGTAGAGTAGGTGCTCTGTATTCTGTAGCTTGCACGAGGCTATTGATACTTGTCTATCGTATGTACAATTTTTATGTATGTAGAATAATATTTTTAAGGGTTTTTTTATTATCTTCATTTGACATATCTATATACCGATGATGATGTTCACGCACATCACGTGACAGAAGCTCTAAAGGAACATTTTAAGGTTGGCGCCAGATCCTGAAGATTCTAGTAATTATAATCTGTTACATTTGTTAATTAGGTAAGTATAGATACTAACGAAGTCGATAAAAGCTCCTTGAAAATGTAAATGTAATCGCCTATGTGGTCTAGCGTTCCAGGAGTTGGTCTTGACTGCATGAGGTCTCGGGCTCAAATCCCGGGTCGGGCAACAAAAAGAAATTTTGGGTTTTCCAATTTTCTAATAAAAAAAGTGTTGCTCGGGATTGCGTATGTGCCCGGTTGGCGATAGGCTTGCCACCTATCACATTGTAGGACTTAGTGTCTTTGGCTAGTCGTGGGTGCCCTGGTTGTGCCTCTGCCTACCACATCGAGGATATGGGCATGAAGATAAGTGTCTTTACGTCTTTTTTTTTTGAAAATGTAGGAGTGGAACATATAATCTCCTTGTTTTCAAGACGGTTAAGATAACCAAAATAAAAATAAAATAACGACAAATAGGATTTTTACCAATAAATAAAATTTTCCAATGACAAATATTACATTGCATCTCTGGTGGTGTGTTCTAAGTAGAATGCCTTTAGGAATAAAAAAATACTTATCAAAACATTAAAAGCTAAAGCGACACTTCCTCAAAAAGTTTCTTAATATAGACACAGAGAGCACATAACAAAGCCGTGTTTCATATTTCCTTCAAAATATAAATTTTTAATATAAAGAAGCAAAGTCCTTTCAAAATCGTCCTTCGATAATACGTACACGTTCCGCTGTAAGGAGCTTAATGTCTATTATTTAAGCATTTCCTTCTATTTCATTTTAATGGTCTTCAGGTGACTTCGACGTTGCTTTGTGAACCAAGACATCTTTAGAATTGTATTGACTGGAACTCAAGGATTTAATTTTAAAAATCTTTTCAATTGAAAATGTTTTGTAACTCTTTCAAGGTCTTACTAGGAGGGACGCCCGGTTCATGTACTACGAGTATGAAGCATTTCTTCGACGCTTTGAGGAGTGGGTCCTCAAGTGAGATGTCGCATTCGTCCATGTGCAACCGGTCCTTTGTAGAATAGACCTTCTGCCTTCCTTACCAGGCAGCTCGTAAAATGCGAGCATAGGCTTACACTCATTAACACCGTGACATCGGACTAGGTGGTAGAGTTTCGCAGCGACTCACCCGGATTGGTACTACCGCCTTACCTATTCCTGCCACCATAACGTCATGTCGTGTTCCGGTTTGGAGGGTAAGGTACCCATAAACTTATTTTTGCCCGATGTCTAACATCCCGGCCTCAGTTTGGCAACGCAACATTACCACCTTTGGTGTCTCTAGGCGGTCGGCGTGAATTTCTTAGCATCAGGAAATCCGTCTGCTTTTTTGCCTTTCAATATCATAAAAAAATATTCAAGATTGTGAGCCAATTAAACCAGTATATTACTTATAAAATAATAAATTATAAGTGACACGTAATAGTACAAGTGTTTCTTTATTTAAAAACATAAATTAAAAGTAGCGTTACTAATACTTAAATAGATTTTCCGAAATAAAAAAAATCTGAATTAGTTACTTCGCACGGTATCTTTGGTTAAGCTTCCACATTCTAATTTTCTTTAAATATGTAATAAAATGTACTGCAAGCATCTGCTACAATTAATGTAAAATAAATTTAGTAAACACTTGTCTATAATATACAGATTTATCTCAAAAGTCGCTTGCCTTTCTTACCTTAGTTGCTTCTTACTTGGACAAAAAAACATATTACTCCCTGTAGTCCGGTTTTCATTAGTTCAGTATTAGTTATTTTTTTGCTTTCCATTATTAGTAATATAGGTGCTGCACTCTATAAAAAACTGTAGTACACAAAAAAACTTCAGTATATTATAATTTGCATAATAGTTTTTTTTGTTGATTCCTTAGTACTATATTTTTTTGTGTTTATAAACTTTTATTGTAAGCAGCCACGGTTATATAATTTGAAAACACTGATACATATAATTTAAAGTAAGATATTTCAAACGTAGACGTAGAAAAATCCGCAACATTATTCTAAACAAGCTGAAAAATAAACGAAGTGAAAAATATAAATATCCAAAGACAAAATTTTCCATCTGACACATTCACTTGAAATTCAAAGGAATATTTGATTTCCAACGTCGCTTTAGTCTGTTTTCCAATGGAATTTCATTGGAATATGAGGGAAAATAATCTATACATTCAGAGTATTTCAAAAGACTTCCCATTCATGAAGGATTATTTAATAAAATTCTTATATTGGATTCTTAAAGTAATACTGTGGTTGATGCCTATGGTACATCACATTTTTTACAAGATTCATATTATTTTACGGAATGCTTGTGATATCTCCGGGCTATGCGTAATAATATTTTCATTTATTTTTCCTAATTTTTCTTTTTAACAAAACTGTGATATTCTTTTGCAAAGCTGTTTTTAGAGGTAAATGTTCATCATACAAATGCCTGCCCCTGTCGGGAATCGAGCCTCCCTCGAACGAATGCCCTCGGGGTTGAGCGGTGTAGTTAGGCGCGTACGCTAGCCTGTCGACCGACGAGGCGGTCATCATAGACCTGATTGTGCAATTAACGTGATGTTCTCTATATTTAATTGTTATGTATTTAATAAATCTAAAATATTTTTACGAACATGTTTATTGTTTTTCAACTTCATGTATATCGCATAGAAAAAACTAAGAGTTATGGCCAAAATAAAATCGATCTATATTTTTTTGTAGAAAAAAAATTCTATTTCAACCTTGGCACTAGTACCCAAATTACAATAATATAAAGATAATTCATAGTCAATTTACATTATTTTTGTACTTACAATGAATTATGAGAGTTTGAACGATTTAGAATGCATAATTTCGCAAAAAAATATGGTTGAAACCAAAAATATTTTTGAAATTTTCAATTTTTTTTTCTTTTTTAAAAAATTTGGGAAAAACTATAAGATATACGTCAAAATGAGTAAGGAAAAAAAGTTAGATTTTTCTTTAACAAACGTTTCGTTTTTTTTTAATTTTTTTAGCTTGTAAAATAATTGAGATATGACCTTCCAAATCTTGCCCTAACATATGACTAATGCCATTTTAGAACCCTTTAAACGTTGCCCTTTTAAAAATAAAGGTTCAAAAATGTAAACCTTTAATATATTTATAGCTTATCAAATTCCCTTTAAAACTACGTTTTGAGCCACGCTATTAAGCTTGAAAATTTACCGAGATACGGCCAAAAAACAAAATAAGTCATCAAAAAATATATATGTCTATAGGTAAATAATGTTTTTCATTTTTTTTCGAAATAAGGAGGGATTTATAAGGGTTGAACATTGGGGATATACAATTTTTGTGTTGAACACGAACAAAATAAGTTATTTCAACATAATTAATCCAGAAAAAAAGTTTTTTTAAAAGTCAGTAAAAATAATTTTATATTATCATACCTTATAAAGGGGGTGCTCTAAAAGGGTTGAAATACATCAAACAGGGCTAAAAAAATCATAAATATCGTATTGCAGCAATAAGTAACTTTTAATTAACCCGTACAAGTTTTTTCCTACTTAGCTTATACTTATAATTTTATTGAAATTTTGCAAAAAGGGAAAGTTTTCATATCATGTAGTAATTTGCTCATGTTGGAATAGGGTAGATTTTGAAGATAAGGATAAGATAAGCTTAATTCCAAAGTTTCATGTAAATCGATGCAGGTTCAAAAAATTCGGAGGTAATACTGTTTTTTACTTTGGTAGCTTGGACTATTAAATAGAAATAATTAATATATTTCATTTTAAAAATAAAAGTATCTCCACGCTTGTATCCTAAAGAAGACAGAGGTTAAAACAGAGCACCCATGACTAGCCGAAGACAGTAAAAATGTGATAAGTGAAAAACCTATCGTCAACAGAGCACATATCTGATCCCGGTCAACGTTTTTTTTATTATAAAATTTGAAACAACACTTTCCAGTTATTGTCAGATCCAGAATTAGAACCGGGACAGTAAGACTTAAATCATATCATATAAAATATACCTATCGCGTTACATTGCGGAAATCCAGTGTGACAGATGTAGAGTAAGCCCTTATTTTGCTTACGCGAAATTACAAAAACAAAGGTTTATTCTACACCTTTTTTTGAAGTTGTACTTCTTTTGGCGCGTTAGGAAAAAATGATGAGGGTAAATTTTTACGATGCGCGCGCACATCGTCACGAAAAACCGACATGATGAAGTTAGCTATAGATAACATTTAGTTTTTCAAAAAAAGGTACCAACAAAGTAAAAGTAAGGACATCTACGTATGTGTTTGCTTGAGAACAGACAACTGTATTTACAATATTTCTTTATTTCTATGATTAGTGTAATTTTGTCTACAAATCTTAAACAAGGCAAAAGATAAAATTTTTAAAAAGATTTTTATCTTATTACGCCGAAGAAGTATAACTTCTAACGCGTGTACATAAGTACACACACAATTTTTTTTAAGTTATTTTGCCCCTTTCTGGGGCCGGCTAAGACCTTTAGACCATGCTGCCACGTTTTCCGTATAAATTATTTCTTATACAGTCATTTATCACATGTCTTGCGTATTGATTAATTATTCTTATACAGTTATTAGTCACTATTCACAAAGTCACGTCAGAGTCTTGAGTAAACCGGTGGTCACTTTGCACATGCTCAAGTTTTGAAATTTGGTGGCAGCGAGGAAATTCACGGTACACTAATTTCTTCATGATTGTTTCATTTGTGCACTTTTACTGAACAAAATTAAACTAATTCCCACCTAAGTTAACTAATTTTACTTATAATTTATACTAAATTCAATAATTGTAAAAAAAATACGACCATCTTCATTCACGATGGCGCCAAAACTTCCTTATTCTACATCTATTGGTCTCAGTTATTATAGAAGTCATCAGTTTCCACGGCTTAGACCGTGACACTACAGTAGATACATTGACTACAATGATATTATAGTCTAAGAGGCGCGGACTACTATGGTAGCTGGTCACTAACACCGTCACATTTGACTAGGTGGTAGAGTTTCGCAGCGGCTCACCCGGATTGGTACCACCGCCTTACCTATTCCTGCCGCCATAACGTCATGACGTGTTCTGGTTTGGAGGGTAAGGTAGCCGGTAAACTTACTTTTGCTCGAGGCCTAACATCTTGGCTTCATTTTGGCAACGCAACATTACCACCTTTGGTGTCTCTAGGCAGCGTTAATTTCTTACTATCAGAAAATCGTTTGCCTTCTAATATCATAAAAAAAATATTTGAAAGATTTATATGATGTACAAAAAAATATAATACCTTCTCCTTATTTTAATGTACATATCATCTTAACGTTAGTTGTTTGGAAGTGTTCGCTTGTAAGCGATAAAACCGCCTTTTGTACAAAATAAGTTTTTATCAAGGTAACATGTAACACTTTTATGATTTAATTGTAGAATAAAGAGGTTATTTTAAAGCGTTTAAGGTTATTTTAACACGTTTATGGTAATTAGTAGCACTTTGAACTTGTGCATTATTTAAAAAGATGTTTTCAGAAACATGTTATTAATTCTTATGCAATGACTTGGCACATAGCTGTCCTGATGGAAGAAGACAAACGTGGCCTATTTACATCATAGACTTCTGTTCTGCAGCCGGGATGTAAGGCCTAATACGCAAGTTTACCTTACCCTTTGGTCAAATTAAGCGGACAAGTTACTTACAAGTTACAGTAAAAAATCTGTTAATAATTAGGACGTAGAAAAATCTAGACTCCAAATAGCATTTATGATTATAGCCTAAAAAAATGTACGCCAAAATGAGCCATATTACAATAATATAAATTATAAAACAGAGTGAATTAATTTGCTACTATAAACCTAAGCTTTGTGGCCGAACATACGATGACTACAGTCACATTCAAACACTAAACGTACAACGTGCAAACATAACCGTAACTTAGTACTTGTAACATACAGATTATTTTGGTATTTATGTTCAAATTAGTAGAGATCAAAATCGCATGATAGGATATAACATATATATCGCTATGTCTTGGTTATTCAGCACTGTATGCCTGCCGAAAATTGGCATATAAATGTGAGAATTATGTAAAGCAATAGGCCTCCGGTCTTGTGTTTGTTTTGGGGTTTGCTTCCTTCACGGATAACCTTCATGGTAGAGTGCGCATTTTATTAAGATTAATGAAGGTACCTTTGTTATATATGTTCTTGTGCTTTTATGTGTATGTTAGAGTTATGAGAACCCACAATACAAATATCTAACTTGGAATTTGATTTATGATAGTGTACAGCACATTGTCATTGTTAAAATCTTTTCATATTTTAATTAATTCAAAAAAATACCATTCCCGATTCTATTTAAAAGTTTTTTGTAGGACAAAAATGAGGAAGATGGAAAATAATATTTTTTTGAATTCTTATACGAAGGAAGAGAGAGGAGTAAAAGCCTAAGATGGTGTGTAGACGGCCAAAATTATGAGACCACAAATTTGAAGTTACATATATTTTGAAATAGCAAAAAGTGCATGTTAATTTATTAGTTTGATATTTGACATGAAACGAAATAAGACGATAAACTCAATAAAATATTATTACCATAAATATAATATTTCTGGGAAAATTATACAAATTGATCAAACCCAAAAATAAGCAAATACCTATGTACTTTTGCCATAGATTGCAACACTAACGGTATGAAATATAATATTTACTATTGTTAACCATCTAATAACTGGCTATGATTTACGGTTTTATTGTACCTATTGTATTTTAAAATTTGGCAACTCCAATCGCCTCTATGGTCTAGTGGTTCAGTTGTTAGACTTGACTGCATGAGGTCCTGGGTTCGATTCCCGGGCCGGGCAAGAAAACAAAAATTTGGTTTTTCCAATTTTCTAATAAAAAAAGATGTTGCTCGGGATTAGATATGTGCCCGCTTGGTGATAGGCTTTCCACCTATAACATTGTGGAACTTAGTGTCTTAGGCTAGTCGTGGGTGCCCTAGTTGACCTCTTCGGGGATATGAGCGTGAAGATACTTTTGGTATCTCCAACGGTGATAGTGTTCGTATGCGGCGTATAGCTGTACCAATTTAAGTGCAACATTCGAACCATGTCTATGTGACATGAAAATGTTTGACTTCGGCTCGTAACGACTAACACCATACAGTTTTTTATTCGAATACTTAGTAGTTTAATGGTTTACTTATTTTCAATAACCCGTTTTTATTGCCGCTCTAAAACATACAGGACAAAACTTTCAAAGTAAATTTCAATTTTTACTTTCTTACACTTACTTCACTGAAGCCTATACGAACGTACCCTTTAAGAAAATTGAGAGCGATTCAGCGTGCATAAAGCTTTCAAAGGATTTTCCGTTCAACACGTTTTTTTACTCTATTCGTCTATCTTCAACAGCTAATACATTAGAAGCATAAGAGTTCTTTGAAAGGAGATCGTTAGGAACCCGACGACAACGATTTTCGCTGTACAGTTCGAATACAAAACATTTGAACTTAAGACAAATAATAAATTGAAATGATTTCTCTTTGATTAAAAATAATAGAAGTAAATATGATGACTACCGACTCTGTTTAAAATTTTCGAGTATTTTCGGATTAACAAATAACAATATCTTCGGTAGGGATTTTTATTTGTAATACTGCTGTTGATATAAACTTTCTGACCAAAAGTCTTTGAACTCGTATATTAAAGTTATAGTTTTAAATATTTTTAAAGATGTGTTTAAAAGACGTATTAGCCTATCAGTATCTGTGTAAAAATCAGATTTAGTTTTAAAAAGATTTGGAAACGGTGGTAACGGACGTATAATGGGGCAAAATTAATCTTTAGCTGCAATAAATTTTGAATCGTATTAGAAACATAAATATTTTGGAGCAACTTTTTAACACACATTTCTCGCAAATTAACACATTAGCCATTAAAAAATGCAATAGTATTATCAGTCTTCTTATTATACTCAAAAATCAAAAATCGAGGCACAGTTTTAAATATATTATATTTATATAAAATCAATAAACGAACTTTGGAATTTAAGGCAAATAAAAATATATATAACCCCGGAGCTGATGAAGTCCAACACCTAGACCACAGACGCGATTTAATAAGTTTCATAAAAATCTATATATATGTAATAAATATTAAAGATACGTAAATAAATATTTTACATAAAATTAGGTTCACATTATAGTAGTAGAACTAATAGCGCTAGGCTCGAATGATATCCACAAAAGACCCTTCCAATCGGTTCACAAGAGTAGGCAAATCTCAGCAGCGTTACTTACTGGCTGTTAGAGAAATGTCTTATATTTCCAAGCTTTCTAATAAATCTAACTATTAAAAAGAATACTGTAATATATTATACTGTATAATAATATATTTGTTTATTGTCGCCTCTGTTGTCTAGCGGTCCAGGTGTTGGACTTGACTGCGTTAGATCCCTGGTTCGAATCCGTGGTCGGGCAACAAAAAAATTGGGTTGGTCTAATAAAAAAATGTTGCTCGGTATTGGAAATGTGCCTGGTTGGCGGTAGGCTTGCCACTTATCACATTGTGGGTCTTAGTGTCTTCGGCTAGTCGTGGGTGCCCTGGTTGTGCCTCTGCCTCCTCTTCGGGGATATAGGCGTGAAGATGCTTTTGTGTTTGTTAATTTGTTTTTAAAAAATTCACTCTTACGATTTCAATAACTCGCATGTTGTCTTATTGTAAGTTTTACACTTACACCCATAGCATGAGCAAGACTATGGCTGTGAGTTATAATTTAAGCGCAGTAAAAAGTATCTTCACGCCTATACTCCAGAAGAGGTAGGCAGAAGCACAACCTGGGCAGCCATAACTAGCCGAAGACATTAAATCCCACAATGCTATAGATGCTAAGCCCGACGCCTACTGGGCACATATCCAAGCCCGAGCAACGCTTTTTACTTTATGAATTTTGACCTAATGCAGTGATGTCCAAAACTGGACCGCTAAACCAAATAGGCGATGCGTAGGATAACTGCAGAAAACGACTTTAATTTACTATGACTTTAATTACATTCCAAGTAAATAAAAAATTGGGGGTTTTCCTCGATTTCTCTTTGATTCCAATACCAGATCCAGACTTATCCAGAAAGTATGCTGTTGCAATTGAAAATTCCTTTTTTTAAATCGGTTAAAAAGTGAAATGAAATGAAAATTATTTATTTGTGGAATATGTGTGTTAAAAAGTTGTTATAAAGATATTTAAGAATACAACATATTCTACCACATTGTGGTGTGCAAATATTTAATAAAATTTTATGAAGTTACATATTTATATAAAAATGTACATTTAAATCGCAGCACATACTTACATTTTTAATAAACATTTTATTTATTTATTAACATAAGTTTCATTATTTATTATAATTTAATTTAAAGGTAGATTAATTTTTAGTCCTATCTACCGTACACTACCACCGTTTTCAAACCTAGCCAGTCGGGAGAAGAAACGGAGAAACAAAAGATTTAAATATTAACATATCTACATAAAATTTAATAGTCGAACTTATAACCTCCTTTTATTAAAGTCGTTTAACATCTTTTTTCGAAGTTGCTTAAAATTTACACTTAACCGAGTAATGGAAAATATAACTTCAGCTGTTTCCCCGCCACAAAACTATAAGCTGAAACTTACGTAGTAAAACTATACACATAAAACAGTCCCGGGTGGGATATGCTTGTTCTAGACTTTTAGTGTTATCGCGATAAACCGACGAATAACGGTTGTGAAACATGCGCATGTTAATATCTCAACAACACGTTTGGGCAACAGTTGTTAACGAACTTGAGTTGTTAAACGTTTTTGGTTTATAGTCTAGTGAACTGTTGTGAAATTGCTACTGTTGTCTGTCACTTAAAATGCATTTAAGCGGACTGCCTCGTTAGTCGAGTGGCTAGCGTAACTAACTACACCGACTAACCGCGAGGCTCGGGTTCTATTCCCGACGGGGGCAGGCATTTGTGTGTTGAACATTAGATGTCGGTATTTCCGTGTGTGGGTGTTTATTAAATTTATTTAAGTAATTCTATGTATTAGTATCGCTGACTAACACCCATAACACAAACATATAATTTGCTTAGTTTGGGGTTAGATTCAAACTCTGTAATTTTTCCAGGGATTTAAAGCTTAATTTTTTGTTGGATTGAAAGGCCGACGTACTTATGATGATTAAAACGATTCGTTGTCAAACTGAGATATTGACATTCATGTGTAAATTTATCGTCTATCCTAACCCTCGAATCTAAATTACAACAGAAGCAAGCATTGTCGTTGAAGTAAAGATTTGATATTCTATTAAATATGATGCATTTATCTTCTTTCTAGTTGTTAATCTCGGGTGTTTCCCTAAAAAACCAGGTATATTTATCTACAAATAAAATAAAAGTGAGCACGCAATTTGTATTTTAATTCTTGTGCAATGAATGGTTCGCTAAAAGTAGGTACATGTAAATAGTTGTATAATACAAATAAAACTAGAAATCATTTTTACAATCATTCTGTAAACTTAAATATTTTTAATATTATAGTGAAATAAGCTAAATGTAAATATAGTTAATTTGTAACTAACTATATTTACATTCAGCTTATGTGTGTGTTTATATACTTAATTGAAATTTAAACATTGTCATAGTGAAGTTTTTTAAGAGACCGCGGTGGCTGGTTGATTTTACAGTTTCTTTTTTTTTTGCAGATGTCCATGAACTACGATAGCTATTTCAATGTTGTTCATATGTCAAGTAGCCTGTTCGTATATTAGTTTTTAACAAAAACAATATAATAAAAAAACTGAATAAGTATGATTTTAAAAGTATTAGTCACGCAAAGGATATGGCTATTAATTTTTAATTTAAAATGTTCACACTTGATTCGAATCCTTGGTATCTTAAATAGATAAGCCATTCTTCAAAGAGAGACGTAAAAAAGATGAAGGTTCAAATTTCGTACAGGAAATTACTGTCTTTCTTTCAGAATTGTGAAAATTTATTCCCAGCACAAGGTAAGTTATAAAATGTAGAAAGAATAATGCATCATTTTTCGAGCCCCTTTTTCTAGTTTTCAGTGAATTTATTACTTTAAACATAAGTTTCTAGTTCCTATGGCACCGTAATAAAATATAATGCAATATATTTTATAGATTAAATATCAAATATGTAATACTCGGCGGTATCGTAGCTGTCTCTATCAAATGTTCCAAACTTTTTCCCGAATATTTAATGGTTTGGATATAGTTTCGTATTTCTGTGAACACGAAATGCCTCTGGGACCAAAGTTTTTGGACCAGAACAGTTTATCAATGTTCCAATAAGCTTCTGAACCTGCAAATAATTGGGAGAATAATTTTGTTTCGAAATTATAGCTCTGGACGAATAAACCTATGGAGATTTAATTCAAACCTTAATAATTAAATATATTGAGGTGTTTAAGGGTTTCTTGGAAGAAATCCCATATTTTTTGTAATATTTAAAATTTTATTTAATTTACAAATAGCTGTTGCCCGCAACTTCTTTCCTGTGTTGAAGTTATTTATTGCGCTCAGTAAAAGTAAAAGTAAAGTCTCTAAAAGTTGTCCTAAATGTTGTCTCGGACTATAAGCTACCACTACACGAAATTTAGTATATATTCGTTCTGCAGTTTTGGCGTGAAAAGCGAACATATGAACCGACAAACCGACAGAAACTTCAAGAATCATCGTTTTGGTTTCTTTATCCTTTAAACAATACGTAGCAATCATTGATTTAAAAAACATGTTATATGTACATATTTAGTTTAAATGCTGTGTTACTTATGTATTGGGGTTAAAATAATAAATACTTACAAAATACAAATTATTGAAATTATTTATTGTACAAAGGTAACAGTATAAATAACAAAAAAGTATTCTTAATGCGCGAAATGAAAAGTAAGTACATACAAAAAGCAAGTATATTTTACAGCAGAGTCAATCCATATGGAATGTTCTAAGAAAATGTAGATTTATACAGCGTTCTTACATAATAAAAGATTTAAAAAAGAATTTACTTTACTAAGAAACTTTTTTCTTACAGAATTTAGTATTAGCTATGTCTGGATCTGTTGTTGTTTTGTTAGTCTGGTGACTAATCTGCTACTGATAAAACCTTAAATTATTAGTCCCAACTTTTTTTAACTGTGTCAATCTGAATCGTGTATAAATTCCAATACACCATAATGTGTAAAGTTTTTCTGAAAAACAATGAAGAAATGAAGAAAAGTTATAGAACAGTAAAGAAAAGATCAATAAAAAATCTTAACTTTTTACATTTATTATAGTCCATTTTGCAACAAAGATTTTTTTTTACAAATAGAATAACTCAACATGATTCTTTATGGCCGTGCCAACGAGGTTTCTAATTTCCTTAATCATTACGTCAGCTCCAGACTATCTCCCGAACAGAACGATCAGGATTTATGATAATGTCCCGTCCGATCTACTAATAAAGGAAATTCTCGTGGATTTCATTAAAAAATGTCCTTCCGCTTGAAGTGACATTCAAAGTAAGATGAAACTACACGGATTTGATTTTAAAAATTACGCGCCGCGTTTAAGTTAATAGTAGAAAAAATCTAATATAAACAATAATCAAAACCCTTGCTAAAACTAACACATATTGACAATTTGAAGACGGCCTCTTATACTTTACTTATACTGTACTACTTCAAACCTTTTATTTTTTACCCGGATTGAAAAAGTATGATGTTCTCAATTCGTTGGTTTTATCAATATTTTTTGTAATGCGATAACTCAGCTAATAATTAAAGAACGTTAATGGTCCTCTTTTTTAAAAGGTAGGTCATGACTTACAAGAGGTCCCATATAAATGCAACTAGTAATTTTTAGTTATATTTAGTAACGTATATTTTTTTTCTCTACGTGATAGAGAAAATAGAGGCATTTTTTGCAGTTATACTGTGATTTACATCATATTATAAGTAAAGTCGTCTATTTGAACTAAATTGCGGCGATCTGTCACAATATTCTCGAATGGATATATTTAATCAGTAGTATTATAAAAAAGAAACATTTTACACTTTGCAGGTAAGTACAACCTATTTCAAATGTAAAATTATTTGTTAGCTGTCCTGGCGAACTTTACATGGCTCAGCTAATACGATGTTTTTTTTTACTCTACACAATTTTGGACATGTTTTATTATTGTATTAAAATTGTAGATGTGATTAATAAAATAAAAATTAAATTAAAACTGTAAAAGTAGCTTCACGCCCATATCCCCGAAGACGTAGGCAGAGGTACAACCAGGGTCCCGGGCACCCACGACTAGCCGAAGTTACTAAGTCCCACAATGTGATAGGTGGCAAGCCTATCGGCAACCGGGCACATGTCCTATCCCGAGCAACATTTTTTTTATTAGAAAATTGGAAAAACCCGATTTTCTTTTTGTTGCCCGACCCGGGATTCGAACCCAGGACCTCATGCAGTCAAGTCCATCAACTGAACCCCTAGACCGCAGAGGCGGCAATACGACATAAGTTTGAGATTTGTTAATTTACTTAAATTAACCAGCTTTTGTATATTCTATTTATTGGTTGATAAGTATATAAAAATATTGACATTCAATGAAAATATACTTATTGTAAGTATGCGACCAAAAAGATCAAAATTTGCATCCGTATGTGTTCTCCCTAAAACGTAAAAGCTTTTATCGAATTTATTCCCATGATATATCTTTGTAGGCGTTCGCGTTGTAAGAAGTCGCTTCCTTTATTGTAATTGATATCTTTGTCTTCTCCCTTATTAACATTAACGTAAGCACAAGTTTGCTTGTTAAAGTATATTGGTACATCAGAAAAAAAGCCTGCTTTTTGTTATAATTGTTAACCATTTTAAATTAATAATTATAACATATTTTGAGCACTTTAATTTTTTTTGATAAAATTTAAAAAAAGGGTATTTTTAACCGACTCACAGAGGAAGAGGTTTTCAATTCGTGTGTTTTTTAGTCTGTTTGTTACGCAAATACCCAGCTAAAGCCCATCCGATTTTAATGTTTTTTTTAGAAAGTGAAGTTATGATTCCGAGGTGGTCCCATTCTAATTTTACCATGATTCGACTAGTCATCAATGACGACCGTCAAGATAGTGAATTAAATATACCTATGCCATATGCCATATAAGTGTAACAAAAAATCTACTTATAGGATGTTGATAAATGTGTGAGAGACCATTTCGGAATCATTTGCTTTCTTTCGAAATCAGAATTACCAATCGTGACGTGGAACCCAATGAAATAGAGTCGGATTTTGCAGTTTTATTACGCTTTATTATATGTTCCTCAGAAGGGTAAAGTATACTGCTTATCTCGTTTTTTAAAGGTATCCTGAGAGGGAGGGAAAAAATACAAAAAAAGTTTCGGCTATAATTCACTAACGTGCAGTTCTTCACTTTTTTGTTCTGTTTGATAGTATATACATTACAGACTGTCCCTGTTGTCGGTTTACAATCCACAGTAAAAGATTTAACGCATTACAGATGTAAAATAGACAATATACATGGTCCAACTTACTTTCAAAACCTGAAGAAATGTGCAGTATTAATTTTTATACATATCTTCACGCCAAATCTCTTGCATAGTGAGCAAAGTGTATTGATTGCCAAGTGTTTCGATTCCTACAAACCGGCCAAAGCCATCTTTAGCTGGCTCTTAGGGCTATACCTCACCGGGACGCCATGGCGACGTGGCCAGCGACGTCGACAACTAGTTCGTATTGAGATGTACGACGACTAACGCACTTGGCGATCGAATGGCGACGCTTTGGCGACGCATGAACGCTAGACCTAGCCATGGCAACGTCGCTGGCCACGTCGCCATGGCGTCCTGGTGAATTATGACCCTTAGGGTGGATTGCACCAAAAC